>PITA01001559.1:21873-190538 GCA_004023965.1 Spilogale gracilis | reverse complement strand
AGGAAGGGAGAGTGGGAGAAGGAAGGAAGGAAGGGAGGAAGGAAGGGAAGAAGGGAGAGAGAGAAAAAAAGAGAGACAGGTAGGGAGGGAGGAAGAAAGAGACAGAAAAAGAGAGAGAGGGAGGGAGGAGGGGAGAAAGAAAGAAAGAGGGAGGGAGAGAGAGAGGGAAGGAAGGAAGAAAGGAAGAAAGGAGGGAGGGAAGGAAGGAAGGAAGGAAGACATAGTTTATGAAGGCCACAGGTATTGGGTTCTATTGTCAATATCAGAGCTTGGGCAGAGGGAAATTCATTAGGAAGGAACACCAGAAACTGGGAAATTCTGAAAAATCCATTCCGTTCATGCAATGGTAAAGAAAATGAGGATGCTTGAATCAAGACAGATTTTTGGATATCATCAAATTCTTAAAAAAAACTGGCAAATCATAATTGGGATGTAAATGTTTTCATATTGCAATAAAGTCACTTTAATATTTAAATAAGCAATTTTGTGATGTGATATGAAATATGCTTCAAAAAATCCCAGGCAGGGCAGAGGGAAGAATGGAACTATATATATCCCTTTATGATGTATGTACAACCTGATTGAGTTGACAATTGTTATAGCTGGGTATTATCCCTACTTGACAAGACCTTGTATTATATTACCTACTCTATATATTTGAAATTCTCCAAAACACTTTTAAAATGTTTAGAGCCTTTAAAAATTCTTCTAAAACATAATCTGGGAGAATAAAGGGCAGTTCTTTAAGTGAGCAAATTTATCTTGATAAGAATGTTCATTCTAGGGGCGCCTGGGTGGCTCAGTTGGTTAAGCGACTGCCTTCAGCTCAGGTCATGATCCTGGAGATGGAGGATCGAGTCCCGCATCGCATCGGGCTCCCTGCTCGGCGGGAAGCCTGCTTCTCCCTCTCTCACTCCCCCTGCTTGTGTTCCCTCTCTGGCTGTGTTTCTCTCTGTCAAATAAATAAAATCTTAAAAAAAAAAAAAAAAGAATGTCCATTCTATTTCACAATGGAACACTAAGTGCTTTTTCTTGAACCAACTAACATTTTTAAAAATTTATTTAAGACAGAGAGACAGAGAGAGTGACAGAGAGACAGAGAGAGTGACAGATAGCACAAGTGGGAAGAGAGGGAGAAGTAGGCTCCCCACTGAGCAGGGAGCTGGATATGGGGCTTGATCTCAGGACCCTGAGATCATGACCTAAACCAAAAGTGGATGCTCAATCCACTAAGCCATCCAGGCACCCCTGAACCCACTAGTACTTTTGAAGCCTTGCTTTAGGAGATAGTCTGCTGACTGGGAAGATCCTCTCGGCTATGGTCTTACTCAAGACTAGTTCCGGACACTTCATTTTATACCAATAGAAGTTATTCTACTTTCCAACAGTTACTAAAAAACAAGATTCGAGGAACCTCCCCTTTCCCTATTTAAGGAAGAGAAAGTCACTCCCAAACAGGAAACCTATCAGTTCACCCACATGAAGTGATCAAAGGGACAGAAGACAAGCTCACCTGGCTTTACCTCCAGGGACAGGGTGAGTTTCTTATCATTGAACCACCCCGCGTGCTCAACACGGCAACAGTAGAGACCACTGTCACTCTGGGCTGCATTCTCTATGGTCAAAGACACATTCCCTCCCAAAATGTTTCCCTTTAGCTTATAACGTGGGTGCTTCCGAACAGTAACATGGGATCCATTCGTCCAGGCCACTTCATCCGAGCAACGGGACATGGGACATGCCCCTCGGCCCCAGCACATGGTTGTGACTCCTTGAGCTGTTGAGTAGGTGCAGGGTAGTGTGACGGAATGACCCACCACTCCAGTCACCTGAGGGTAAGAAACTACAGCATCTATAAATAAAGAGAAAATACAGCATGAGGACTCAATCTTTTAATTTTCCCTTTTTTCTTTCTACATAGTTTATTTCATTTGTAATCACAACACTTTATATCTTCAGTTTAAAAACTTATTATAAGCATTTTCACATTAGCATATCTTTAAAAGCATTATTATTTGATATCTGTAGATAAAATATCAATTTAAATTAAAATTTTTTTTCTGTATTTAGGATTGTTTTCCAACAGCACAGATGTCTAACAGAAAAATTACCAAGACAAAGGGCAGCAATATTTTCAGTCTCTGGATGAACATGGCCAAATTTCTTTCTAAAGGGTTTGAACCAAATAACAGTCTAACAATACATGACTGTGTATTTCATTGTGTGTCTGAAAGATATATACACTTACTCAACAGGTAATACATACATCTGGCTTTCCCTCACCCCCAGATTCAATCACTGTCTCAACTGAAATATGTTTGAAAAATTCTATTGCATTTAAAGTTTTCATTTTTATTGCAATTTTTTAAACTGCTATTGCAAGCGAAGTCACCTCACAACACCTCTCTCTTCTAAGAAAAGAAGAACTAATGTTTTGTTTAAAGTATTATTGCCTTTCATTTGCCACAACATGGATGGAGATAGAGTACGTATAAAGCTAAGCAAAGTAAGTCAGGCAGAGGAAGACAAATACCATATGCTGTTACTCATACATGGAATTTAAGAAACAAAATAAACGAACAAAGGATAAAAAGAGAGAGAGGGAGCACAAGAGAGATTAACCAAGAAACAGACACTTAACTAGAGAGAGAACAAGCTCATGGCTACCTGAGGGGAAGTGGGAGGTGGGGGGGTGAAATACGTGATGGGATTACTGATCATGATGAGCCCTGCGTTAACACACAGAATTGTTTAATCACTGTATTGTAGACCTCACACTAATATAGCACTATGTTAACTACACTAGAATTAAAATAAAAAAAACTTAATTTAAAAAAGTGTTATTGGAGGGGCGCCTGGGTGGCTCAGTTGGTTGAGCGACTGTCTTAGGCTCAGGTCATGATCCCAGAGACCCAGGATCAAGTCCCACACCAGGCTCCCTGCTTGGCTGGAAGCCTGCTTCTCCCTCTCTCACTTCCCCTGCTTGTGTTCCCTCTCTTGCTGTGTCTGTCTTTATCAGATAAATAAAATCTTTAAAAAAAAACAAAACAGAAACACTGAAAAAAAAATTAAAAAAAAAAAAAAAAGCAAAGGACACAAGATGGTTTGATGAAGAACTGGTCTCCTTTCCATCTTAGCCCAGTCTCTTTTCCCTGTCCCCTCCTACCCACACTAATGCTGTTACCATATTTTACATATACTTGAGTAGTCCAAGTTCACATGACTATCTACCCACCCGCTTGTTTGTTTGTTCAAGCACAGATGGCAAGATACAACACACCGTTCAGCATTGTGCCTGGTTCACTTACCCATGGATTTTGCAATTCGTAGCATTTAAGCAATTTCTTTTGAGTAAGATTTAGCCCGGTTCTTGCCTCACTAGCTGACCCACTGGCTTCCACCAAAGCTCAAGCACATCTATCTTCCAACACCACACTCACACATCCCCTATACCGTCCCATCTCTGGCTTCCAGACCCTAGCCCATCTATTCACTCACCTGTCAGAAGTAGTATGAGGCTGGAGAAGGCTACCCAAGGTTGCATGACGACGGCAATGGCCTGAAAGACAGAAAAAGCTTACTAGTAGGTGTGTGCCTCCCCAGATGGTCTTGGAACAAGTACTAACTCTCAGTTCGCAACTTCTCCTTTCACCCTGACTGAGAGAATCACATGAGCCTGCCCCGTTAGTGATGAGAGACCAAGCACAACAGCTTCAGGTCTCGGTTAGCTCTGGGGCAGCTGAGCATTCTGCACTTTACAAAGGACAGCAGTCCCCAGGTTCAGCCTTCCCCAGAGTCCAAACTGACTCCCCATGCTGACACAGGGAATAAAGGGAGCAAACCAAAAAGAAACCAGAGGCAGGTTCCATGAGAAAAACATCACAACAAAGACGAGTCTTCACTTACCCTTGGCCTCTGAGAGGAGAGCCAACTGGCCCTTTGATGAGTGCAGGGCTCTCTGGGCTCTATGGCTACAATGGTCAGTGCCCAGTCTTCATCATATTGTCAAGTTTGCCAGTAGCAAGAATTAATCAAGAATGTGAATCATTGTGCCCAACCACTCGTGTACAGGAAGCGATGACTCAGACCACATCTTACTGAGTGATGACAAGAGAAGGCTTCAGGAAGCAGATTCTGGACCAGGCTTGGGTTCTGATCCGAGCTCCTGCTACCTGCGAAGCTGGGCATCCCTTCGGGTTACTGAGCACCTCCGAGCCTTGATTTCCTCATTTGTAAAAATAGCTCTAAAAATACTTGCTCTGTCTTCCTCAAAGGATTGATATAATAAGCAAAAGGGATGTGGAAGACTTTTGAAAATGAAACCTAAATACACATTAATGCTAAGCAAGGTTTTTGGAGAATTTACTGTGTGGCGGGCTCTATGCCAAGCACCCATATACACTTAATCCTCACAGACCCCCTTAGGCAGGTGTTGCTACTAACCTCATTCATGGGAAAGGAAACTGAGACTTGGGGAGGTTAAGTGAGCCGAGGTCCCAGCCCAGGTCTTCTGACTTTTGCTTGAATATTTTTTTTTTAAGATTTTATTTATTTATTTGACAGAGAGAAACACAGCCAGAGAGGGAATACAAGCAGAGGGAGTGAGAGAGGGAGAAGCAGGCCCCCCGCCGAGCAGGAAGCCCGATGTGGGACTCGATCCTGGGTCTCCCGGATCATGACCTGAGCCTAAGGCCGTCGCCCAACCAACTGAGCCACCCAGGCGTCCCCTTTTGCTTGAATATTAAGCCATGTCAGTATGTATAAGCCTGCCTAGTATTTCATCAACTGCCCTTCTGGCCCAAAGATTCTGTCATTCCCTCCCAAGGAAGCACTGATGCTCTATCTCGAGGCTGCCTGACGTGGATGGGGGGCTGGATATACTATGGTGCTGGGTCCTGTGCTCCCTGGAAATGCGAGCCCCAGACTCCAGCAGTCTCTGCATCTGGAGACGAACCTAAAGCCTGATGCTACCAACTGGTGGCCCAAAGACTGTATTTGGCCCATAGAAGTACTTTGTACCGTGGTGTTTAAAACTTTTCTTAATGGCCAAGAAATCTAGAAATTTAGAAATCTAGAGAGCCCAGGTGAGAACTTGGCTTTTCTGCTTTGTTAAGATATACAGTTAGATGGCCATACATGGCCCATACCACCCAGCGCCCTTAGAGTGTGCCCTTGCAAGCTTGCTGCTATGGCAGCACGGGGACTGGGGGGGGGAGGGACGGGGGGGGGGTGCCTTCAGTGTCTGAAAAAGGCTTTGGCTAGAGCAGACCCTTGCTTCATACTCTGTTCCATCTCCATGAATACAAGGTCCTTCCTGACACTGGGACGTCATGCAAGCTGCCCCCTGGCCTATTTGCTGAAATTCTCCTCTTCCATAAAACGGTTGTACTATCCGATTGATGGGTAACAGCCCTCCTAGCTTTCGATGCCCCGCCCTTGAATTCAACTAGTTAACAACGTGAGTTCTCACAGGGAAATG
This sequence comes from Spilogale gracilis, assembly GCA_004023965.1. Lineage (NCBI taxonomy): Eukaryota > Metazoa > Chordata > Mammalia > Carnivora > Mephitidae > Spilogale > Spilogale gracilis. The sequence goes on along the minus strand of PITA01001559.1, from coordinate 185,059 downwards.
CTCGTTTCTGGACACCCACTTTGCTCTTATTTTCCACCATTACATACTTGGAGGGAAAAATATTGACCCCTCCCTCGACCACCACCAAAAGTCAGGGGACAAATTCTGAAATGCCTCACAAGGAAGTAGGCCATACTTTATATTAATTTGGGAGGCAAAGTATGTCATGACTAGTTTTGTTATACTCTGAGACTCAGCCAAAACCCAGCAGGTCAAGGATAAGGACTTTTCTAATTTAATTCTATCCTACCACAGTTATTATCCATATATAGAGGCTAATGGGACATGACTCAATAAACTAAGAATGAAAAAACCCAGGATTGTGCAATCAGGTGGAGAGACAGGTAAGTAAACAACTAATAAAATTGGACAGAATGATCTAAATGGTAAATATATAATCAGACTATGTCACTCTTCCCCTTACAACACTCCCATAGCTGTCTCAGAAAACAACAACAAAAAAAAACCAAAAGCACTCTCACTTCCTACCCAGATTTACAAAGTCCCCCACAGTGATCTGGCCCCTGCCCACCTCTCAGATTTCTTCTGTGTCTCTCTCTCCTGCCACAGGGCTCCAGCCATTTGGAGTTCTTTAAAATGTTCCCCCACACCAGGACTTTTCCCCTAGGGGTGCCCTCTGCCTTGATCTCTATTTTTTTCACCCCACCAGTTTCAGATTTCTCCTTCTCTTCTCAACCTCTTCTTAAATGTCACCTTCTCAGACATCCCTCTGTTCCCTCTGTCTAAAGTAGCCAAGGAATTACTCTACTACACTATCTCAATTATCTACATGCATTTATTTGCTTATTTCCCTTGATTGTGGGTGTCTGCTGTCCATCCCCCTTCTCTCTTGTACTGTTAGAACCGTCTATGAAGATGGGGTTATTCCCGCACATGGGTGTTGTGCAACATCATAGCTACCAGCCACATCTGACTATCGAGCACTGGAAATGTAACTAGTACAACTGAGAAGTTTTTTAAAAAATTAATTTAATTTTAATTAATTTAAATAGCCATGCATGGCTATGGTCTTGGAAAGTACTCAATTCTAGACCATAACCTCCTCTAAGACAATGTTCCTGCTATATTCCTAAAACATTGTAAGGGATCCAACCAGTATTGATTAAATAAACCAAAGGATGGGGCACCTGGGTGGCTCAGTCAGTTTAGTGGCTGCCTTCCGCTCAGGTTATGATCCCAGGATTCTGGGATCAAGCCCCTCATCAGGTTCCCTGCTCAGTAGAGAGCCTGCTTCTCCCTCTACCTCTGCCTGCTATTCTGCCTACTTGTGCTCTCTCTCTGTGTCAAATAAATAAATAAAACCTTTAAAAAATAAAAATAAAAAATAAACTAATGGAAGCACAAAGGCATGGGGGGAGATCATTCAGTGACTGGGTGGGGGGAAGGGCGATGGGAGGGAGTGGCAGAAAAAAGCCCTTAAAAAAGCATCATGTAAGGTTCATCGTCGGGAAATGAGGGAAAGGCAGAGGGTGTTTTAAGTGAAAGAAATAATGAGCAAGAGCCGCAATAGAGACGCAGAACCGAGGCTCTGAGATGTCTGTACAATTTCGTAGGACCGAATTTTCTGGCAAGTCCATCTCCCATGACAACCTCTACTGTGTCCTAAAGCCTCCCCAACAGCATAGTGTTCTTCTGTTTTATTTTTAACTTGAACCAAACAACCGCCATGATCATTACTCTTTAGTGCCAACTTTGTGACCCCTTGAAGGCCAAATCCCAAGTTGAGGGGTAAGGTCCAATGGAGGCTCAGGCAGCAAACACGAATTTCCAGCTGCTTACTCTACCTGAGAAGGAGCACCCCTGCAGGTGCACAGACGTGACGGCATCAGACTTACCTGTGAGAAGGGCTCTAGAGCTGCTAAGTTGAGAAGCATGAAGACCTGTCAAGGAGACTTTTGGAGCATGTCAGGAGAGAGGAAGGGATGAGAGTGGATTGTTCAGGCTCCAGATGTTTACAAAGTAGAGCAAAGAGGACTTCTTACGGGATATGAGGTGTAGGAGCCTAAACATGACTCCAAGGGATCTTGGCCTCAGCAACCGGACGAACTGGAAGTGCCACCAACTGACACAGGAAAAGCTGCATATGACGTGGGCTTGGAAGGGACAGTCTGGATTTTCAAAGTATTGAGTTTCAGGGGGAGGCCACTGGCCTTCAGGAGATAGGTCTAGGACAAAGATACAGATTTTGGAGTCATTGATACAGAAATGGTATTATAAAGTCACGAACCTAGACTAGACAAGATGCTCAACGGAATGCTTGCAGCTAAGGACTAGCCCTGGGGGCCTTCCTGAGAGGGCTGGAGTGGGAGAGGCACTCGCGCACACACAGAAGCAGAGCAAGGAGGTAGGAGGAAAAGCAGAAGGAAAATGGAATCCGGGAAGTCAAGCAAAACAAATGCATCTGATGAAGAGGCAATGATCACGCAGCCAATGTTGCAAAGGATGAGATTCGTCCAAGGACAATGCCAGCTGGGAATCACCAATGACCTTGACAAAAGCAGTTGCCGTGAAGAGCAGCTGAGTGACCCATTTCCTCTGCCCTCTGAGAAAGACTTCGCAAGGAAAGGGAAAATCAAGAGAGCACTGAAGACAGGGAACTCTTTCAGGGAGTTTCACAGGGAAAAAGAAATGGAAGAGGGGGTTAGGGAGCAGGGTCAAGATGATTAAAAAAAAAAATGATAAAAAAAAATAGGTTTGTACAATCTGGAGATGATCCAGAGGAGGACGAAATCTGACTCAGGAGAGGGGAAAATGTGTAGAGTAATGGAGGAATGAGATCCAGTGCCCAAGCAGGAGATTTCCCTATTTCCCTTCCACACAACCAGGGCGGCACTTCCTACGAACAAATGCATGAGGGACTAATGTAGGACCTTTGGCAGCAGGGAAGTGCCCCTGGAGGTAGGGGCAGGGAAATAAGACCAGCCCAAGAGGCCAGTGGTGTTCCAGGGCTACCCCAGTAGGCACAGGCAATGGGGGAGGGGTGGGAGACTCCACATCCCAGTATTTTTTTTTTTAATCTTCTCCGGTCTGTCACTTCCTCTGAATAATCTAATCAAGTGCCTCCCCACCCACCATAAAAGCTTCCAATAGCTTCCCATACCAGAGGCCAAACTCTGAACGCAGAGCCCACCTTCCCAAGCCAACCACACCCTTCCACCCAAGCCTCCCAAAACTCTACCAGACTAAACAAGGTGCCTCTGCTCCATTTTGTCAGCCCAACGGTCTCTGACACAGAAGAGACCACGATGAAACCTGAGAAAGTCAGAGGCTGATAGGAGACTCCTCCTCAACGGTTCGTTACACTTTGTACAACTAGTTATCTCTTACAGCTTATAAATACTTTTATTAACAAATCACAAAAGTCTATACGCCAAACTGCCAATGTAACTGTGCTCAAGACACACATATTCCCATTTCCTTTTTTTTTTTTTTAAGATTTGATTTATTTGACAGAAACACATCTAGTGAGCGAATACAAGCAGGGGGAGTGAGAGAGAGAAACATGCTTCCCGTCAAGCAGGGAGCCCGATGCAGGGCTCTATCCCTAGACTCGGGAATCATGACCCGAGCTGAAGGCAGACACTTAACAACTGAGCCACCCAGGAACCCCTCCCATTTCCATAATATTATATAAAACCCATTTCACAGATGGGGGGAGGCTCAGCAAAGCTAGGTGTTGACTCTAAGGTCACACAGCCTTCAGGTAAGCCTAAATAAATATGGCTTCCTCCCCAGTTACACTATCCTTCTCAAGGATGTTGCCCAGGAAAAGCATAAACAACTCAGACTGTGAAAGTCCATGGTTCTATTTGAATGAGACTCTACCTCCCAAGAGAAGCAAAGATTTACCCAACTTTATGTGAATCTCCCCTAGCTCCTCCTGGCTCAGTCATCACTGTCCCAATATCCCGCATCATACTGACAAAGGTCAGCAACCGAGCTTGCGGTTTCCACAGAACTTACGTAGAGGCAAGCTAGGACGGAGTTTTCCAGCTCCTCTGGTGGTCTGTCACTGAGCTTCCCTAAAAAGATTTTATGGAGAAAGACAACTTTCTCCCAGCATTCCGTTCTCTATCTCTTTGCCACACCCGTCTCTTTGAAAGTTAAGTTTCTCCAGTCTCCCAATCTTTTCTGCTGGGATTGACCTATTTACTAACTCGCAGAGATTATAAAATGCTAGTGTGCTGTTCTCTGCTAGTATGTGTTCTCTGCAAGGATGGTTTTCAAACATTCAGCCGAGATCTTGATGTTACACCTGGAAAACCATACAGACTTTGAGACTGCTTACACATGAAGGGACCTTAAATGGGGGCCCAACCCCTCGATCTATAGATGAATAAAATGAAAAATAAAAAGTGTGGGACTCATAGAGGTCACTCGTGGCAGATGCAGTAGCAAACTCTAAGTATTCCTGTCACTCAACAAACATGATTTCACCACGTATTTATCGAGCAGTCATGCTGAGCAACCGAACACTCAAAACACATCAAGCGAATCTCCGGTCTCTGCCCTCGGAAGCTTAGGAAAGCAGTCTGCCACCTTTACTAAGAAAGAGGTAAAGCTATGTTGTGCTCCAATCGAGTCTACAGAGTCCTGTTTCAGAGGTTAATAACATGGAAGCTGGGTGTGGCAAGGACGCCCCAAGGGGGCTGTGAGCCACGCCCCGTCTCGCACCGCTAGGGGGCACTACTTGCATAAAGTAGACCGTTTGAGGAGGCAATAGGAGATTCCTGGCCTGTTGTTCCCGCTTGAAACTAAAACAATGTTATCTGCTTAAAAACAACCACAGCACAGACCGGTTTTGGGATTAAAACTTTCAGTGTTCACCTGAGTCTCGAGGCGTGATCACATGATCCTGAGACGTTTCCTCCAAACCCATTTCAGGGGAGCTGGGGGACCAAAGGCAGATCCTGAGACGTTTCCTCCAAAGCCATTTCAGGGGAGCAGGGGGGCAAAGCCCTGGGCTTTTCATCGGGGAGGGTTAGGGTACTTTTCCAAAGGACTCTCCCAAACCAGAACTATTGCAGGACCCAGGCACCAGGTCAAATAAACTGCCGGTGCTCGTAGCCATTGGGCAAACTCTACGCCGGGCTCCATCGAAACCCTGGGCAGGGCACCGGGTTGGCGTGGGCGTTCGACTCCCTACAGCACCCGGGACCCGCTCTGCTCATTAACGATGTACTCAATGACAGAGTGTCAACATTTTATTGGAACACTCACATACAACTGTTTCCAAGAAATATTAAGTGGGGGAAAAAACCCTTCACATAACAGTCTATTTTATAGAAACCCATTTTTGTAAAAACACTGTGATCAAATGACATATACAGGTATACGCGGGTATCTCCACGGCAAAGTCATGGCAAAGGGGCGCGGATACCCTTCCAACATGTTCAGAGTGTCTTCTCTGGTAGGGAGGCAAGCGGAGGCAAGGGAGACTTTCACTTTAAGGCTGTGCATGTATCATTTCAGTACTATTTTTTTACTTATTTATTTATTTATTTATTTTTATTTTTTTGAGGTGAGAGAACAAGCGCGGGGGGGGGGAGGGGGGAGTGGCAGAGGGAGAAGCAGGCTCCCCGCTGAGCAGGGAGCCCAAGCCGGACTCCATCCCAGGACCCTGAGTTCATGCCCTGAGCTGAAGGCAGACCCTTAACGGACTGAGCTACCCAGGCACTGTCATTTCAGTATTTTAAAACAAGAACGTACCAGTGTACTGCTTATATAATATATATTAAATGTTTTAACTAAAGAACAATTAAAAAAAAAATCAAGTGAGTCCCCAAACCGTGTGTTCTTACAAAAGCGGAAGTCTTTCACATTCGTGTAACATATTTTTCACAACCTAATTACAACCATCCCTCTCTTTATCCCAGATGGAAAAGAAAGCAGCTTAGGTCTCCTAAAGCCACCTTCAGACGTCACCAAGCACCTAGAAATATGGCAGATTATGAAATAATGCTTTAATCAATATATAAGTGCTTACACTGTAAAGAACATCTTTTTCTACAAAATAGAAAATACCTCAAGTCATTCTATGTTTACTCAGGGCGGGGGCAGGCTCTGCCATTAGAATCTGTGACACCCTTATCACTTCATGCATTCACCCAATTACTATTTATTGAGCACCTGCTGTGTGCCAGGCCATCTTTATTCTATGAGAGTCACTCGGAATTTTACAGAGTTAAATTAAGGAAGTGGTAAAAACAAGGACGGGAAAGGGAAGGAAGGAGAAAAACAAATGAAGACATCACCAAAAAATGCTTTTCTGTATTATTCAGAATCTAGCAGGCTGGTCTGCTAATGCTTCCGGTCTTTCATTGCCATCGGTTGCTTGGCTGTGGGGCTGCCCTGATGAACTCTGACTTCCTTGAAGGAAAAACTTACAAATTTTTGTTTCTGTGGCACCTGTGTCATGGCTTGAGTTTGCCACAGAGCAGGCGGAGAGTCATCCTGTCGGTTAGTCTACAGACGCCCATTTGGCACCCCCTAGGAGCCAAGTATTGTATTAGGCAGCCCGGATAGGAGATTATAGCTGAGCATTGGGGAAGACAAATCACACACACGAAATGTAAACAAGGCAATCTCCACCTCAAATACACTATGTAGGAAGGAAACTAGACTAAAGCTAGGCAGGTTGTGGTACTTGGAAGGCATGGTGAGGAAGCCCTCGGCTGACATTTCACCAGGAAAGATGCGGAAGGCAGCTCTGCAAATGGTCTGAGAGAAGTATTCCAAACCGAGGGAACAATCCCCCTGAAAAGGCGCTGGGACCAGAAAGAACTTAGTTTATCCTGGAAGCAGAAAGGAGACCAGATGGCTGACATAGAGTGAATAAGAAGAGGTTGGTGAGGCCAGAAAATATCCAGTCCCACGAGAAGCTGTTGAAAGGTTTGAAATACCAGCCGTACAATTGCAGGAATGCACCCCAATGTTCATCGCAGCAATGGCCTCAATCGCCAAACTGTGGAAGGAGCCAAGATGCCCTTCAACAGACGAATGGATAAAGAAGATGTGGTCCATATATACAATGGAATATTATGCCTCCATCAGAAAGGATGAATACCGGGCACCCGGGTGGCTCAGTGGATTAAAGCCTCTGCCTTCAGCTCGGGTCATGATCTCAGGGTCCTGGGATCGAGGCCCGCATCAGGCTCTCTGCTCGGCAGGGAGCCTGCTTCCTCCTCTCTCTCTGCCTGCCTCTCTGCCTACTTGTGATCTCTCTCTCTGTCAAATAAATAAATAAAATCTTTAAAAAAAGAAAAAAAGAAAAAAAAAGAAAGAAAGGATGAATACCCAACTTTTATATCAATTTGAATGGGACTGGAGGAGATTATCCGGAGCGAAATAAGCCGAGCAGAGAAAGTCAATTGTCATATGGTTTCACTTTACACTGTAAAGAACATCTTTTTCTACAAAATAGAAAATACCTCAAGTCATTCTATGTTTATTCAGGGCGGGGGCAGGCTCTGCCAAGAATCTGTGACACCCTTATCACTTCATGCATTCACCCAATTACTATTTATTGAGCACCTGCTGTGTGCCAGGCCATCTTTATTCTATGAGAGTCACGCGGAACATAAGGAATAACATGGAGGACATTAGGAGAAGGAAGGAAAAGTGAATTGGGGTAAATTGGAGGGGGAGATGAAGCATGAGAGACTGTGGACCCTGAGAAACAAACTGAGGGTTTTAGAGGGGAGTGGTATGGGTGGGGATGGGTGAACCTGGTGGTGGGTATTAAGGAGGGCACATACTTCGTGGAGCCCTGGGTGTGGTACATAAGCAGTGAATCTTGGAACACTGAAAAAATAAAGAAAATATTTTTAAAAAGAAAGAAAGTTTTGAAATAACAAATCAGTTGAACCTGATCGATGACTTTAAAAAAGAAAAAAGAAAATACTTGGGCTCCTGTGTAAGGAGAATGGATTCCTGGGAGAGCAAAAGTGGAACAGGGAGCTATTCCCGGGATGGATGAGTGGGTGCATGGATGAGATGAAGGATGGAAAGGAGGAAGAGAGGGAGAGAAGAAGGGAGGGAAGGAGGAAGAGAAGAAGAAAGGAAATGAATGAACGAGTGATTAATAACTGTGATTACAAAGGAACAAGGCCTATAAGAGTCTCTTGGCCTATGTATTTTTAGCTTAAACTGGTTCTTAAATTAAATTTCAAAAAACAAAAATTATTTTGAGATGAAGGAAGACGGCTGGAGTAAATAGCCTTCTAAAATGACCGTTAATATACATTTAGCAATACAATGATTGGCATATCTATTTAAAAATATACTGTTCTATGGTCATAATACTTGAAACACAATCCTAATTTTTGATACTACAATTCCATATCTAGAACTCCATGCCTTGGAAGTACACACATACACATAGGTTTTTATATGAAGGCTGTTCCTTGCAGCCTTATTTGAATTGGAAAAAAAAAAAAAAACAACTAAATATCTATGTCTGGGGAAATGATTTAATAGCTGATGAACATCTGTTCTACTTAATATTGTTTTCTCAATTAATACTTTTATCCCATATAATCTGGCATGGACCAGTCACCTTTTCCAACAGTGGAAAAAGTTGCAATGTGTGTCTTTGTGTGTGTATGAGAGAAAATAGAAAATGGTCTAGAACTGTACTAATACTGTAGCCACTAGCCACATATGACTAGAAATGAGATATGCTCTAAACGAGATGGGCTCTATATGAAAAATACTGGATTTTGAGGCATAAAATGAAGGGGGGAAAGGAACTCATTAATGATGTTTGCATTTATTCTACATTAAAATAATACTTTAGATGGTTGAGTTAAAAAAATCTATTAAAAAATTAATCTCACCTATTTCTTCTTACCTTTTTAAATGTAGCCAGAAAGTTTTTTAATTTGTTGTATTTCTACTAGATGGTGCTGGCTGAAAAGAATGAAGCAGTAATATTGATTATTCCTGGGCAGTAGGGAGAAATTTTGATAAGGAAGATAGGGAATAGGGACACTGAACTTGAACCAAAACCCTGTTATACTTATCAAAAAGAACTTGACTTAAAATTTTAAAAATCAGTAACAAAATTCCAAAGTCTGTAGTTAATAGTATTATAGCATGTTAATGTCTTAGTTTGAGCAAATGTACCATGATTACATAAGCTGTTAACAGTAGAGGAAACTGGTGAATGAATATAGGAACTCTGTACTATCATTACAATTTTTCTATAAACGCTAAAGTATTTCAAAATAAAAAGTTAAAAAACAACAATAAGGGAATCAACCAATCTAACAAGATTGGTTGTGTGTCTTCATAGAGATTCTTACTTAGTCGTAACATACAGGAAAGATCCAAATTGACTCTCCCACCCAGAGTGTCCCTTGTAAACATGTTTGTTTAAAATAAGGGAACTAGGATAGCATCATATTTCTTGGTTTTTACCTGAGATTCCATTACTTTGGATATTTCCTGCCAACTGCTCGGAAGCTGCTGTTTACGTAATAGGAATTTTTGCAGAAGTCGAAGGGTTGCTAGAGGGAATGGTGGAAGGCATCGCTCCCCACCAAGAACCTTCCAGAGACCCAAATAGCTGGAAGATTTTAAGCTCCTTCCCCTTGGACCCTTACTTTAACTGTCACCTTCAACCAATACTGAGACCAAGAGACTTTTGTTAAAACATAGTGCTGAACACTGGGATAAAGAAATAAATCAAAAAATCTGTATCATAATACAGCTATATATATTAGAGTATATAGTTTATCTGTTACAATATAACAAAACTGTGGGAAACAACCTTTCCCTACACTTGTACAGTTGTTACTTTTTACTGAAGTGTTTTCTGAACAAGAACTACATTCAGCACGCAATTGATCAGTAACGGCAAATGAAGCTGCAAGTAAAATTTAAAAACAGATTAGGTTGGCGGCGCCTGGGTGGCTCAGTTGGTTAAACCACTGCCTTCGGCTCAGGTCATGATCCCGGAGACCCGGGATCGAGCCCCACATCGGGCTTCCTGCTTGGCAGGAGGCCTGCTTCTCCCTCTCTCACTCCCCCTGCTTGTGTTCCCTCTCTAGCTGTGTTTCTCTCTGTCAAATAAATAAAATCTTTAAAAAAAAAATTAAAAACAGATTAGGTATAGATGTATAGATTATAGATATTTCAGGGTTGACCAAAAGGTAAACATTGCTTTGGAGTATAAAATATTTCTATTTTACATCAATTAGTTTTAAATGAATGAAAAAGTACAAACACAAAATGTAGAAATTACAAAGGACAACGTATCAACTTCTCATGAAACAGGTTGCAAGCACAGAATATAAAACTATAATGAAATATTTTCCAAAGGTGACCCACCCACAAAACAATTACATTAAAATAATGTGCACACTTAAACAGATGTCCCACTGCTACCACACATGAATAGCTTAAATAATCATTAAAAAATAAAAATAAAAACCTCACTGCCTTCCCTGGAAAAGGAGAGTCACATCATAAGCAGAAGGAATTCGAACAAGAATTCACAAAAGATTATCACGGCTATGAGTAAATGAGTGACTTGGAATGACCTCTCTTTAACTGTGGTCACCATTACTGAAAATGATGCAGAGGATCTACAAGCCTGAAACATTTCTGACTCATACTGCTTCTTGGCACATATTTTCCAGTGAAAATGAACTAAAATCTGAGCCCTCCTCAAGGTTGAGAACCTTTCAGCCAAATGATCCAGCTGCCGCTTTTCTTTTCCACACTTCCCAACTGAGTCCCAGAAAAACATAGTAGGAAAATCTTAAAAATTACTGCTCCGGGGTATCTTATCTATACTTATCTCCAGAAGGATTCAGACTTTCTGAATAGAAACTGGAGACAAAATTGTATTCAGTTTAATTTTTCAAATTTATATTTAAATGAAAATTAAGTTTCAGTGGGAACGGGCATGAGCAAGTACTCTGAACTGCTTAGACCTTCTACTTCAGGAATTCCAAATCTAGAAGAAGTGATTTGCAGATTTTTTCAGTCTCAAAAGGTCAAGGAGCCCTCTCTTGTCCTGTGCGTCTCCTATGGAAGAGCTGTGGAGGAAAAATCCTAAGATCGTCTAGGAGCAAACTACACATTCAGTCTTATTACACTGTTTTTAATTAAGTTACCACTTATGTCCTGGGCTCTTTGTAGTAGGGTTTGTTCCCCTTTCTGCCAACTTCCCCTTCTACATAATTGACATAGAATAGATCCTACTCTGAAAACCAGGCTTCCAGTCCTGGCAGCCTTGACCTTGAATCTAACTTATCCTAATCTTCATTTCTTTCTATGACCCGGAAGCCAGACAGGAAAACATTGCTATAATGCTTAAATCTAATTTTCTATTACAGAAGAAGATAATTTGAACAATTATAAAAGTACATAAAAGGAAAAAGCCTATCTCATGACCATTTGCCCCTGTGGGGTAGCCATATTAATTTTGGTATATTTTTCCTGATTTTTTTTAAAGCAAAGAAAAAATTGGCATCGACTATGTACATTGTTCCAGTTTTTTTTTTCCTTTATTAACAATACAGTGTTGTCCTCTGACAAGTAATGTAAACTCCATGAGAGTGGGGATTTTGTCTATTTCCCTCACTGCTGTATTTCTAGGGACAAGAACAGTGTCTTGCACAAAGCAGGTGCCAATAAATACTCATTGACTGAATGAATGGAATGAATCCTCTTTAAGTCAGATCAAAGACAAGGTCTATGGGGTCAGGGATAGGTCTATCTGGTCTCTCTCTATGGTCTCAGCACAGGGTACCTAGCATTTAGTAGACATTTAAATATTCGTTGAATTATGAAAACAGCTCAATGATGAATTAAGACCCCTTAATTCTTTTTAACTGCCCCAGTGTGTTGACACCACAACTAACTATTCGTAAGAGATATATGAAAAAAATCTCTTACGAGCACCGTTGCAATGATCACCCTATATGTATTACCCTCATTTAGAGATTTTTGTAGGATAAGAATCTCTTTCTGCTGGGGAAATCACTGAGCTGGTCTAAATAGGTTCTGAAGTCCCTTCCCTTTAGAATTGCATAACTTTAAAATACTTATAATTAATTTTTAGTCTTGAGAGCTGCTGCCTATATTTTGCAAAATGATCTCCCTTATATATCTCCCTATAGAAAGCCAGTGCATACCAAAACTGTCTAAAATGCAGCCTGAACATTATAACTCACACAAGACTTCCAGAAAAACTCCTAGAAACAAACAGGCTGCCTACACTCTTGGTGACCAACATTTTCAGCATATACCATGGTAGCCATTTAGTTATTACCCGGGGAGGGGCAGTTTTCAGGCAGCAATGGGTCTTTATTGTTGACTCGTTATGTGCTAAGAAGGCTCAGCAGAAGGAGGGAAGCAGGGGCACCTGGACGATTCAGTGGGTTAAGTGTCCAACTTGATTTCAGCTCAGGTCATGATCTTAGAGATCAAGCCCCACATTGGGCTCAGTGCCAAGTGTGGAGCCTGCTTAAGATTCTCTCTCTCTCCCTTTTCCTCTGCCCCTCTCCAAAAGAGGGGGGTGGGGAAGGAGAGGGGAAAGGAAAGGAGAGGGGAAAGGAAAGGAAAGGAGAGGGGAAAGGAAAGGAGAGGAGAGGGGAAAGGAAAGGAGAGGAGAGGGGAAAGGAAAGGAGAGGAGAGGGGAGGGAAGGCATGAAAAGAAAAGAAAGAAGAAGAAGAAAAGAAAGAGAGATCCAGACACGACAGACTTCCAAAGCCTGAGCTGGAGATGATGCTAAGACACAAACACCACTTCAGACTAGGTAAGAGCAGATATGGGATCTTAGGAGTATCTGTGAGTTCTCCAAGAAGAGCTCTATCTAAGCCCTTCAATGGAAAAGACTTTGCAGAAGGCTTCATTTCTTCAGGTTTTTTTTTTTTTCACTACAAAGATATTTAGTAAATTTCTTTGAGGTGTGAGAGCTGTCAGGCACTGGGCAGGCAACAAATAAGCAGTATAAACCGAGTTGCCAATACCTTGAAACTTAAGCTGAGGAACCACAGTCTTTCCCTCAAAGAACTTGAGGCTGATATGGACTGTTGGAAACCTTTACCTTCTTTCTACCAGAATTTTTATCCCATTCACTGCTGCTTCTGCTGCTGCTATGAAAAACAGAAGCTTCAGTTCTCTCTGTGAATGGAGAAGTTGCTGGGAGATATTTCCCGGTTGAGTTGTCCCCAGGCAAAACTTGGCAACACGCAAGGTGCACACTTCCTTTTTCTCTGGGAGCTCCTGCCTCACCACAGGACCTACTGGGCAGTCTACCTCACTGGCAAAGGACAGCTCTGCAAGGCCACTTACTGTCAAACAATCAATATGCAGAGAAGCATAAGTCTTGAGACTCAAAGAGAACATTCAAGACCCTCTCTCCCTCCTCCAGTAGCTTCTTAACCTTTTATAAGTCACAGATCTTTTTGAAAATCAATGGCCTCTTTTGACTTTCTGTCCCCAAAAGACATGCACATATCTCAGCACATAATTTTCCCTATATTTTCAGGAGCTTTGTGGGTCCACTGAATTTCCTGGCATTTCATTGACTGCATGTTAAGAATTGCTACTCCATATAAAAGCCCATTTGAGCTCTAATGCCCCAATTAGCTGTCTCTGAATTGGGTAGCCCTGATGGCTGAAACACAGAAGTTATGTTGTGCCAATTACAGGGCAGGTCACTGTTCCCTCCTCATGGGAGCTAATTCTTGTCAGAAAATGTAAAAACTCTGCTCGGTGACCATGGACAGAGCCTCTAAAACCAATCTGCTGACACATTTCACAGTTTTCAAAGATGATACCATGCTCAAAAATGATGTAGGAAGGATCTGGTGGCCTTTAAAGGGTTAAACTTCTAGGTTCTCAGGATTGTTCCCCATTGTTGACATAGCAGTAGTATTCATAGGGATCTTCCATTTCATATACATTCTCCTCAATGATATAGATGTTTTCCTGCGAGCGCATTCCTTCTGCTCCTGTATTTGATAACCCCGAGGGAGGGGGGTTGGCCAAACCCAGGAGGCTGTGGAAAGAAATGTTGCAGTTGAGTTCAGCCTTCCCTGGGCAACACAGAATAGAGTTAAGAGAACAGGCTTAGCTGAAGAGACAACAGCTAAATGCAGTACCGTGATCCTTGATCAGGTCCTAACTAGGAGGAAAAGGCCGTAAAACAGCAATAAAATAACGTGTGGAGCAATTGAGGAAATTGGAGTTCACCTTCATTTTCTTGAGTACAACAGTGGCACTGTTCTATCAGGAGGGACAGGCTGAAGTGTTGAGGTCAAGTGTGAAGATGACTGAAATGTCCTTACAAGTGGTTCAGGAAAAAACTGTGTATATAAACAGGGAAACAGACCAAGCAAGTACATCGAAATGCTAAATCACAAGTCTCTTTGGAAGGTTCTATTGTTCCTTGTATGGTAACTTCAGTTCTTCTGTGGGCTTAAATAATTCAAAAAGAAAAAAATATGAGCAGGTTACAGACCCAATCAGACTTCAGTTTGAATTCAATCTCTGTCTCCTACCAGCCATAAGCCCTTGGGTAAATTGGGTGGTTGGTTGTTTCTTTTTTCACTCACTCAATCAAGAAATTTTTAGTGTGTTACACACTGTTCTAGGAAGCAAGAAATGCTGCAATGAACAATACACAAAAATCCCATGGAGGCTGTGTGTTAGTAAACTATGTGTCTCAGTGTTGTCATCTATAAAATGGGAATAATAAGCATTCTAATTCACAGGGCTGCCACAGGGAACATTTATTCACTCATCTGATATTTAAGTGCCTACTAAGTGTCATGTGCTGTATCAAGGGATAGAAATGCTAATGTAGCCACTATGCCCTAATTTTCTATGGAGCTTACATTTATAGATAAAGATGAATATTAACCAAATAATTTCATCAAATAATTTCAACCATATAATGAGTTAACGTATGTAAATATTACCTATAGGTAGTATCACATTTCAAGTTTCAGGTCTAATAACAAATCGTGGCACAGATGACCAAAAGCTAGTGATAATTAAATATTTTATTTGCCGTTATTTGACCTTATTGCTATAGATTATTTTGTCTTCATAAATGTATTCTCTATACTTTATCTAAAATTACTCATGGTTTAGAGAGTATTTAATAGGCAGAGTCATTTTTTTTTTTTTACTGCATTCTACCCATGTACCAAATGTCACTAAATTCTACTAGAAGTTATTTAAGCTTTGTGTATTTGGAATGGAGGTGTGTGCATGTGTGTATATGTATGTAGTCAAAAATGGATACCAAGACTGCAATATAATAGACCAGTAGATCGCAACCCTGTTCTCACATTAGAATCACCTGGAAGTTTTTTAGAAAAACACCTATGCTTAATTCCCACCGTCAGAGATTCTGGCTTATTTGCTCTGGGGTTGGCAACAATATGTTCAAGTGACCCAGGTCATTCTAATAGGAACATAAGTTAAGAATGGACCGTTCTATAAAAGCTGTTCTATAAAAGCCCTAATTCTGGGTTTCAAGCTCACTTTTGTAACACAGTGCCCAGCCCAGTGCCTAAATGTAGCTCAATCATTAGAAGGGTCAGTTAATTCACTGAAAAAAACGTTAATATACAAAATTAATATACAAAAAAAGCATTTCGTATAAATAACAAAATGAATTCTATACCTTAACTTTAGGCAATGAAGCTAGAGAAATCAGAAAGGAAAGCAGAGCAGCATGTTTAACTAGTATTGCATTAATTCATGCCTAAGGGAAGAAGGAAGTCTAAATTTCAATCCCAGGGCAGGACTTCTAAGAGCAAAGTCATCTTAGGGTAGGGGCCTCCAAGATTCCTACATACCCCACCCCACCCATTATTCTTACCTTGAATTCTGTAACTTCTCTTTTCTATAAGAATACCCTAGGTAAAAAGTAGAAGAAAAGTTGATTAAAAATGCTCTCATAAAACAAAGGAGATAAGAAATAAAATGAATTCACTGGAGGCAAGGATTGTTTCGGGAAATCTGGTCTCCTGTTGGATTGAAATAAATCAAACTATCAGTGTGTGTCTTGATTTATTACATGGACTATGCTAGTAGTAATAAAGATGCATTTCTTACATTCAGGAAATATATGGAACATCTACTATGTGCCTAGCAG
Organism: Spilogale gracilis; assembly: GCA_004023965.1. Taxonomy (NCBI): domain Eukaryota; kingdom Metazoa; phylum Chordata; class Mammalia; order Carnivora; family Mephitidae; genus Spilogale; species Spilogale gracilis. The sequence goes on along the minus strand of PITA01001559.1, from coordinate 168,911 downwards.
TATGCCAGGCACTGGGGATGGCAAAATGAATGGTGAGCTCTGCCTTCTTAAAACATGTGTTCTGGCGAGGGTGGCATTTAAAATAATAATTTCTAATTGTAGAGCTAATAATGCACTACAACAGATGATGGAGAAGGTGGTTAGGAAAATCTCTCAGAACAGGTGATCTTTAAGCTCAGTTCTGAACAAAGAGAATGTGTCAGCCAAGTGAAGAGCCAGGGGGAGAATTCAGGCAGAGAGAACCCCTCGTAAAGATGACAGTAGGTTCCTGAAACTGAAATAAGGGAGTGGCCCAAGATAAGGTCTGAGAGGTAGGCTGGGGCTAGCTCCAAAGGACCTTTTAAGTCATAATCAAGATTTTGGAATTTATTCTAAGACCTATTAGAAATAATTGAAGAGCAAAAATACGAGAGCAGACTGGGTTTTAAGAGCACCCTCGCTGCTATGTGAGAAATAGATTAAAAGAGCTATAAAAAAAAATGAAGAAGTAGAGATTGTGATGCCTCAGATCAGAGTAAGGTGGTGACCAAGAGAGATGCAGAATAATGAATGCTTTTACATGTATTTTGGAGAAAGTCTGCAGGAATTAAAATAGAATTTTGTGTTAAGAGGAAACAGGATTCAAGGATGGCCTCAGGCTTTCTGGCTTAAGCAACCAGATGGATAGTGGTGAAACATTCTAACAGGAAAGAACAGAGAGGCAGAACTTGTGTCCTGGGAAAGTGGAATATGGATTCTAGACCTCCACTTTGGACATGTTATATGAGAGACATCTAAGTGGAGGTATCAATTGTACAAAGACTCTGAGTTGGAGAGGGAAATTAAGGAGGACATTTCAGCCTATGGAAATACAGATCATCACCTAAAGGGTGTACAAGAAAGGGAAAGGGCCAACCCTGAAGAATAGCAACATCTAAAGGTAAAGCAGAAAAAGAAATCTCAAAAATTACTGAAAAGTACTGGCCGATGAAGTAGGAGAATGGTGTTCTGGAAGCCAGAGAAGGAAGGCTTTCTAGAATGAGTGAGGCTTGATTTGGTTAAATATTGCTGAAATGTTGATGACAATGAAGACAGAGGTGTCTACTGGACTTAGAAAATGGAGGTCATGGGTAAGCTTGACTAAAACCATTTCCTTGGCGCTTCAGGTGTAGAAGCTAAAGGATGGGTTGGAGACTTCAGCCGATACGAAGCAGGAAAAAGGCATCGGAGAAATGTGCCTGTTAAGGAGAATAGAGAAATGGGAGTAGCTAAGGATGAATGTGTGAGTTTGAATGTATTTTTGTGCTAAGGAAAGTAGAATAAATAGAAATGGAGAGGTAGATGATTCTAGAGAAAGGAGTAAAAGGAGGAATGAAGTCTTGCCTAAGGCAAAGGAGGAGGAACAGGTCTTTGATACTTCAGCTGAGTGGGAAAGGAGGGAGGTTTGAGTAATACTGAGGTAGGGAGGCTAGTTGCAGAAAGTGCACTAGAAAGATACAAGATTGCTAGTTGTATTGCTTCCAGTTAATGGATTTGATGTCCTGTCCCCTTGGTTTTAAGATTTTCACCAGCAACTTCTAGGGAAAAAATCACAAATAAAACAGGACTTTCCCATCTGTTCTTCTAAGTAGCCGTGTTTTTAGAGTAATAAAATTGTGGGTACAAAGTGTCAGACTTTTCCCACTAAGAAGAAACCTCACTTCAAGTCTCTTTACACAAACTAGAATGGCCCAAATATCCATGCCATGGCAGAACTCAAAAAGGTAGTGAGTACTGTTACTGCTCTTTCTCAACCTGTAGGCTTTATATCCATAGGATCAATTCAAAAACTCCCCTGATACCTCTCAGTAAACCCAGGTAAGTGTGCGTGGGGTTGCTTCTTTCTTTGAATAATCCTTTTACCAATAATGGCAACAGCACATTGGTGAGGACCAGGGGAATCCTGTCTTTCCGATTCCATATCTATAATTAACCATTTGACTTTGGACGGCATGCTATTTCTCCACTTGGTAAATTAGAATAATATTAGTATCTTTCTCAGAAGAGTAATTAGGATTTCATGCAGCAGCTTGAAGCCCACAGCTAGGGTGACCGATTTGTCCTGATTTTCCCAGCTCTGTCCCGGTTTTAGCAACCCCGTCTCTCTTAGGCAAATCTGGGACTGTTGGTCACTCAATATGCAGCCTGTTTAAGTATGAGTAGGAAAGGCTGCCAGAATTTACTAATCCTTGGAGTATAAGGCTTAGCCTCTGCCCTCAAAGAGAAGAGAATATATCATAATTACAACAGTGTGTGAGGCTTCTGGGGTGATGGCATTGGTTGGGTCTTGAAGGTAGTGATACGTTCCCAAGGTGAAATTCATCAAGTTGAACATACTTTAAATATGCAGTTAGAGTATATAAACCATACCTTAAGAAGATTTTTTTTAAAAAGCCTTCTGCTTTTTTAAAAATATTTTATTTATTTATTTGACAGAGAGAGAGATCACAAGTAGGCAGAGAGGCAGGCAGAGAGGGGGAGGGGGAAGCAGGCTCCCTGCTGAGCAGAGAGCCCGATGTGGGCCTCCATCCCAGGACCCTGAGATCATGACCTGAGCTGAAGGCAGAGGCTTTAACCCACTGAGCCACCCAGGTGCCCAAGCGCCCAAGAAGATTTTTTAAATAAAAGGAACTTAGGTGACAATGTGTGCGTGAGTGCTGTGAAAGAGCAAAACACAGATGTTCCATCCCGACCCATGACCCATCAGTTATGGGCCCTCCCACCTCTCCCTAAAGACCTGCGCCCAAGGAACAAATAAGATCAGAAAATGCACAGAAAGAAATGAGTTTTGTTGTTGCACTACCTAATAAACCTAATTCATGAATTAAAGAGGTTTGTGTTCTTAGCCAAAAGTAAGAGGCTAGGTGCTAGAATCCGCCTGCCTGGGTCTGAATTCCAGCTTTGCCTCTTAGGGATTCCGAAATCTCGGCAAAGAGGCTTACTCTCTCGTAGCTACACTTCCTGCATGATAAAATGGTGATAAATACTCCTTACTGCATAAGATGGTGATGATAAAATATAGGTAAAAACATTTTGCACAATGCCTGCATATTACACGGTAAGTGTTGAGTAAAAAATAGCTATTATTATTGGTCTACAGAGTATTCAGTTTTGTCATCTTCAGGTATAAATATAAACTTATATTTCTATCCAGGTTTGTGTTCATTCCTTTTTTTAAATTTTTTATTTATTTGTTTGAGAGAGAGAATGAGAGTGGGGAGGGTCAGAGGGAGAAGGAGACTCCCCACTCACCGGGGAGTTCAGTGGGGGACTCAATCCCTGGACTCCAGGATCATGACCTGAGCGAAAGGCAGACGCTTCACCAACTGAGCCACCCACGTGCCCTGCGGTTCCTCTTTTAACAGTTCCTCATCAGAGGGAGAGGGAAGCAACATTGCCCAACTTACATGTGAGAATTAAAGCACCAGTGATAAGAAGGAGAGCCAGCCCAGCCGAGACCCCTGCTCCGATGTAGACGCCCATTCTGGTGATCTCACCAGGGTCTTGTAACTCATTAGCCCACGTAGGTATTTGCTATGAAAACACAAACAGAACTGCAGTAGGTAGCAAGAAATCAGTTGTATGCTCTGCCACTCTCATGACTTGTGCATCGGATGTCCCTTTCCTAGCACTGCAGGAGTGCAGGGACCCTGAGACAACTCTGATCACACAGACCTCACACCCCAAAGGAAGGGATGAGCATACTCTTCAGAGTCAATAAAATGAGTCACTTCTATGTTGTTGGGGGCACGAGGAGCCCTTAATAATGGTTAAAACTTGGTATCTTGCAGAGAAACACCAATATATTCACAGAAAGACAGTGATTCAAGAGTCAGGCCTTTGCATCCAGACAGTTCTGGGTTCAAATCTCAGCTCTGCAACCATCGTATAGGGTCCTTGGGAAAATTAGGTGATGAGAATTAGAAAATGCTTGGCACAAGGCCTTGCATACAGTAAATGCTTAAGCAGTGGTAACTATTGAAAATCAACTGGATTTTTTAACTGAGAGTCAGAAATCCTCTGCTTCCAAAATTTTAGTTCATGTTCCCCCTTTAAAAACAATAATAGTGAACACTTTTAAAACAAAAACGTCAAAGGAATTAAATCTTCCACTTATTCAATAAATATTTACTTCCAGAGTATTATATGGAAGATACTGCACATTAACCATCACGGATGTACGGAGGTACTTACAGTCAGTCCTTGGTCGCAGAGAGGGTCACACACAAAGTACTGAGCCTCAGTTGTGAACACACAAGCAGGGGACTTAGTTGGATGCGGGGAGACTCCTGGATATGTTCCCAAAGAATTTCTAAGTTGCTACTATAAGCTTGCTATCTAGGGGATTCCCTTTTACTCTGAGAAGGTGAGAGACACTAAATTTGTGGTTAATTAAAATATTAATTTATTTATAGGTGGATATAGAAATTCTTCACTTAAAATATTCCTGACTGCTCTCTTGCCATATGTAAATAAATTTAAATAATCATTTTCACTGGGGTTGCCATGGAAATGAAAAAAATATATACTCCAGGGAGATGGAGGCTCTGAATCTTCCACAGTGGCATATAGTTGTGAAATAGAAGAGGGACAAGAGGGTAGTGCTTCCTTGTTTTGGTTTTCCAGCACTTACTACACACCAGGCACTTTACCTACATTCCCTCATTTTGCCCTTACTATAGGCCTATGCAGTTAGAATTGGTATCATCAACGTGTTAAAGTCAAGGGTTCTGAGGCTAAGGGAGATAAAGGCAATTTTTTCCCCAAGCATAGAGCATACAGGAAGGAAGATTAAAGCTGAACGTTTTCTGAGTTGAGCATAAGGTTAGCATACGCACACGCATGCGTGCACACAGGTTACACACACACACACACACACACACACACACAAAATCACTTACAGTTTGTTGTTTATCATGGAGGGTCTCCAGTGTCTGTGTTTCTGCCATAAAGAGAAAAAAATAGCTAATAGAAGTCGAGAATATTTTCTTTTATCTGACTTAAAAAAAAAATCCTAAAGACACCTATAATCCTATTTGAAATTAAATCTACTCTGTACTCTTCACAATAATTAATTGTGAGACCAGCAAAATTTTCTAAACACTTGCAAATCAATTTTAGGATGACCACTGCTTTGTTTTGTTTTGTTTTGTTTTGTTTTTTAACCAAATAATGAACTCAACTACTTAGTTTCCGTGAAAAGGAGACCTCTGCCAGGAAGACCTCTGTTGACTATATGGTTTTTTGTGTCCATAGGGCCCCAAAGAGGGCTGCAGGATTCCAAAAACACTTATATCCCTCAAGCAGGCATTATATTATAATTAGACTTTGGAAGATAGCGAAAGTTAATTTTCTCAAAAATGTTTAACATTTACTCATTAAGAATGACACAGGGAGGGCACCTGGGTGGCTCAGTGGGTTAAAGCCTCTGTCTTCGGCTCAGGTCATATCTCAGGGTCCTGGGAGGGAGCCTGCTTCCTCCTCTCTCTCTGCCTGCCTCTCTGCCTACTTGTGATCTCTCTCTGTCAAATAAATAAATAAAATCTTAAAAAAAAAAAAAAAAGAATGGCACAAGGTATTTAGTAGTTGCCTAAAAATAAAAATCATAATAACCACAGCTATAATTTACCATGAGCAGTTATTATGCTAAATTCTTTGAGCCAAGTATCTCATTTAGCATTCAAAACAAGTATCCTAAAGTAGGGACTATTAGCCCCATTGCACAGAGGAAGAAGCTGAGAATTCAGAAGAGAAAGAACTTACCCAGGGTCATGCAGCTTAGTGAATAACAGAAACGGTCTTCTGGTTTAGGTCTGTGTGGCTTCAAACATACACTCCTAACTATGGTGCCTTCAGCAAACTTCACCTTGGCACAGTCACTACCAAGTGGTCACACTGCCCAGTTTGCCAGCTCACCTTCTTTCCTGTTTCCTCATTCACTTATTCATCTGTGTCGCCTTTCGATGAACATGTCTACACCCCTACTCATGCCAGGCCTGGGGAGCAGAGCTGCCGACAGCATGAGCACAGGCCCTGGCCTCACAGATGCTGCCTTCTACAAAATTAACAGATTGTGAGCTTTGGGGAAATTAAAGATGCCTGCTCATGTCTCTGGCTGAGTCAGAGGCTCTGAAACTTCTTAAATGTCATGGCCCCTTTCTGGAAGCCTAAAAGTCTAAGTCCTTTCATGATAAACCCCTGGTTTAACAAACCATGATTTTAATATTAAAACTTTAAACTCTCAGCCTAAAAATATTTTTTTCAAAAAAAGGAAATAAAAGAGATTGTCTTCCATTTACCTTTGCTCTTATTACTACCCAAAAGGAATTTAAAGTATAAAAACCACATTGGTGGAACTGCTAAGTAAACACGAATCTGAACCACACACAAGATTTTCTAATGTAATTCCAGTTTCTGCTTCCCTATAATTATTTCTCTTGGTCTAAACGGTAAGACTGACTTCTCCTTTTAAAAAAAAAATCAATTTACAGTGAAGATAACCCAATAGTGCTCTATTTTATTGATTATCACAGCTTAATTTCACATAGATAGCCATTAACCAAGGTGACTGGGACAGTTAGAAAAATCTGCATTGGTTTTCCTAGAGAACCCAAGACTTGGCTGGAGTGGAGGGGGCGCTGGGGGTGTGATGCAGTAGTCTTAGAACTATATAAATCTATGGTTACTATCTAGCACGTATTACTCGCCAGACATGGTGCTTAGCACTTTATTCACATAATATCTTTCAATCTTCACCACAATATATAGGTACTATTATTTTTCCATTTTTCTGATGAAGAACCTGAGTCTCAGAGAGGTACTTTGCATAAAATCACACAACCAGTAATTGGCAAACCTGAAATTCAAACCAAGTCTACGTCCAGAGCTGAGGACTCACCGTGACCTGGTCCTGCCTCCTTCAGGTGGCAGAGACATGACATTGTTTTGTGTTCAAGGTATGTTTAGGAGCTTCTGAGGCTCTTGGAACCTTTACTTATTAAGGCTCCACTCCACTTAATAGCAAACATATTCAATGTACCCACACTCCACATTAAAAGAAAAGGTATGTATACCTACACCAAGTTGACTTGCAAAGGGAGACCCCATCTTTGTTGCCCTAGAGGAAAGGGACTAACAGGTAAAAGTTAAAGGGAAAAGGACTTGTTTATGATATAGACAACCCTGAGGAAAGAGGTATGTGGCCATACAGTGAATATCCTCTTGGTGGTGACGTTATAAAGAACATTGGAGCCCCGGATGAGGACGTGAGCATCAATAGATATGGGGTATGACTTGATTAGGGTTAATTAGAGGGGAGCAGAAACTGGATTTACATTAAAAAGTCTTGCATGTGGTTAAGATTCATGTTTACTTAACAGTTCCACCAATGTGGTTTTTATACTTTAAATTCTTTTTGGAATGAGGGATGTCATCTTATCCCACCATATTTAATCTTCTCCCTAATCACATAAGAGATGTTGGCTACCAATCATTAAAGAACCACCAAGGATTAAACCAATAAAGAGCTGAAGTTAATCCTTATAATAATAACTAACATTCTAGTGCTTTCTGTGGGCCAGGTACTATGCTGAGCACTTTGCATACATTGTCACACTCAATTTTTACAACAATTTTATGCCATAGGCACTGGGAAAACCCCCAAAGTAGAGGTAAGGAAACTGAGCCTCACAGAGTTTGAGCAATTTTACTTTGTGCTGGCAAAGCTAGTATGAAGAGTTGATAATGGAACCCTGCCGCTGAGATGCTGAGATACTTAACCACAATCTCATTCTGCCTCCAGATCTTATCGGTAACATTAAAGACAATAACCAACATAAACTGAGTACACACTATGATCAAATACTGGGCTGAGCCCTTGAGACAACCTTTCTTATTTAAATCTCATAAGGTGGGACTTAGGAGATTTATGAGATTAAGATATGGGACCTACCTATTATTACCCTCATCTTACTGAATGGAAGACTGAGCTCCAGAGAGTGTAAGAAAGACCAGGAATCTGACAGGAGACATTTAAAGTTAATCTCTCTGCTGGTGGTCTGCTCTTTTGACGCTGTCTTCTCTACCACAGCAGCATGAAAAGTCCTTGCTGAATTACTCAAAGAGTTTAGCTGCTCTTTCTGAGGCTGGAATCGAAAAAAGATGATGGGCTTCGTTCTAGTTAGAAGAGATCTTTGAAATCACCAAATCCAACCCCAACTAGGGGAGCCAATTCATGACAAAACATCCAGTCTGGGAGTCTATTGGACAATACTGGCAATGTAATGAGTTTGTTATTAGACTAAATTTATTTAATTTAAAAATATGTCTTTTCAAAAAAATGTCTTTTTTAATGCAAGAAGGGCATTAGCAAATTTTTTTTTTCTTATTTGGCAAAATATGTAGACCACCAGAATTTTGTTTTTGGAGGAGTGGGAATTTTACTAGGTTACAAAATCTAAAGTCTCTAAACCCTCTCCTTGGACAGAACAAGAAGCAGAGATCCGGGGAAGTGAAAAGTTTTGGCCCAGGTCACAGAGCTACTTGTGACTAATTCTGAATCCTAGCTCAGGACTCCTTTTTCCCAGCACAGGTTTGTCCCCACCATCCCTCTCCCTACACAAAACATCTCAGGTCACAGGGACGCTCACGCCTCCACTCAAACCCTGTTCTCGTCCTTTCCCATACTCACAATCCTCTGCAAACCCCCAAAGGCTTCCTGCGCCGCCTCCGGTATCATTACCTGTGCCGTGGCCCTTGGTGGTGGGCTTCCGAGGAAAGGCTGCAGTGAAGTGTCTCCACGGAGTCCAAACGGAGGTGACCTTGGCTAATATCAGAAACCAACATAAGGTTGCAGCTCCTTTGAGAGCAGAGAGCTTGTGGCAGGGAATCAAAGGGGCAGCAGAAAAAAATCCAAGGCACAAAAAATAAAGAAAACCACATGCCCAAATGCCAAACCTACCTGGACACCTCCCTTGAGAGGGTACGACCCTCTAGAAATGTTGGGCAGAGGCGTATTACAGTCATCACCGCCACAGTCTGATTGTTAATAACAGAACTGGCAGCCACCCCAAAGGCCACCCTAAATGTTTTTCATAAAACCCCTCGTAAAATCCTCCAGGGGTCCATGTGGTAGGAATTTCCATATTTCATAGAGGAGAAGTTCCCGAAGTTTAACTAACTTGCCCAAGATTACAGAGATAGTCAAGAGGCAAAGTTGGACTTGAACTCAGCTCCATCAGCCACACACTATATGCTCTACAAACCTTAAAACACATGAGCACATGCACCCCACACGTACACTGTCCGATGGTTCTGAATCCTGGCGGCACAGTGGGGGGGCAATCATTTAAGGTAGATTTTGTAAAATCCTCGTGCTCGGGCCCTACCTCCAGAGACGTGAATTTCTCTGGTTCATGGGTGGGAGCTGTAGGTGTTAAAAAGCTTTCCAGGTGGTTCCAATGAGCAGTCAGGTTCTCCAACCACAAATCTTGACCTTTCCTCCCATTCTAGAGATCCTGTTCATAAGTTTTAAAACAGATGAAGGGTATTAAAAGTGGCTGGGCATCATTGGTGGAGCCTGTTAAACTTTCGGTCTTAGCAACCCACCCCCAGGGCTAGAACTGCTGAGATCAGAAGGGTGACCGATCAGTATATTTAATATTACCTGCAGGTGATTTTATTCAAGAAGTCATGCAAACGTCCACTCACCTGGTTTGATGACCAACTCCAGGTTTACTTTTTTGTCATTCATCGGACCTGGGAATTGGATCCGGCAGCAGTAGATCCCACTGTCCGCTAGAGTCACGTTCTCTATAGTCAAGGACACATCTCCTTTGCGAATATTCCTCTTTAGCCGATATCTTTTGGATGTCTGATATTTCAAGTTCCTTCCATCTGTGCTGAGCACCGTACTCTGACACTCAAACACAGGACAGAATCCCCTGCCCCAGCAGGCAGGCACAAGATCCTCAGAAGTGGTGGGAGAGTAGGTGCAGGGCAGATCCACATTCTGACCCACTTCAGCTACGTATACCCCTTCCAAAGACCCTGAGTAAAGAGGGAAAGAGAGCAAGACCCAGGCAATGAGCGAGTGAGCTTGGTCAATTTCTAGAAAACTGCAAGTAATACCTTATAGAATAAAAAGAAGCCAGTGCTGCTGTCCTGTTTAGAAGATGATTCATTATGACAATGATCCTCAGACTTGAGGAACATCAGAATCACTGGGAAGACTTATTAAAACACAGATGGCCGGACTCAACTGCTAGAGTTTCTGATTCAGTAGGTCTGGGGTGGGGTATAAGAATTTGAATTTCTAGCAAGTTCCCAGGAGCTGGTGAGAGGGCCAGTCTCAGAAACGCACTTTGAGAACCAATGCCCTAAGAGAGAGTTGTGGTTCAGCCCCGTGAGAACTGATGGGCAAGGCTGATGGAAATGATCAGACGATGGGTTATTATCAATCAGAACAGCTCACCAGTCTGAGCCTGCTGGCTGTGCAGTTAACTTGACATAAATCTCTCTCTTTTTTCAAAAAAAATTTAAAGATTTTATTTATGTATTTATTTGGGAGAGAGAGAGAGAGTATAAGCAGGGGGAGTGGCAGGCAGAGGGAGAGGGAGAAGCAGGCTGCCCGCTGAGCAGAGAACCTGATGTGGGGCTCGATCCCAGGACCCTGGGATCAGGACCTGAGCCACCCAGGCACCTCCCTCCCTCTCTCTCTCTCTCTCTCTCTCTCTCTCTCTCTCTCTCTCGGCTGAATAAGAAGCTTGTGTATTTGAAACCATTCACAGGCTATTTTGAGGTTTAAAATTAATTGCTCTTATATATATATTAATATATTATAACATTTAAACAGTAGAAAAGGTATATGAGAAGTACACTCCCTCTCCCTGCTCCTTCCCGTTTTCCAGTTCCCCTTCCCAGAGTCCATACATTAAGAAGCATTCATGTATTCCCACTCCCTGCAACATACATACACAAATAAACGTCCGATACACACATCCTTCTGCACCTTCTTTTTACAACTGATATTTGGACTCAGAGACATTCCATATTGCTATATGTAGTCGGCCTCCCTGTTGGCAGCATAGATCACAGCTTACCTACCTACTCCCCCCTCCCCCTGCCTGTGGACACTGAGTTTGCTTCCAAACTTGCTATTGCAAACATTGCAGTGACCATCCTTGTACCTTTACCCTGTGGTCTCCGGTTGTGGAGGTCTGTGCCCAGACTTACCTGTGAGCAGTGGGAGCCACAGCAGGACACAGTCAAAGGAAAGAGGTGAAACCATTCTGAAGAAGACAAGTCAAATAATGACTCTGTTTCGTTTTAATTCTCCAGTGGAGCTGGGTAGCTTCGCAATCCAATCTCCTCCACAAGAAGGGGAGCAGCTGCTGTCCCTGACTGCTGGCCCAGCACCCCAGGGCACCTGACTACCGGTCTTTGTTATAGCTGTCAAGGCCACATTTACATCAAAGGAAACTCCAGTACCCTGTCATGCTACACCACAGACATCCTGTCAGTCTCTGGTATTTATCCCTTAGTAGCAATGAAGAGGAAGCGACACTCAGAGGGAGCAAAGTGTTCCTGAGTCAAGAAAACTCAACAAGTAGAGAGAGGCTTCCAGCATTTCCAGTGAGATGATCCTCTGTGTGAAATGGATGGTGTGTGGGTCCAGCTGCTTACCAGGGAACACATGATAGGAACACAGCATCCGTGCGTGCAGTCAGATCAGGCAGCTGATTGGTCACCTGAGCAGTGTTAATGAAGCACCTACTCTGTGTCACGTGAGCAGCATTAATGAAGCGCCTACTGTGTGTCCCCTGAGCAGTTAATGAAGCACCTACTGTGTGTCACCTGAGCAGTGTTAATGAAGCACCTACTCTGTGTCACGTGAGCAGCGTTAATGAAGCGCCTACTGTGTGTCCCCTGAGCAGTGTTAATGAAGCGCCTACTATGTGTCACGTGAGCAGTGTTAATGGAGCGCCTACTGTGTGTCACCTCAACAGTGTTAATGAAGCGCCTACTGTGTGTCACGTGAGCAGTGTTAATGAAGCGCCTACTGTGTGTCACCTGAACAGCGTTAATGAAGCGCCTACTGTGTGTCACCTGAACAGCGTTAATGAAGCGCCTACTTGTGTGTCACCTGAACAGCGTTAATGAAGCGCCTACTGTGTGTCACGTCGGCAGTGTTAATGAAGCACCTACTGTGTGTCAGGCACTTGGCCAGAAGCTGGAGAATACCACAGGGAGTGGCATCCTCCTTATCCTCACATTTATGGGCCCTCCACTCCATTCCAGAGCTTAATTCTTAGCCTTGTCCTAACACAGATTGGGCTGTGTCATATAACCTTGCTGGCTCTCACTTCCTTCATTTATAAAATGTATAAAATGAGGAAATTGTGTTCGGTGATATAGACACACTCCCTGCTCTAATATTGTGACTTGGACATGAAGCTTCAAACCCTTCCACTTAGGAAAGACACATTACTTTCCACAATGTTCCTTCTTTTCCCCCACCAGGGGGAAGTTGAGGGGACCCCAATATTCTATTTCATCTCAGGTACACGAGATGTCTCCTTACCTCCCACTCCAGGGGCTTCGGGCATGAATTGTCAGAAAGTGTGGCATTGCAACCACACTCTCCAGCACGGAGGTAACATCTCAGACCCCAACAGTCTCAGCCCTGGGAGAGTGACATTTGTCTGGGATAGTTCTGGAAAACCCTGCAACCCTCCTCCATCTTTTCTTTTCTCTTTTTCCCCCTTCTCCATCTTTTCTTTTTTTTTATTATTATTATTTTTTTTTTTATTGTTACTAAAATTTTTTTCCCCCTTCTCCATCTTTTCTTGCTGACTTTTCTTGTCACTCATTTTTATGGCACTAAGTGCATTTAATATAAACATCCAGCTTATCCCCTGTGTGTACCCTAGCATCAGATAGGTAGCAGTTAGTCAAAAGCTCATGAGATCAGACTTGATTTCTTCATCCTACCGGTAGGGAAACTGAGACCTGATAAGGTTGATTTGCCCAAGGGCACATGATAGGCAACTTCAAATGAGAACTGAGCCCCACAAGCTCCAGATTTTTTCCACTATAAACTGTTTTATCAATTTCACATTTGCCCTTAATACATCTACCTATGTAACTACTAACAACCTGAAAATGTCCATATTCAAGTGGAAGGCAGAATGAATTAAACCTGGTCAGAGGTCATGTTCACTGCATGACCCCAGGCAACACTCTTAAAAGTTTCAGCCTTCAGAGTCTGTGTTCTCTTTTTCCTTTTTTTTTTTCTGTTTTGTTTTTTATTGTCTCTGTTTTCTGTCCATCTCTAATTACTACTGGGACCAGCTTTATAAAATATAAAGAATTTATTAATTCATTGGACTCTAGACATAAAGGAGCCTAAAAATCTATTTTAAATCCCTTCTATTTTTTTTTTCTGTGTATAGGAAGCTGTTTCTGAACAATTTCATATTTATTTAGCTTTTGTTTCTTTTTTAAAAAAAAAAAGCTGTTTATATAATTCATCCAAATAGCTAAAATTCAAAGCAAAATCAAAGCATTATGACGAGGCCTTGTTCCCACCCCCCCCAAGTCTACCAGTTTCCCCACCCACCCTCTAGGTTTCTGTTTTCCTAAGTCTCTTGGGTATATCCCCAATGCAAACACAAGAAAAATATATAAATATTCTTATTTCCTCCTTTCTTAAACAAATTGTTTAACCATGACACACCTTACATTTTCTATTTACTGTTTTATGAAAAAAAACTTTTTTGATATATACAAAAGCAGAGACAAAAGTATGGGTTCCCAAAACACAGATTCAAAATTATCAACTTCTGTCTTAAAACGAATCCTACACATCACATTATTTCACCCTTCAGTGTGCATTTTGGTTTTTGAAAGTGAACATTCTAGGGGCATCTGAGTGGCTCAGTTGGTTAAGCATCTGCCTTTAGATCAGGTCATGATCCCAGGATGGAGTCCCACATTGGCTCCCTGCTCGGTGGGAAGCCTACTTCTCTTTCTCCCTCTGCGGCTCCCCCTGCTTGTGCTCTCTCATTCTTACTGTCTGTCAAATAAATAAATAAAATCTTTCCAAAAAAAAAAAGTTCACATTCTGTTGCATAACCACAATACCATTATCACACATGACCAAATTAATAATGATGTCCTAGCACCTAATTATTCAGCCCATAATCAAATGTCCCCTGATTATCTCCAAACACCCTTTTACCCTACATTTGTTTATATGCAAACCCAAACAAGATCCCTACATTGCGTTCAGTTGTTCTGTCTCTTTAATATCTTCATCTAGGACGATCTTTCCTCCATCCACCTGGCCACCGACCAGTTGTACAAACCAGTTCTTCTGCAGAATATTCCACATTCTATGGGGTCATTTAAATTATTCCTCTTTTCTGTGTGTTTCCTACAAATGAAACTGAGCTCTAGAGCTTTGGTTAGAGTCAGTTTGACTTTTTGGCAAGAGGGCTTCATAGCAGGTGTTATGTGCATCAGATCCCACCACAATGTCCGCTTGCTCTACACCTAGGGGACTAACATTGGTCAGTTTGCATCTTTCTTTCTAAACTCAACTCTCTATTCCAAAGATCTCTCTATTCCAGCTTGTACAGAACTTCCTCATTCTTTATTACAGCCCTGTGTGGATGCCACTGGATGGAAACATTGCCTGAAAGCAACAATGTTATCATGCCCTTGAAATGTCTGTTTATTTGCCAAGTTGATCTAAAAGATCCTCAGAGGCCTACCATTCTCTAATGATGGGCAATGGAAGTTGGCTTTTTAAAGGAGCCTTTGAATGTGTTTCTGGTAAAGAAGTCTTTCGTATGGGAATTAATTCATTTGTAAATTGCATTTAGAAAGTTGTATTGTGAATTCTCAGAAGGTGTGTTTGTTGAGTGTTGGCCACAGACGTGTAGAGGGGGGCTACATACAGTACCACTGTACAAAGTAAGTCTGTGTTCTTGCTTTTCTTCTCCTGTGGTAGAAAAATCTCAGACTCCTTAAAGATAGCCTCCAAGTGCCAAATGAAAACATTAGGATTGTGTAATGAGAATTCTCAGTGATAGATAATTAAAGAGCCACTAGACAAAATCTATAAAATGGAAGTTAGAGAATTTAACCCAGGTCAGAAGACAGGAGAACAATGGGTGAGACAGATGGGATTATCTGGAAAAACTCAGTCGAATCTGAGTCTACTTTGTATAATGGGGGAGCTGCTGAAGAATGGGTATCAGAGAGATTCAAATCAAGCAAAAGCCTTCTCTTAGGTGAACCACAACATTTCAATTTCCGTGTAGTATTAGTCCCAAAATTTTGCGAAGGGAGGCACTAAGTTTGGATATCAAGGGTAAGAAGTTAAGCTATTTTGAACTAGATCTTCTGACTTCCAGATTGCATCTAGCCATGTGACTTCCTTTTAAAAGTGCTTGTACCGAATAAGTCAGTCAGAGAAAGACAAATATATATGATTTCATTCATATAGAAGTCAAGAAACAAAACAGGGCGCCTGGGTGGCTCAATGGGTTAAAGCCTCTGCTTTCAGCTCAGGTCATGATCTCAGGGTCCTGGGATCAAGGCCCGCCCGCATCGGGCTCTCTGCTCAGCAGGGAGCCTGCTTCCTCCTCTCTCTGCCTGCTTGTGATCTCTCTCTGTGTGTCAAATAAATAAATAAAATCTTAAAAAAAAAAAAGAAACAAAACAAACGCACATAAGGGAAAAAAGTGAGAGAGGCAAACCAAGAAATAGACTTTTAACTATAGAGAACAAACTCATGGTTACCAGAGGGCAGGTGCGCTGGGAGATGGGTGAAATAGGAGAGGGGGATAAAGGAGGGCACATGTCGTGATGAGCAACGGGTGACATAAGGAGGTGCTGAGTCACTATGTTGTACACCTGAAACTAATTTTACACTGTATAGTAACTAAAATTTAAATAAAAACTTTAAAAATAAGTAAAAGTGCCTGTAAACCTATGTATCTGTACACTCCTTGAAAACTATTTTTTTATCATATAAGTTATACCCACTGTAGAAATTCTGGGGGTAAAAAAGACTATAAATTTAAAAATACCATAATCTCAGTAGCACAAAATACCTACTGTCAACATAATGGATCTCTTTTCAGATATTTTTCCGTGTTCATGTCTAAATACACAAGCAGGTTTATGTCAGTACATCTCGTGTGTATATCACTGGAAAGAAAGTCTCACCCATGGATAATTAGGAACATCATGGATGCAAGGGGATCAAGGAGAAGGTACAAAACATATCTATATACTTCCCATTAACCCAATTGTCAGTTCAAAGACTCCACCTCAGATGACAGTCCTTTTATTTTTACTTTATGTTCATTTTTGTGGTCTCAGAGCACTCATCTGCATCAGGCTGCTTTCAGCATTGCCTTCCCCAACAGACCCTGGCACTGAGAGGGCGACTTTAGACCAGAGATCCTGGGCATACCCGAAGTGAGCTTCAAGATCTTCAGAATGATGATACATTTATAAGACAACTAAATTTCTCCCTTGCCATGGACCACCTCTCCTAGCTAGATCTTAGTGTTGTTCTTAGGCCAATGAACCTCTGCCTCATCAGAGTCTTTAAGTTACAGTTAAGAGAAAACCCAACTTCAGACTAGCTTAAACTATAAAGTGAGTTTATTGACTGACATTATTGAAGAGATCAGCTGCAGGTGGACTGGACTCAAGGGCCCCAGTGAGGTCACTGGGGACCTGGTTTCTGGCTATCTCTGGTTCCTCAGATTCTCCACGGTGCCCCTTGGATATAACTGCAGAGCACATGGCCACCTACCAAGACCATCTTTCGGCTGCTCTCACACAGGTCCAGTGATTCACATTCCCTCAAAGGCCCACGTTGGGTCACAGACTTGTTCCTAAACTATCTGGGTCCACAGGCACAAAAAGGACTAATTGGGTAGAGTCTGAGTCATCTTCCCAAACCTTGTGTTCTACAGTCAAAGAAGGTGGCTCCCCCAAAGAAAAAGTGTGGTGCATTTCAAGAGGAAAAGTGGATCCTGGTAGCAAAAGCAATTGTCCACTACAGATGCCCTCCCAGAAAGGGATGGGATGGAGAGATGGAAAAGAAAACCTGGCCTCCCAAAAATGCATGGTTCTTTTTCTTACCAAAAAAAAAAAGTTGTTATTTTACTGATGAAGCACTTTTTAACCTACAAGGACATGTTCTTCACAACACTGGGGATATGATAAAGAACTTTCGTATTTATAGACAGTTTTTATTTTTAGTAACTAGAGATGAATGCCAGGGAGATTAAGCTTAAGGTCACTCTCCAACCAGTGCAAGAGACAGAGCCCTCTCCAGAGCTCTTTGCACAGCATAGAAAACGGTAGTCCAGCAAGGACAAATCAGAATTCTGGGAAATCACAATGTTTTCCCAGCAAGTAACTCCTAAGGGAAGTTACTGCGGCTCCTGCCCACATAACCAGTCCTCTTCAGAGGACAGGAAGTGGGGAGGGCTGTAAAATTATTTACCCTCAATAACTCAGCAGGGCTCCCGGTGATGAAACTGAAAAATGAAAAGGGGTCTACTCTCAAGAAAATTCTGTTGAGCTATGTATGAGCCACCATGGGAACTCCTACCCACAATCTCACTTGGAAATGCAGGGTCCGGTACTTCCGACGGACACCACGCTGGTGTGGGGAGCTGTGTTGAGTGGTCACCCACCCTGGGCATGTTCTCCAGTGGGGCACCTCTTCTTTCCTTTGTTGGTTTGTTAGTCTTTTACTCTCGGGTCAGACAGTGAAGCTGATCATACTCCTCGGTTCAAGGCACGTAGTTCTTATCAATCCGGTAAGCTCTTTCTTCTTTTCTTTTTACTATTTTCCCCCATCATTCCTGACCTACAGTCTCATTTTTCTCTTTTCATAGGCAAACACTTTGCAAGAATGTGGTTGAGCTGTTTTCCAAAGCACTTATGCCAGTTGACATTCTCACAGCTAGTGAGAACACGTAGGATGCTCCATGATGTTGCCAGTAACAGTTCCGATCAGACTTTCTAATTTTTTCCAAGATGATGGGCGCACGATGATGTCATAATACAGCTTTAAGGTTAAATTGTTGTCTGGTGGGAAACATGAGATGTATAAGACATTGCAGATATAAATGTATAGCATAGAATATTTATAAGGAAAGCATTCTGGTAACCAGCACCCAAAACAAAAAGTAGAACATTGCCAGTCTCCTCAAGTTCTGCTGACACCCATTCCAAGCCCGTGTCCCTTCCTGATCGCAAAACCTTCGTCCCCTCCTACAGATAATCACTATTCTAAATTTTGCAATAATCCTTCATCCTTTTTATGGTCTTACCACTTGTGTATGCATTCCAAAATTATATGTATAGTTTTGCTTGTTTTTGTGCATCATATGAATGATATCATATCATCTGTAAGCTTTTGTTTTGTTTCTTTCACTCATCAGTGTGTTTGTGAGTTTCATTCATGATGTGTATTCCGGTAGGTTGTTTGTTTTCATTACTGAATATTTTTCTGGGAATGGATATGCCTCAAATTATTTATTCATTATATTATGGATAAACACTGCCTTCTGTTTCAGTTGTCATGAACAATGCCACACTGGTCATTCTCATACACAAATCCTGGTGCACATGTACAGAACCTTCTCTGGAGTACCCTTCTGAGAGTGAAATTACTAGGTCAGAGGGGATATACATTTTGAAACATTAAATAATGCCTGTTTCCCAAGACATCTACCAGCAGTTTAACCAAATAAAATTTTTTTTTGGTAAAAAAATTATTTATTTGGTAAAAAAAATTTATTTACCAAATAAAAATTTCTCCTAGTCCACATCCTCATCAACATTTAGTATTACTAGATTTTTTTTTTCAAACTGGTAAAGGCTATGATAACATCTCACTGTGTCTTTAATTTGCATTTTCCTCGTTACTCGCAAGGTTAATAAATACTATTTCTTTTGTTTATGAGCCATTTGGATCTGGGGAGTGCTAAGGGGACAAAGTCTGATTTTACCCATTTTCCGGTTGAGATTCTCAATTTTTTCTTATCATAAATTGATAATTATTCATATAAATTATGAGTAATTTACATATTTTGGATAGTAGACTGCTGATTTAATTTGCTGTAAATACAGTATTTTTCTCCCACTCTGAGAAGTAAATTTGACCTCTTTACAGTACTGAGTGTTTGACACCAGTTAGAATGGCCAAAATTAACAGGACAGGAAACAACAAGTGTTGGACAGGCTGTGGAGAAAGGGAAACCCTCTTACACTGCTGGTGGCAATGCAAGTTGGTGCCGCCGCTTTGGAAAACAGTGTGGAGATTCCTTAAAAAATTAAAAATAGAGCTACCCTGTGACCCTGCAACTGCACTACTAGGTATTTACCCCAAAGATACAGATGAATTGGAAAGAAGGTCCATATGTACCCCAATGTTCATAGCAGCAATGGCCACAATTGCCAAACTGTGGGAAGAGCCAAGGGGCCCTTCAGCAGATGAATGGATAAAGAAGATATGGTCCATATATACAATGGAATATTACACTTCCATCAGAGAGGATAAATACCCAACTTTTGTATTAACATGGATGGGACTGGAGATTATGCTGAGTGAAATAAGCCAAGCAGAGAAAGTCAAGTGTCATATGGTTTCACTTACTTGGGGAGCATAAGGAGTAACATGGGGGGCAGTGGGAGAAGGAAAGGAAATGTGAACTGGGGTAAATCAGAGAGGGAGACAAGCATGAGAGACTGTGAACTCTGAGAAACAGTCTGAGGGTTTTGGAAGGGAGTGGGGTGGGGGGAAGGGTAAGCCTGGTGACGGGTATTAAGAAGGAGAACTGGGTATGCATAAACAATGAATCTTGGAATGCTGAAAAGGTAAAATAAATTATTTTTAAAAATAGTGTTCCAATCCATAAACATGTTTTAACCTCCTATATCTAGGTTTTCTTTAATATCCCTTAATAAAATATTTATGTTTTCCCCATAGAGATCTTCAACTTATACCTTGACTTCTTCCTGGGTACTTCATATTATTGATGCTATTTACATGTCTCTTAAATTTTTATATTTTTTGTTTTTGGTATTCTGAAATGTACTTTACTTTTGAATGGTGATTTTTCCCCCTCCAACCAGTAAACTCTCTTATTAATAAATTATCTGTAGATTATATTTATATTGAGTTTTCTATGTAGACAGTCATATTTCCTGCAAATAATGACAGTTTAGTTTCTTCCTTTTCAAGCCTACATTTTTTTTACCCCTTAACATGCTGGAGGAAAAATCTAGTTCCTTTTTCACAGAAGTTTTGATAGCAGTCATCCTGTTTCACTCTAGCTCTTAAAGAAGAGGTTTCAGCTTCCACCTTGAGTATGTATTACGTTGTAGGTTTTATGTAGCTACTGTTTATTATATTAAGAAGGTTCTCTTCTGTTTCTAAATATCTAAGAGACTTTTTTTTCATGGATACTACATTTTATAAATGCCTTTTATGCATCTGTTGAGATGATCAAGTGATTTTTCTCTTTCAATCTACTACTGTTGTCACTATACTAATTTTTTAAATTTTTTTATTGTTAGTCACATACGGTACATCATCAGTTTTTTTTTTTTTTTTAAGATTTTATTTATTTATTTGACAGAGAGAGATCACAAGTAGGCAGAGAGGCAGGCAGAGAGAGAGGAGGAAGCAGGCTCCCTGTTGAGCAGAGAGCCCCTTTGCAGGCCTCAATCCCAGGACCCTGAGATCATGACCTGAGCCGAAGGCAGAGGCTTTAACCTCTAACATCCAGTGATCCACGCAATATGTGCCCTCCTTTTTTTTTTTTTAGGATTTTATTTCTTTATTTGACAGAAAGGAACAGGGTGGGGGCGGTGGTGGAGTTGGAGAGGGAGAAGCACGCTTCCTGCTGAGCAGGGAGCCCGATGTGGGGCTCAATCCCAGGACCCTGGGATCATGACCTGAGCTGAAGGCAGATGCTTAACAACTGAGCCACCCGGGTGCCCTCCTTGATAGACTATGTGTCCTCCTTGATATACTAATTTTCTATTTCACATTCCTAAAATAAACAGATTGGCCATAAAACATTACCTTTTATTTTTACATATTCCTGGTTGAATGTGCCAGTATTTTATTTATGCTAGCCTCATAAAAAAGTGAATGTTCCCTCTTTATTCTCTGAAAGAGTCTATATAAAATAAACTTGTTTTTGTTTTTCTTTTTTTCTGGCAATATTTGGTAGAACTTGTCCCCAAAGCTATTTGAACTTGAAATTTTCTTTGTGAGATATTGACTACTGGTATGTTTTTTAAAAAACACCATTGGAAAGCTATTCAAGTTTTCTATTCTTAAACCAATATTGATAATTTTATAATATTTTATCCATTCTGTCAAATTTTTCACATTTATTCATATAAAGTTTTCCATAATATTTTCATATGATTTCATACTATCTATAAAATCTATAGAATGTCCGTTTATCATTTCTATTATTTGTGGCTTCCCCCTTTTTTTTTCTTCATCACTGTCTCCTGTAAGTAACCCACCATGTAAGCATCCCAGGTAACCCCTTAGCCCTTCCCAGATCAGATAATTTCTGCACAGATGATTAGCAAGCCTGAGACCTAACTGTGTATGTTGCTTGGGAACAAACGACTTTCAGAAAGAATTAGAATGGGTATTCTCTTTCATTCTCAACATTAACCGTACCTACCTATGAAATAGGTATAAGAATTACTATAGTTAAGGAAATTGAGTTTCAATTGGCTAAACAGCCAATAAATAGTGGTGCCCCAATTCTACCATG
Source organism: Spilogale gracilis (assembly GCA_004023965.1). Classification (NCBI taxonomy): domain Eukaryota; kingdom Metazoa; phylum Chordata; class Mammalia; order Carnivora; family Mephitidae; genus Spilogale; species Spilogale gracilis. The sequence continues at coordinate 147,048 of PITA01001559.1, read as the reverse complement.
CCTTGCTCTTTCTCTCTTCTTCTTTCTTATAAACCTCAGTTTTAATTCTCCCATTTGCTAGCTGAAGTGTCCTTGGTGTATAGCAAGTTACATCCTTGAGTCTCAATTTCTCCATGCATGAAACAATTTTTATTTTTCCAATTTGAATATACATAGACACAAATATGAATTCAGGCTACAGACTTGCTTTGATCATATCTAGAATATCTTTCCATGTCAGTGTTTTCATTTTGAATGGCTCTTAAAGGTTGGTATCCATAGCAGATCTTCATGTTTGTTGAATGAATGAATGAATGAATGAATGAGAAAAATCAGTAAAGACCCAAAAACATCTTTCCTTGTAGTTGATACATTGCATTCCTGGTCAGCCCAGCCATACCTCCCCATCTGACTCCCATCCTTTGAATATCTTCCCTTACTCCAAATCAGAGTGAGGGGCAGGGAACCAGCAGCTTCACAAACCTTGGTCACGTGTGTTAAGCTAATGTGAAAAGCATTTGTCATCATTCACTCAGTACTAACCAACAGTGCCAAGGCCTTCCCCAGGTCTTGTCCAGAAGAGAAAGGCTCTGAGGTGCCTGGGAGGCTCAGTCGTTGGGCAGCTGCTTTCGGCTCAGGTCATGATCCCGGAGGTCTGGGTTCGAGCCCTGCATCAGGCTTATTGCTCAGTGGGAAGCCTGCTTCTACCTCACTTATCACTCCCCCTGCTTGTGTTCCTTCTCTGGCTGTGTTTCTGTCAAATAAATAAAATCTTTAAAAAGAAAAAAGAGAAAGGCTCTCTCTGATCAAAAGACTTGTATTCACAACATAATATTACTTATCTTGAAAAAGTCACACCCTTCATAAGAAAAGATTTTGTAGGCCAGAGGCATAGGCAACAAGTCTCACTTGTTGAATAAAAACAAGCCAGTATCGGGCGCCTGGGTGGCTCAGTGGGCTAAAGCTTCTGCCTTTGGCTTGGGTCATGATCCCAGGGTCCTGGGATGGAGGCCCACATTGGGCTCTCTGCTCAGCTGTTTCCTCCACTCTCTCTGCCTGCCTCTCCGCCTGCTTGTGATCTCTGTCAAATAAATAAATAAAATCTTAAGAAAAAAAAAGCAGTATCATAAGCAGCCCGAGTTTCTCCAGCCTACTTCATGCCTGCAGCTGCTAAACTTGAGATAAGAGTGCCACTTACTGTTAGACTCATCACATTGCAATTTGAAAACGTTCTTGTTTCTTGAGTCTAAATGCCAAAAGACAAAGGACTTATCAGGAAAGATACTGACCTCTGATGGCTTACTAAATACCAGAAATTGTGTTAAGTGCTTTGTAGCCATAACCTCATTTAGACCTTACAACAATCATATAATTTTTATTTCTGTGGTTCTTACTGGTTTTGTGAGCACACTCCAGCATTTTGAATCCAACCACCTAGATCACAGCCTATGGGCCAAATCCAGGCAGTAGCCTGTTTTCGTACAGTCCACAAGCTAAGGACTATTTAACTGGTTGGGAAAAATCAAAAGCATATTTCATAAGATGAAAATTATTTATTTTTTTTTAATTTCTTAAAAAAGATTTTATTTGACAGATTTCCCAGAGAGGGAACACAAGCAGGGGGAGTGAGAGAGGGAGAAGCAGGCTTCCCACTGAGCAGGCAGCCCGATGCGGGGCTCGATCCTGGGTCTCCGGGATCATGACCTGAGCCGAAGGCAGCCGCCCAACCAACTGAGCCACCCAGGTGCCCCGATAACATGAAAATTATTTAAATCAAGTTGCAGTGTCTATAAAGTGGCATTGGAATATAGCCACACTGCCACACTATTTGCTTATTCTTTGGCTGCGTTTGTACCATATTATAGTTCAGTAGATGAGACAGAGCCTTTATGGTCCTCAATGCCTAAAATATTTACCAACCCGCTCCTTACAGAAAAATTAGCCAACTCCTAGCCTAGATTCTCATTTGGATACACCACCTGGACGAGCCACAAACTGATCCTGTTTCATAAAGTGGAAGAACATCTATCAAGAGCAGTTTTTGAGGAAGATTAAGCGCTGTTTAAGTATCTCCTTAAGATACATGCAGAAGTCTAAGACATACATGCCTTAACATGTTCAAGGAAGCTCATCATTTTCAGCTACAAATCTGTTCCTCTCTTAGCCCAGTATCGTGCAGTGTCTTGAGTATGGACTTTAGGGTCAAAATATGGGATTCCATTCTAAGCTCCACTATAACTTATTATATGATGCAGTAGAAAGGTGCTCAAGTATGGAGGTTGAGTGGTTAGGCTTTGAACCTAGATTTCAATCCCGGCTCTGCCTTTCACTAGCTTGGTGACCTTGGGTAAATTACATAACCTCTCTGAACCTCTGCTTCCTCATGTGTAATATAGATGTAAAAAGTCATACTGATTTCAACTGGGATGCTGTGAAGATATAACGAATTTATGTGTGTAAAGTATTCACAACAGCTAGCAAAGCTCTCTGTGTATTTGTCATTGATTTCCCACCTTATTTAGGATAAAGCAAACTTCTTCCCTTGACCTTCTAATGCTTGTAATCTGCCCTCCATCTGCTTCTCTAGCTCCAAACTCTTCCCTATGTTGCAATCATGAATAGCTTTTTTTAAAAGATTTTATTTATTTGACAGAGAGAGAGATCACAAATAGGCAGAGAGGCAGGCAGAGAAAAAGGGGGCAGCAGGCTCCCCGCTGAGCAGAGAGCCCTATGTGGGACTCAATCCCAGGACCCCAAGATCATGACCTGAGCCGAAGGCAGAGGCTTAACCCTCTGAGCCACCCAGGCACCCCATTAATAGCTTTTCTCACCCAAATCATGTTTTTTATTTCCTCACGAGACACTTGCACTTGCTGTTTCCAGGACCTCAGAACCTAGCACAGGACTTTTCTTTGAAATGCAGCACAGCACAGATGACGCTTCCTTCCAAAGCCCTTAATAAATGTGAACATGTAAACGCAACTTGAAAATATGTGGACAAGGAATTTTGAGCAGGCAATAGCAGTAAAATTAGAAGCAAGGTTCTTCTGCATGTTGCAATGGCTGGATAGTTAAAACACAAACTTAGACCTTCAAAAAATAATTCATTTGTTTTCTTGTTTATCTTTCTTCCATTTTCCTCCCCACTCTCCATTTCCATGGTAACTAGACCAGTGTCAGGCAGAGGACCACACCTTTCACTAAATGAATACAATAAATGAACAGTGATGGTGGGGAGTTTGGGAATATAAATATGCACAACCTGCTTATTTTTATCAAAAACTTGTATGTGCTCAACTTATAGTGGATATCTATAATATACCAGCTCAGCACTTCCTGAGAGGTAGACTACCCTCTCCGATACATGGACATCTGGTGGACTGCCAAATTCTTGCAGGACTCAGGCCCCAACTGATTGGACCAGCTGGAATCAGAAGTACCACTCCTAATTCCCCTTCTGGGCTGGTTAATTAGTCTTCTTTTTTTCCAGCAGTGGTACACAAAGACTTAATACTTGGGAACTGCTAGCAGCCATGTTCTCCATCCATTCACAAAAAGGCTGGTTTGTAAAGAGAATGGAGCTAAAAGAAAGAAAACAGAAGCAATAGTGAAGGAATTTGAGTCTCGATTGCCCTGGAAATCCTCCCAGTCCTCTTCATAGTTTGTTCAATTTATCCTTCAATCATGCAACAACATAGTTACTTTTTCAAAACTGTCTTTTTGCTTCAACTAGGTTGAGCAGCCTGTACTAATACAATATTCCTTTAACCCACTGCACAGTCAAGTCATCTAGAGATTTCCTAAAACCAGTGTCAAAGCCCCACTCTAGAACAATAAAATCAGAATTTCTGTAGTCTGGGAATCAATAATTTCAAGAGGTGATAGGCTATTCCAGAGATTTCACTTTGAGGAATCAGTCTATCAGGAATATTCACTTTAACTAGGTAGGCAGAGTGTATTTTGACCCTAACAAGATTCAAAAACTGTAACTTTTAAACATAACAACTATCAGACCACTAGTGTTTCCAAATCTCATTCTAATTGCAGTCCACCTTAGAACTCTAGTTTTGGTCAGGTGCCACCTAGACCTCCAAGATTAGATCCTCCCAAAGTCAGAATTTAAGATTCTTTGTGGAATTTTGACCCCTAATCCTCCCTACACATATAAACATACACATTCTTATACAAATGATGTTGTGACTCTTTACGTTACTTCAGTTTTTTCCAGAATTGCACAGCAGCCAAAAATTAGTTTAGTACATCCCAGCCCAACATCCTGGGTCATAAAATGGTTGGGGCCAAAGGAAAGAGATTTCTTTTGAGAGTTGCTCAAGTGTTATGCAGCATCCAGCTGCTCCCTCGCAAGCAGATGGGGGGCTCCTCTCCCCCTTCAATTTAATCTTGAGAGCCTGGACTGTGTTCCTAGTGCCCAGAAGTCTGTATTAAACACATACAGGAAAACAAAAACTAACTGGCCAACTAGCTGCTTAATAGAGAGGCATCTACTTGTCAACAGTCTACACTCCCGAGATTTTCAAAGAAAAGGATGCAGGAATATTTCACATACAGAATAGGCCTGTGGCCACATTAAATTGGACTTCACCAGCTCTAGGACTAGAGACCTCAATAGAGCAAATCCCTCAAGGGTGGTATACCAAGAAACGGAGTTAAGAATTAAAAGTATACATCTGGAAAAGGTACTACCTTTATCAGTGATTTTTTAAAAAAGATTTTATTTAAGAGAACGCAAGCAAGCAAGAGAGCACAACCGCAGGGGGAGCAGTGAGGGAAAGGGAGCACTCCCCACAGCAGGAAACCTGATGCGGGCTTGATACCGACCCTGGGATCCTGACCTGAGCTGAAGGCAACCAACCTACTGAGCCACCTGTACGTCCCTTATCAGTGATTCTTAATCTTTAGTGTGCATCAGAACCTGAGGGCTTTTCTAACTACAGCTTGTTGGGCCCTACCAGCGAGTTGGTAGGCCTAGGGTGAGGTCTGAGAATCTGCATTTCTAACAAGTCCCCAAGTGATGCTAATGCTGCTGGACAACACTCTTGAGAACCACTGGCCTACATAAAGAACAAGACCAGCAATGAATTTCAAATACAAAGTACACTCTCCACCATGAACCTGGTGGAAGAGAGGATGGAGGGTAGGAAAATAAGTGTGGAAATAAAATGTCAGTGCTCAAAAACAAGCTGACTTCTTGCCCACATAGTCAAATCAGCTGGGGTGGGTGGATGGTTAATAGACAGAGAGGGCCTAGTCCTCAGTCATTCAAAGACCCAACTGACAGAACCTTTATCATCTTCAAGTGGCTTCTGAAGTGGCTATCCAACCAGCAGCTGAGACGAAATGGAGGAAAATGCCAATTGTTATGGAAGAGGACTGAATTTTTGCACCCCTATTTCATTGCTAAGAACCTAGTTCCAAGGCTGAATGTAGACTCAAGAAGAGTGAAAAAAATGTAGACCCTGGCATGGCAGCTGTATCTAAGGGGAACAAGCATCTCCAATACATAATTGTTATTGTCTCTGTTACCAATCCCCTTCCCATTGCAGGCTTCCAGCCTTAGCAAGTCTGAGTATAGCTTTAAAGGAAATGTACAGCTAATTACAGACATTTTACTAAAATGAATATAATGAAAAGTAATCAAAAGATTTATTATTTGACTGGAAAAAACAGACCTATCAAGGGTAGAAACAAGAAACTGAGATAGTATGTTTACAGAAGCAATCAAGAGGAAAAATAAAACTGCTGTTGTATAACTCTGTGGGGTTCCTCTCTTTTAACACGTTATACTACATTTTTAGAGAGCAAGTAAATTTTTAAGTAAAATAAAACTAAAAATTTTATAATCACATTTATACAGTTTGATATCCTTTATTTATCTATCATTCTTACAACAAATGACAAACCTTTTTTTCAAAGATAAAAGCTTGCTATTAAAAAAAAAAAAAAAAAAAAAAAGCTTGCTATTACTGAGATCTTCAACATTTTCTGCAACTCCAAACCCAGGAATGTTTCACACAATCGCAGGACTTTCCTTTTTAAGGTGATTACTCTTAATGTATACATATATACTCATTTGCCTATGCTTGCCACACAGTGCAATTACAGCCTGTGACATCCCAGAATTGATGAGATGGAGTCAAGCCGTTCACATGACTTCTAGTTAAGACTCTCCAAGAGCAAATTAACGAACATATAACACTGAAAAGGAAACGAGAAAAGCAAAAAGCAAAAGAAACATCCTTCATGGTCTTTCATTCATTTCATCAATTAGGACACACAGGGCAGCATCTTTCTCTATAATCTGGTCTCTCCTATGACCTGAATTTTCTCTTTGCTGTTCATTCGGTCCAGTACAATTGCTGCTATCATCAGCATCCACTGGTTCAGTTTTTACTCTCATCCCCACTTCTGAATGGGGCAAATCATCAGGCAAAGATGCCAGGCAATTCTGAATCATCTCAATGACTCGTTCCAGATGCTTCTGAAACCGCTCAGCGGTTTCAAGGCGTTGACGTTTTTGCACCTCCATCATGACTCTCAATGTCTCTCTTGCTTGGTGGGGTCGGTATTCATTTATGAGATGATGCACATGTACAAAAAGTAGCTTAAGATCTTCTAGTTTCTCTTCTCGTTTTATACTCCCAGGGCTCCTTATCAAGATATCTAAGAGGTCTAAAAAATTAATAAGAATAGACATATTGAGTTTTCTCAGTTCCTTCTTATGATCAAATTGCATAGGATGAAGCCGTTCAATGCCCTGACTTTCTAAAGGACGGATGATAAGATCATCACATTGGAACTGATTGCCAAACATCATATAACTGTCTTTTATTGGAGGTGGAGGCTTGGGAGCTAGGCCTTCCTGAATATTTTCATCTGTATATTCCTTGATGTACTGCATTGGAGGTGGTGGAAGAGCACTCACTTGCTGTGGCTCACCCATAGTGGAAGATCAAGAACCTATGAAAATAAACCAGATTTAGAGTTACAAAACAAACCTGTCACACCGAGTGACTACAAACAGTATTTTCCTTTTTTTTCCTTGGCAGTTTGGGGCCCAGAACAAAATGATCTCCTTAGTCTCTAAAACAACATGGAAAGATGGCCATCTTTTTCTAATTGGCATTATATCTTCAATCATCCAACTATTTCTCCTTCTCTGCTTAAGACTTTCACTGACACACACAAAAAATGTAAGTAGTATATCTATAAATAAAATCTGGATCCCACACCCGTCACCAGTTATGTCATTTCTCTACCCCTCTTTATAGCCAAATCACACATGCTATCATTATCACAATCACTTTGTTTTATATTATAGATTGATTTCCAAAAGCAAACACTTACTTGTAACATTAAGAGGGCTATATTTAGACAGCTGGTATCACCTGAGCCTCTCTGATGAAATGATGATCCAATTCCATACCACTTTCCCTGCAATGCACACTACATTTTTTTTTTTACATTAACTCTTTTATATCAACTGCAGAATTGTAAACCCAAATGTATCCTCTATGGCCACATAAGCTCTAAACAGAGGTTCCATTTTAGGCTTAGGTATATGTTAAAATGAGAAGGTCCTTAGTGCTCATTTAAACTGACCTTACCAGATTTTCAAGGTATACCACCAAGAACCAACACCAAAGATGACAAATAATACACTGCAGGCAGTTTTACACTTGGATTTGTGAGATACTAAAAGCAACTGTAGTTCTACAAAGCCACAATGGTGAACAGGATGTTGCTGAGAACCAACGAGGCAGTGGTCAGAGGCATCATGATAACTTGATAACTCATAAATTCACTGCTTCTGTACATTCATTTTTGTCATTATCCAATTTGGCCTCGACCTCTTAACTTCACAAACCGCTCATAAAGGTCATCAACAATCACCACATAAGCAAATCCAATGGATATTTTTCTAAGGTGATCTGACTCAATCTTTTAGCAGTATTTTTTCTTTTTCAACACACTTTTCCCTTCTCCTTCATCTTCTGTGAGACTCCATTTAGTTTTTCCTCCTACCTCACTGGCCACTCCCTCTCAATCTCCTCTACCCAAATTTTAATGTTGACCTGTCTCAGAGGGCTGCTCTGTTGCCCACTTCTCACTCTAAATTAGGAAAGCAAAAACTCAAGTGTCAAAGGGAAAGGCAGGCAACATAAACAATGAAGTACTCTGGGGCAGGGATTCATATGAATTAAGCACATGCAGGCCAAATCTCAGTCTTTAGCCATTAGCATTCCTGTGGGAGAGAAGACTCATTGTTACTGTTTCTTGATTTCTTAAAAGAGAGCAAAAATCCAGATTTTATGAAGAATCTCTCAGTTTTTAAATACTGGTGATTAATTCCAGAAATCATCATGTTCTGTAGGTTCAAAAAGAACTTATCTACAATAATCTTTGCGGTCTGTGGGCCTATAATTTTAGATCTCTGCTTTTTTATTTTCCCTTGGGTGGTATCAGTCAATTCCATGGCTTTTATAAAACACAATTTCTGGGGCACCTGGGTGGCTCAGTTGGTTAAGCAACTGCCTTCGGCTCAGGTCATGATCCTGGAGACCCGGGATCGAGCCCTGCATCAGGCTCCCTGCTCAGCGGGAAGCCTGCTTCTCCCTCTCTCACTCCCTCTGCTTGTGTTCCGTCTCTAGCTGTGTTTCTCTCTGTCAAATAAATAAAATCTTTAATAAACAAACAAACAAACAAAACACCATTTCTACCAGTGGTTCTCAACCAACGGCAATTTTGACCAGCAGGAGATATATGGCAAAGTCTGGAGATACTTTTACTTGTCACAACTGGGCATGGAGTGCTACTAGCATCTAATGGGTAGGGGCTAGGGATGCTGCTGAACACTTACAATGCATATGACAGCTACCAATAAAGAATTATACATCCCCAATGTCAACAAAATATTGTGCCAAAGCAGAGAAACTCTGTTTCTACGTCCACACCAGACTGCCTGAACTCTTCCTGGATGGCTCATAAAGCATTCAGATCCTGTCCCCCCTCAAAGAATTATCTCTTTTCCTCCATATCATCACAAATTTATCAAGTCCTGTTGATTCCACACCTTCACTATCTCAGGTTCATCAATTCTCACCAAGCCATCATTTCTTCTCCATGAATATAATGGCTTCCCCAGGGATCTTTTGGCTTTCATTACTGTTCTTCTACATAATAGCCAGCATAATTGTTTTCATCCCTCATTCCTTCTTCCATTATATCCTAGCAGTACTGTCTTTAGTATTCCTACACTATTCTTTAGCTATACCAACTTCTTCTGCCTTTGGGTCTTTTCATATGCTTTTTTCCCTGCTTCAGGCAGTAGCTTAAAATGTCACCTCTATCAAAATAACTTAGTTGATTAGTCATCAAAACCAGATCCTACCTTCCTTCTTTTATTTTTTAAAAGATTTTATTTATTTGTCAGAGAGAAACACAGCCAGAGAGGGAACACAAGCAGGGGGAGTGAGAGAGGGAGAAGCAGGCTTCCCGCCGAGCAGGGAGCCCGATGTGGGACTCGATCCGGGATCACAACCTGACCCGAAGGCAGCTGCTCAACCAACTGAGCCATCCAGGCGCCCCCTACCTTCCTTCTTTAATCCTCTGAACCAGTATTTGCTTTCTCTCCCTGACCACTATAAGGTCCATGGAGGGAAGGATTCTATCATAGTTCTATGTCCACAACCTTACACACAGAAGCTTCATAAATATTTATTGAGCAGCTTCATCCATTTCAGGAGGGCCTCCAAATCAATGGAATTTGGAAATAGGTACAAACATACTTAACATGTATTCACTCTTTTGATTGTTTATTGTTAGTCTTCTAATACAGCACAATGAGTATCCAGGGATGATGATTTTGACAACAAATAATATCTGTGTATATAATACGTGCCAGATAGTTTACTTTTCTCAGGGCTGTGAGAAAAACTGTTCTTTCCATTTTGGAGATGAGACAATTGTAGCTCAGGAAGGTTGAACCACCTGGATAAAGTCACAGTAATTAAGGAGTAAAAGATCTAAGGCCTAAAGATCTCAAACACTACACTACATTATCTTTCAAGGATAAACAATAAAACACTCCCTCCATCCTAGTGTTGTTTACAATCTATCAAGGAAAACAGACAAAAAATAACTAACTACCAAGTTTTAAGGCTACTACAAAAGACCAACAGATCTAACTACCAAAAATAAATATAGGAAAATGTATCATAAGCAAAAGACAATCCCATTCTTCTAGGAAAAGAATGCTTTCAAGCTAACCAAGAGCAAACACTAGATATTTCATTTTGATGTTTTAAAATCATTTTCTGACTCCACTGCCACCAGAAGGAAAGCACTAGGACTTTAGGAACTGCCTGTCTTGTACACAACTCCACCTCTAGCATCTCAACACCTAGTAGATCCTTAATAAGGGCCCCCTGGATGAGTTTTTTTTTTTAACCTGTTTTTTGAAACCTAGAAAAAGAAACAAAAGAGGACAAGGAAAATGCATATGCTGAATAAAAGAAGGAAAATATTCAGACTAATACTCTTCTAAAAGCAAATTTCTAAAAATGATGCTTTTCATCTAACAAACTATCAAGAGTTCAAATATTCCATTGTTGAACAAATATCAGAACATCTTCCCTGTGACAGGCACTGGATTCCAACAGAGGTCACACTATCCTTTTGATGTAGTTCTTTTGGAATGTTTTCGGTGAGGTCTGATGGCCAAGAAAAGAATTCTTGAGAGCTTTTGGTGCAAAAAAATGTGTCACAGACCAGAAGCACAGTCATTCATATGGGTTTCCTTTACAAGGCACGGAACACCATGACCCTCCCTCAAAGTGAGGGAGTTAGGCAGAGTTGCAGTTATTGATGCCATGCAGCTTTGCTTTCTTTGTTCTCCCTTTTCACCTGATTAGTTCTGAAAACACTTTTCTCTTCCTACCTACAATTATATTAAACCTTTCTCTGCTCCTACTTTTGGCTTGCTTACTCAAGCCTCAAGTTCCACCCTATCCTTTTAGGACAAGATATTATAGAGATAATGAGAAAAACAATCATAGTAGTATGGTAGCTGCATTGTAATTAGCTTAGTTCAAATAAAAGAAATCTCTGTAACCGCATGCTCACCTCCCTGCATTTAAGGGAGGCAGAAAGTCTGGATAGGACAATGATTGATAAAACCCATCTGAGCAAAACACTGATGTATTATCAGTAAAGTTAAGTCTTTGTCTGTAATTGATTGTTCCTTAGATTAGACTTTAACCAGAAAGTGCTATAAAGAGCCCTGAGAACAATGTTTTCAGGAGATCCCCACACCACACTTCGAGTCCTGTCTCCTCATTTGAAAACGCTAATGCCTTCCCCACCTTCTGGACCTTGCCAGTTACGGGTTGCTGGGGCTGGCTCCCGGCAAAGATGGTTTTATTAAAGCACAGAGACAGGACCCATGGACAGAAAGCACTGCACTGGGGTCCTGAGGAGTGGCCCACTAAATACCTCCAAGTTGGGAGGGAGTTAGAGATAGTGGAAGCCACCTAGGAAACAAAGGATTTTGTTTCCAGGATCCTGAGGCGGCTAGCTATTGTTAGGAAAGGTCATTTATTACTGGTAAAAACTCAGTCAAGAGAACCTTCGGATGTATATCAGTGAGTCATATACTTGGGGGATGACTGCTAGGAGGGTAGAGACAAAGGAGGTTTCAAACAGGATTTTTTTTTTAAAGATTTTATTTATTTATTTGACACAGAGAGAGAGATCACAAGTAGGCAGAGAGGCAGGCAGAAAGAGGAGGAAGCTGGCTCCCTACTGAGCAGAGAGCCAGATGCAGCCTCGATATCCCAGGACCCTGAGCCGAAGGCAGAGGATTTAACCCACTGAGCCACCCAGGGGCCCCAGAATTTTTTTTTTTTTTTAAGATTTTATTTATTTGACACAAAAACACAGCTAGAGAGGGAACACAAGCAGGAGTGAGAGGGAGAAGCAGGCCTCCCAGCTGAGCAGGGAGCCTGATGTGGGGCTTGATCCCTGGACTCCAGGATAACGAACTGGGTCCAAGGCAGACGTTTAAGGACTGAGCCACTGAGGCACCCCTCTAACAGAATTTTTTGTGTTAAAGTAGACTCACAGGATCCTGAGGCTTGGGCTAAGATTATCTGTTGCCCTTAAAGTATTAACATTAAGGCAGCTGGGTTCCTAGAGGAATGTCACTCTGCCCGTTTCAAGGACTTGCCAGTAGGCTGTAGGTGGTAAGGAAATTTAATAATTTTTCTTCATTTCACACACAGCTTGTACCAATATTTTTTTTTTAAGATTTTTATTTATTTGACAGAGAGAAACACAGCCAGAGAGGGAACATAAGCAGGGGGAGTGAAAGAGGGAGAAGCAGGCTTCCTGCCGAGCAGGGAGCCTGATGTGGGGCTCGATCCTGGGTCTCCAGGATCATGACCTGAGCCGAAGGCAGTCGCTTAACCAACTGAGCCACCCAGGCACCCCAATGTACCAATATTTTTTTATAGGATAAATTTTAGAAGTTGAATTCCAGGTTCAAGGAATACCAGCATTTAAAATTTTGATAGTGCCAAATTAAATTCCAAATATACATTTGTTTCCTTTCCTGTCAGTTGTGTGTGAGAATTCTCCCATATTCTCTTGGGTAGTACTGGCCCACCACCAGAGTGTTGTGGGGTGGTTGTGATTATGGCTTCTGTAAACACTGAAGTGAGTGGGGTCTTTCCACCTCAACGGGTTTTCCTACAAGGCCAGAATAGCTAAGAGCATGATTCTAAAACTAGATAACATTCCAAAAGAAGAAGAAAAAGAAAACGAGAGAAAGTGATGTGAGAAACAAAGAAGGAATGTAAATAAAATTAAACCTCCTTGGGGCACCTGGGCGGCTCAGGCATTAAGCATCTCCTTCGGCTCAGGTCATGATCCCAGGGTTCTGGGATCGAACCCGTGCATCGGGCTCCCTGCTCAGCGGGAGGCCTGCTTCTCCCTCTCACTTCCCTTGCTTGTGTTCCCTCTCTAGCTGTGTTTCTCTCTGTCAAATAAATAAATAAAATCTTAAAAATAATAAGAAAAATCTCCTCGTGACCTGCAGCCCAACGACAAATACTTGAGATACCCAGATGGTAACATTCCTCCAGCATCCCATGAGTTCCTAACATGCAAAAGTCCTTTGGAACTTCCCTTATCTTTACTTCTCCCAACCCTAAGGTATAAACCACTTGCTCCACATAATCCTGGGGCAGCAGGTAGCAGAAGCCACAGCTTCAAATCCTAAAATCTTTGCTACATCACAGGTACATAAAAATGTGTGTTAAGGGGGCACCTGGGTGGCTCAGTTGGTTAAGCGACCGCCTTCGGCTCAGGTCATGATCCCAGAGACCGGGGATCGAGCTCCGCATCGGGCTGCCTGCTCGGAAGGAAGCCTGCTTCTCCCTCTCTCACTCCCCTTGCTTGTGTTCCCTCTCTGGCTGTGTTTCTCTCTGTCAAATAAATAAATAAAATCTTAAAAAAAAAATGTGTGTGTTAAGGGTGTTTAATGCAGCAGTGTTGGAATAAAGTAGGAAAAGGTGGAAATAATCCATGACTTCATCAATATGAGTGCATAAAATATTTCTATGTAACACATGCAGCCCTTAAGGAAAAAGGGTTTTGTAAAAATTCATGGGGGTGTGGTTACACACACTGTCCTGTTTCATTAATTTACAACAAAGGAGAGCTACAAATAATGATAATCCACTTTTTTTTTTTTAAAGATTTTATTTATTTGTCAGAGAGAAACACAGCCACAGAGGGAACACAAGCAGGGGGAGTGAGAGAAGAAGAAGCAGGCTTCCCAGGGAGCAGGAAGCCTGATGTGGGGATGATGTGGGACTTGATCCCAGGGCTCCGGGATCATGACCTGAGCGGAAGGCAGTCGCTTAACCAACTGAGCCACCCAGGCGCCCCAAATAATCCACTTTTTAACATAAATTCAGACTTACATAAAGTTGAATGAAAAGTACCAAGAACATTCCATATTCTTCACCCAGATTCTCCAAATGTTAACATTTTCCCTCACCTGCTTTAGTGGTCTCCCCAGAATAAGAACGTTCCCTATCAAAATCATAGAATCAGCACTGATCTGGTATTTCAAAAGCAATTTTAGACAGCCCAAGTTTCACCTCCCTCAAGCATGTTTAGTTGGGCGTCCTGTTTTGTGCCTCCCAACACCACGGGCATTCCTCTATTCAAGCCACCATTTTCCAAAGGCCAACTCCTTGGGTACGTTTTACATCCTCTCAGTCTTCCTACAAAGCCTATGAATTAAGCACTACTGTCAACCTCATCTGAGAGAAAGCTCCCAGTCTCAATGAGGTGAAGCGTTTGCACCAGACCAAAAGGCTAGCAAAAAGCACAGCAAGAATTCTTACTGTGGGTCCTGTTCGTACAGTACAAGCTCTCTTAAGCCAGTAAACTATGAATCCTAGCTGTACAAAAGGAACTTGACATATCACTGAAGTTACGTTTATTATCTCCATCACTTCTCTGGAATGAACTTTTCAAAGGTAATGCCTTTTATAAAACCAGCGCCAAGCTTTACAGTTGGTTATCTGACTCAAGATGCACCTCTGCAGTGCTAGTTACAAGCTAGAGGCTTAACCAAAAGAGGAAGGTATGCCAGGGTTCCGCCCCAGAAACTAGATTCATTTCGTTCCCGGTGACTGGGGTCGCTGGAAAGCAGCCTTTAAAAACCTACCAAACGAATGTGACCATTAGGGCTTGGGATCGGCCGTCCTCCTCTATCCCCCACTAGCTCAGCCGATTTCAGGATCGCTCCCTGAGGAGGGCTGGCGGGGACGGTCACTCTCAGTTAACAAAAGGCCGGAGGCTAAAGGACTCGCCAAGTCCACACAGCTTAGCCAATCAGCGGCGCGCAGAACTAGAACTCAGGTCTCTCAACCTATGGTCTGGCTCGGCCTTCCCACACAGAGGAAGCCCCGAGCCCGCCGCGCCGAGGCCGCCTTCCACCCGGCTCCCCACTAACAGCAGCAAGGCGGCAACCTCCGAGGGATGCGGGAGAGGAAAGTAAGAGAGCATACCCCGCGCCAGGCCTCCCCCATTCCCAGCCCGCCCTGAGGAAGCCGGGGGGTCCGGAAGGAGGAATGCACGCGGAACGAAGCCCAAGTCGTGGCCGCCCACTTACCTCGGCTCAGGATTTACACTGGAGCCGCCTTCGCCTCCGCAATCGAAATACCACTTCCGGCCGCCTCCTACAGGAAGAAGCCCCTGATGCTGTCCTTTGATTGGCTGAAAGAGTTGTCTTTTAGCCGCGCTCTAGTCCCGCCTCCAACCAATAGCTTGCTATTGCGCCTGCGCATATCTACCTCCACTTGGACCATATCGTCGTCGCCTCCGAGTGGGGAGGTGGAGGCGTCAGTGTTAGTACTTCATATCGGTAAAAGTAGCTTCTGGTAGCTTCACTCCTTATTTTTCTTGTTTTTTAACGCCTAGAATTAAAAAACACATCCATATGCCTTACATGCAAGTTGGAAAATACATATAAACAGATTGTTTTTAATTATAGCTACGGTAATCCCACGGTCAAAAATAAATTTATTTTTAATCTGGAAGTATTTGTGAACAGGATTGGAAATCAATAACATTCTCAGTTTCCATTTCTTCACTGTATATTCATATTTATTTTCATTTAGAAATTGAAACATGTCTAATTATATTTCCAGGTAACAGATTAACAAATTAAAAAATATGTCAGATTTCTTTCAGAGGTAATTTTCATAAGTCACAAACTTATAAATTGGTGGGAATCTTACAAGAACATATTGGACATAAAAAATAAGGTCGTTATTCTGATAAAAGTTTTCAACTTTACCTCTTTAAAATTATTTGAATTTCATTTTTTACAAAATTATGGGGTTCCCAGTATATACAAAAGTAGAAAGAAGTGTACTCATCCACCTTCAATGAATATCTACCCATTAGAACTAGACATTATTGCAACATGCATCTCTGAAATAGGACTCTTTATTTCCCCCAGAAACACAGAACCATTATTTCATTTAAAATTAAATTAGTAATTATTTAAAATCATCAAAATCAGGGGTGTCTGGGTGGCTCAGTCCGCTAAGAATCTGACTCTTGATTTTGGCTCAGAACATGATCTCAGGGTCATAAGCTCAAGCCCCATGTCACACTCTGTGCTCAACTTGGAATCTGCTTGAGACTGTCTCTCCCTTTGCCTCTCTCCCACCATCGCTCTCTAAGGAAAAAAAAAAAGTCATCAAAATGGAGTCATTATTTGGATACCAATGGTTTCAGGATCCAATAAACCTTTGTGACTGGCTGATATGTCTTTCAGTTACCTTTTAATCTAAAGGTTGTGTTAAGCAATAAAAATTTAACCCAGTAAATTTGAAAGATCTAACTGGCTTTATTAATCTATTCATAACTTTGGCAGAATCCTATCTTGTAAGTAAAAAAGGAACTCTGGGGCGCCTGGTTGTCTCAGTGGGTTAAAGCCTCTGCCTTCAGCTTGAGTCATGATCTCAGGGTCCTGGGATTGAGGCTGAGTTAGGCTCTCTGCTCAGCGGGGAGCCTGCTTCCTTCTCTCTCTGCCTATGTCTCTGCCTGCTTGTGATCTCTCTCTGTGTGTCAAATAAATAAATAAAACCTTTAAAATAAAAAAAGGGAAACTCTAAGGATTTGTACAAAATGGAAAGCTTTAATAGAAAGGAGGGTGGAGCAAAGAAGTTATTAGTAAAAGAAACTTTTGTTTCACACAAGGCCATATTCCCTTACAGAGAAGAGCAGGGGCTTTATTGTGAAGATTACCTCATCTTCCTTTGGGAGTGAGGGGCAATGACCCATGCTATAGATTACCTCATTTGCTGCTGCCCAGAAAATTCCAGATCGATTGGTTTAAAGTTCCACTCCTTGACAAACCATGAAAGACTCTGAACTCCAGGAAATTAACTGAGGATTACTGAAGGGAGGAGTGTGAAGGGTTGGCGTAACTGGGTGATGTTAAGAGGCCATTAAGGGCACCTGAGTGGCTCAGGGGGTTAAAGCCTCTGCTTTCGGCTCTGGTCATGATCTCAGGGTCCTGGGATTGAGGCCCGCATCAGGCTCTCTGCTCTTCAGGGAGCCTGCTACCTCCTCTCTCTCTCTGTCAAGTAAATAAATAAAATCTTAAAAAAAAAAAAAGAAGGGCCATTAGGGCACATGGGATGAGCACTGCGTGTTATACACAACTAATGAATTATTTAATACTACATAAGGGGCGCCTGGGTGGCTCAGTTGGTTAAGCAACTGCCTTCGGCTCAGGTCATGATCCCGGAGACCGGGGATCGAGCCCCACATTGGGCTCCCTGCTCTGCAGGGGGCCTGCTTCTCTCTCTCTCATTCCCTCTGCTTGTGTTCCCTTTCTCACTGTGTTTCTCTCTGTCAAATAAATAAATAAATAAAATCCTTAAAAAAATACTACATAAAAAATTAATGATATGTTGGCTAACTGAACATACATACATACATTTTTAAAATTCCACTTCTTGGGGCACCTGGATGGCTCTGTCAGTTAAGCTCATGATCTCAGGGTGCTGGCATGGAGCCCCACATCCAGCTCCCTGCTTAGCCAGGGGCCCGCCTCTCCCTCTCCCTCTGTCATTCCCCCTGCTTGTGTTCTCTAGTTCTCTGTCAAATAAATAAATAAATAAATAAATAAATAAATAAATAATCTTTTTAAAAAACTTAGATCACAAACTCAAAAAAAAAATTAAAAATTAAAAAACAATTACAAAATTCCACTCCTGGAAAGGTTGAAACTGCAATTAAGTCTTAGTTTGCTATCCTTGGGGCAAGTGACTCCATCTTGGACCTGGGTGGTTTTCCTTTCTCTCTCTCTCTCTCTCTCTCTCTCTCTCTCTCTCTCTCTCTCTCTCTCTCTCTAAGATTTACCTATTCACTTTAGAGAAAGAGAGCACATGGCACTCCTGTGAGCAGAAAGAGGGACATAGGGAGAGGGAGAGAAGCAGACTACCCACAGAGCACGGAGCCCACAGGGTTTGATCCCACAACCCCAAGATCAAGACCTAAGACAAAACCAAGAGTCAGAGGCTTAACCCCTTTGTGGTTTTCTTTTTAATAGCCTTCTCCATCTCAATTCCACCCCCATATCAATGTATTTGCTGAAGAAATCCATTTACTTGTGAGCATACCCCAATCAGACTTTTCTCCTCAAATAACAATGTTGTTACAGGGTTGCAGGATTCTTGTCTCACAGAGTCAATGATTGAATCTTGCAGACACAAAAGGGTGAAGTGAAAGTTTATTAAGTGAAGGTGATAACAGAAAGGAAAGAAAAAAGCTCTGTAGAGAGAAAGGGGTCCTGAATGCGTTGTCACTGAGGGCTTTTACTGGCAGACTTCTCTTGAGAACTGACTGAGAAGCTTGCGGCCTTGAAGATCTCACGTGGTCTTGGTTTGAGCAAGGACTGTTGAGAACATCCTTCATGGCTTACTTCTTTGAGGTCTGGTCAGTTTCTGTGATTCCAATGTAGCTGCCAGAAAAAAACAAAACAAAAAACTCCCTAACATTCAGGGCCAGACAGTGTGATTGTTCCCTTTATCTCCTGTTTTGTACGCCTCAGCATTTCTCCACATCTGGGATTTCTGTGAGCCTGGTCACGTAGCCCCTGTGTGAGCCTGTCAGTGGAGTCAGAGGCCTATCTTTCCTGCCTGGACCTTAACCCTTTCCTTATTCAATGTGGCCTACCCCAAGTGCTCCCGTAGCCGTTCTTAGTCCTCATTTTACTCCATGCTCAGCAACATTTGGCACATTTGATCCTTTGAATTGCCCTAGGACTCAGTTCTCACTTTGTTGTGGGATCTCATCAGGTGATAATACCAAGGTGATACCCAAACCCTGGCAACACACTCTCCTTTGTCATCAGAGCCCCCTACCCAGCACTATCACACACCTTTACTCAATTGCACTCCTCTCAATTGAAAAGACTCAGATCTAAATATATTTTACTCCTTTTTCTCTGAGACTACCATAACTGCCTTTTGTATTCCTTTTATTTAGAATAAGTAGAAGTCCCAATAATAACCAATATTCACCATTCCTATTGCTATGGTCCTAGTCCATGCCACAGGACTGGAAAGTGGACTTCTCAAATAGCCTTCTAAATGGTTTCTTTGCTTCTACTTTTATCTTGCCCTAGCTTGTTTATCACAGTCTTAAAATATAAGACTTGTCTTTATTCAGAATTCTCCAAGGTTTTCTATCATATTTACAATAAAAATCTAATGTCCTCACAGTGGCCTCTATAAGGCCCTACGAAACCCAGTCCTTGACTGCTTCCCCAATATAATTTCCTACCATTTTTTTCCATGCTGACTCTTCTCCAGGCTTTATTTCTTTCCCTCAAAATTGCCACCATAACGCTTGCCTCAGGGGCATTGTATTTGCCTGGAACTCTCTTCTACAGACATTGACGTGCCTCACTTTCTCACTTTATTTAAATGTGACCTTCTTAGAGAGGTCTTTCCTAGTCACTATATAAAATAGCAGGTTCCCTAATCATTCACTTGGGGGATGCCCCAACCCCTTTAGAATGCATTATCCTTTCTTCATAGAACTTATATGTGATATATTATGAAGTGATATCATATTATGTGATATGATATCACATTATGAAGTATATTTATCTATTTTTGCTGTCTTTCTTCCTCATCAAAATACA
Source organism: Spilogale gracilis (assembly GCA_004023965.1). Taxonomy (NCBI): domain Eukaryota; kingdom Metazoa; phylum Chordata; class Mammalia; order Carnivora; family Mephitidae; genus Spilogale; species Spilogale gracilis. The sequence goes on along the minus strand of PITA01001559.1, from coordinate 127,307 downwards.
AGGTTCATCAGTGCAGGACCGTTTTTCATTCACTGCTACATTCTCAGCACCTAGAACGGTGGCTAAAATTGGCAAGTACTCAATGGACATTCATTGTATACGTAACAAAATGAACTCAATCGTATTTTCAAATGAATTCACAGTGTGGCATTGAAGGATAAGTCAGTTGACTTAGCCAAAGCCCCATTGTGTAAAATCATCTTTCTCTAAGTTTTTGCTATTATGAATACACTAGATGAACATCCTGATGTGTATCTGTTTGTACATATGTTGAATTTTTTCCCTGAGATAAACTCTTGGAACTTGAATTACTAGACCCAAAGGTGCAGTGTCTTTGGGGTAATAACAGTATTAAGGCTAGAATCTATACCTCTTAACTCTCAGACTCATGTTCTTCACAGTAAACTACAAATAAAGAATGGTATGAAATTCATATTGTGAAAGGGGCTAGTGAAAATATAGCATGTAATAAATAATTATGTGACTACATTTTCAGAATCTGAATGGAAAGTTTACTCCTTAAAGACGCCTTCTATAGCTTGACAGGGAATAAGTCCATTAGACAAATCCTTACTGTATGTCTACTGTACCAGGCACTGTTCTAGAAGGTAAGAGACAAAGCCTTGCCTTCTAATGGAGAGACACAGCAACATGCAAACAAATATGAATGTCAGATAGTGATAGGGCTATATAGGGAAAAAAATGACATAAAATGATGTGATAATTATGTGGTTTAGGGAGTAGCTACTTTATTGAGAGTGATCAGGAAAGCCTCTCCTAGAGGTGACTTTGGAGATAGGACATGAATGATGATAAGGAGACAACCATGCAAAGACCTAGAAGATAGCAAGAGCAAAGAGCCCAAGACTGCCATGACCTTCCCGAGTTACAGAGACAGAGGGGGCCTGCGTGCTCTCTCACTAATGAGCAAAGAAAGAGTGGTAGATGAAGGGAAGAACAGGCAGGGGTCCATCATTATTTATCATTTGAGCCTAAATGGCAGCAGAAATATTTGTTAAGATTAGTTTGTTGAGGAATAATTTATATATAATAAAATTAACTTCAGGTTAATTTCAGTTCAATGACTTTTGATGAATGCATACTGTCCTAGAATAACCACCACCAGAATTAAGATACAAAATACTTCTATTGCCCCACACAATTCTTCTTGTGCATCTTTTGTATTCAGCTCCTTCCCTTTACCCCCAGCCTCTAGTAACCACTGATCTGATTCTGTTCATATGGCTTTGCCTTTTCCAGAATGTCATATAAATGAAATCATACAGTATGTGGACATTTCATGTAGCATAAAAGCCTTTGAGGTTCATCAGTGTTGTTGAATGTATCAATAGTTTGTTGAAATTATCAATAGAATGTATCAGACCTTTGAGGTTCATCAGTGTTGTTGAATGTATCAATAGTTTGATACATAGAATATATCAAAACTCCTTTTTACAGACAAGGAGTATTCCTTGAGTGAATGCACCAAAATTCATTTCTTCATTCACCAGTTGAAGGACGTTTGTGTTATTTTCCTATAAACATTTGTGTACACATACATTTTCATTTCTTTTGAAAAACTACATAGTAATGGGATTTCTGGGTCTTTTAATAGTTAAATATTTAGTTATATAAGTGTCAAGCAGTTTTCTAAAGAGGTTGTATCATTTTTCATTTCCACTAGCAAACCATGAGACTTGCAGTTACTCTGCATTTTCAACTGCACTTGGTATTTTCCTTTTACTTTTAATAGCTATGTAGTGCTTTAGTTTGCATTTCCCTAGTGTTGAATATCTCTTGGGGACTTATTTGCCATATGTACCTTCCTTGGTGAACTATCTGTTCAAATTTTTTGCCCATTTTTTAATGTTTTTTTGTTTGTTTTCTTAATATAACTTTGTAAGATTTCAGGTGCACTCACACACCCAGGATATAAATCCTTTATTAGATATAGGTTTTGTAAATATTTCCTCCCAGTCTGTAGCTAATCTTTTCATTTTCTTAACAATGTCTTTCAAAGAGCAGAAGTTTTTAGCTTTGATGAAGTCCTATTTGTCTATTGTTTTTCTTTTTGTGGTTTATGTTTTTTGTATTCTATCCAAGAAATCTTTGCCTAACCTGAAGTCACAAAGATTTTTCCACATGTTTTCTTTCTTTTCTTTCTTTCTTTTCTTCCTTTCTTTCTTTTTTCTTTTTTTCTTTCTTTCTCTCTCTCTTTTTCTTCCTTTCTTTCTTTCTCTGTTTCTTTCTTCCTTCCTTTCTTTCTTTCTTTCTTTCTTTCTTTCTTTCTTTCTTTCTTCTTTAGAAATATTTTATTTATTTATTTGTCAGAGAGAGAGCACCAGCACAAGCAGAGGGAATGGCAGGGAGAGGGAGACTCAGGCACCTCACTGAGCGGGGAGCCCAATGCAGGACTCAGTCCCAGAATCCTGGGGACATGACCTGAGCAGAAGGCAGACACTCAACCAACTAAGCCTTCCAGGCATCCCTCTTTATTTCTTTTCTCCTTCTTTTCGTCTTCCTTTTTCTTTTTTCTTTTCTTCTTTCTTTCTTTCTTTTTTCTTTTTTGATTTCCTCTTTTCCTTCTTTCTTTCCTGTGGGAGTCCAATTGTTCCAGCACTATTTTACTCTGATTTTGATTTGGTTGGTCTTAGTACCTCTATCATTGATAGAGCTCATAAATAAAAATCTCTGGGATTATATTAGTCAATTACATTTGATCTCTGCTTGTTAATCAGCCCAGACAGAAAAAATGGAGGCTGGAAAATTAAACTTTTCATCTCCAGTCCCTGATTCCTCCTGTCATATGATTCTTAATCAGTTCATATGTATTGTTTAAACAATGCACTTTAGGTGAGAGTCATGGATGCTGCTTTGTTCCCCCACAGTCTGTTGTATATTTCAATTTGTAATCACCATTTCCTTGTTACTGTCTCAGAGGTACTACAGACCTTATCTTAACAATATCAACAACCTAGATCTGCCTCTGGCAATAGGAGGGAAGGATGCCAGCAGTTTGCCTTGCTTGCTATGCCTTTCCAGGGCAGCAGGGGGCAGAAATAGCCCTGGTGTTTGGGAAGATTCCCAGTTTACACTTTTTTACAACAACAAGACTTGTGTCCCACAAATGAGGTCCCACAGAGGGACAATTTCGGTTAGCTCCCGCAAGCTGAAGAACTTAAGAAGGGCTTAGAATATTACAAAAAGGCAGGAAAACCCTTTTGGATTATTTGTTGTAGCTGTTACTGTGGTTAAAGTCCACATTTACATTATGATGTGGAATTTCACCAAAGAAAAAGTATTCGTGCCATTATCACAACTGTTTTGAATCATCACAAAACCTACTCATTTCATTGGTTGCTTGATTTATTTCCTACACATTCCCCAAAGAATCTGGGCTATATCCCCCCTCCCCTCATCTATGGTCCTTCTTTAATGTCCATCTCAAATGTGACCTTCTGGAAAGGGTTTCTCCAAGTTCACCCAAAAAAAAATGACCTCTATACCCTCTTATAGCCTCTCTTGTGTACTTACGGCACCTCTCCTTCCTTAAGTTGTAATTATCCACCTGCTGTATTTATATGGCGAGAGCTCAGTTCCTGATTTATCTGGCATCAGCTCTGACATTCCCAGCATTGCCTCCCACATAGCCAGGGCTAACTATATTTTTGTTGAAAAATAGACATTGAACAAAAGCAAAAGAAAGAAGAAAAACTCCATGTCTTTTGAATGGCAAGTGTGCACAATATGAACTGCCTGCTTGTGATAACACTTCATATCAACACTGGGACTAGGGTCAGGTGTGAGGCACTTGCCTCAGATGCAAAATTAAGGAGGGGAGCAAAACTCAGTAATCAAAATAAATATTATTTAAATGCAATGCTTTAAAGATAAATATTAAGCAAAAAAATCCATCCATGATGGATAAAATATTACAGTGTTAAGTAAAAACAGGATCAGTAGTTCACATACCACCATTTAAAGAGGAGAGGTCCTTCCAGGGGACTCTGTCATTCAAAGATTGGAATTATTTTCCTGAAAGCATGGGTGGTAATATCCTCTTAGACAGATTTCAAGAGTTTAATGATCCATTTGTGTTCTAACAAATGTGTTCATTCACCAGGATGTATTGCTTATCTACTGAATTCCAGCTACTATCCTAGGGGCTGCAGAGAGTGTGATCCAACCCACTTTAAGCCCAGAAGATGTTTCTCTGCAGTTATCTGAGAAGGTCTTTATCCACATGGTTCTACCTATTTCAGGTCCAAAATGAACTTCTCTTCCAAAGGGAAGAGAGAGATTTTTTTGAATTTGGACTCCCATGTTCTCTTTTACTCTCTCTAAATAGACTCCAGTCATTGTGACTTTTACAGGATTTGGCTATCTTCCTTCTGTATCTACTTTCTTTTGTCTCTTTATCATTTTCTTTCAGCTCTGATACCTGAGTCCCAATTTGTTCCTCAGCACATGTTAACCTGGGCTGAGGAACCCTCCAATTTAATCAGAGTTAAGCAGAGTGGAGAAAGTTCTGGTCTGAGAGTCAAAAGACCAGAGTTCAACCAGTCTGGTAGATACCCTTAGGCAAGCCATATCTCTTCTCAGCAAAACGAGAATCTTAGGCAGAATCAGTAGCCTCTAAGTCATGGAAATGCCTTCCAGGTATCTAGTGAGGCAAAGGGCAAACTAACTGGTAGAGATTTAGCTTGATCACTCTATCCCCATCTTCAACCAGAGCATCTACACCTTCATCCTTTGTTTACTAAATTCCATTTATGATTTCATGTAAAAAATTTTTTTAAAGTCAAACTGAACAAAAAGTTTGGAAATCACTGAATCACATGGTTTCTAAGTTTTTTTTCAAAGATTTGACATCGATTAGTTCTATTGGTATCACCCTATGTATGCATCAGTGAGTAAATATACCTTAAAGATAGCAATATTTTTTAAAGATTTTATTTATTTATTTATTTGACAGCGAGAAACACAGCCAGAGAGGGAACACAAGCAGGGGAAGTGAGAGAAGAAGCAGGCTTCCCGCCGAGCAGGGAGCTCGATGCAGGGCTCGATCCCGGGTCTCCGGGATCATGACCTGAGCCGAAGGCAGTCACCTAACCAACTGTGGATACGTATCACCCAGGCACCCCGAGATAGCAATTTCACACATTTCAGAGCTCATGTGAAGAGTCACGTCCAACAGGGGGAAAAAAAAGCTTTTCTTCCCAAGGTTCAGGAGAAAACTCTGTAATTCCATAACAGAAAATCTCTGTAAGTAAAATTTTTTTTTAAATTTTTATTTCTTTATGTGACAGAGAGAAACACAACAAGAGAGGGAACACAGGCAGGGGGAGTGGGAGAGGGAAAAGTAGGTGTCCTGCTGAGCAGGGAGCCCAATACAGGGCTACATCCCAGGACCCTGGGATCATGACCCCAGCTGAAGGCAGACGCTTAATGAGTGAGGCACCCAGGCACCCCTGTAAGTACAATTTTTATATAGACTCTATTTTCTAGAGCTTTCAAGTTCAAAGTTTTAAAGTTTTAGGCTCATAGCAAAAGTGAGTTGGAAATGTAGAGTTCCTATATAGCCTGTTCCCCCCACTACTCATAACCTTCTCCACCATCAACAATTCCCACCAGGCTGGTACATCTGTTACAATTGATGGACCAACATTGATACATCGTTGTTACACATTGTCCATAGCTTACATTGTGGTTCATTCTTGGTGCTAAATATCTATGGGTCTTGACAAATACATAATGATACATATCCACAATTAGAGGATCATATATAAGTTTAACTGCCCTAAAAATTCCCAGGGCTTAACCTATTTATCCCTCTCTTCCTCTAAAACCCTGGCAACCAGTCTACACAGTTTTGCCTTTTCCAGAGTATCATACAGTATGTAGTCTTTTTAGATTGGCTTCATTCACTTAGTAATATGCATTTAAGTTTCCTTGATGTCTTTTCATAGTTTGATAGCTCAGTTCCTTCCATTGCTGAATAATATCACATTGTTTGGATGTACCACAGTTTATCATAACACTTATCTACTGAAGAACATCTTGGTTGCTTACAAGTTTAGACACTTATGAATAAAGCTGCTATCCATGTGCAGATTTGTGTGAAGTTGTCAACACCTTTGGGTAAGGACCAAGGAGCCCAATTGCTGGATCATATGACAAGAGTGTATTTAGTTTTATAAAATACACCACTGTCTTCCAAAGTGGCTGTTCCATTGTATATTCCCACCAGCAATGAGTAAGTTCCTGTTTCTCCACATCCTCATCAGCACTTGGTATTGTCATTGTTTTGGATTTTGGTCATTTTAACAGGTATCTAATAGGTGTTATGGTATCTTGTCTTACTCTGCACTTCCCTGATGACATATGATGTGGAGCTTTTTCTTTCTTCCTTCCTTCCTTTCTTTTCTTTCTTTCTTTCTTTCTTTCTTTCTTTCTTTCTTTCTTTCTTTCTTTCTTTTTGTATGTTTATTTGCCATCTGTGTATTTCCTTTGATGAGAAATGTGATTGGTTTTATATTCTGCAAACTTGACCTCACTTTTTATTTTTTATTATTATTTTTATCTCCTTTTTATCACCTAGTTCTTAGAACTTCTTTGTATAGATTGCTTGCTATTTTCAACATACATAGTCATGTATTCTGCAAATGAGGGCAGTTTTACTTTTTCCTTTCTTATCCATATGCCTTTTATTTTCTGCTTATTGCATTACTTAAAACACGTGTTTGTATTATGTTAGCAGACTCTGTGTCTTATTTAAACTTCTTTTAATAAACCTCTTCCAATACTACTCCAACAAGGGAATGGGGGGTGGTAGAAGGACATCATCTTGTTACTAGTGTAGAAGTTCAGATATCCCACTCAGCCTCAGTTCATATAGCAGAGGTTGGAGGTGATTCCCATTACTTTCTGACCTGGTGAGATTTCCAGCTCCCTATATGGTCTCCAGTTACATGGGGATGCATGAGGAGGAGCTTCGTTACCAGCTGCCTGGATAAAAGCCCTAACTCCTTACTTGCCATTCTCTGACCCCACCCAGTTGGGAGTATAGGATGCCTTATTAGTCCCGACTCCCCATTTGACCCTTGCTTTCATGGGTGGGGAGTTAGGAAGTGTGGTTTTCCCTGGGAAGTTTAACTGGGCTAGTTCTTGTCTAAAATCTTTCTTTTTCTCCTCCTCCTCCTCCTTCAGGTTTTATGTCTTTTGGCTGCTCCTTTACTAGTCTTTTAGCTAAAGAGATAAAGCTTTTGTTGGGACCTCCCCCCCCCCCCCCCCCGCCCAGGATTGCCAGCTTCTTCTGCAGCTCCAAATCTGGAATGTATAATGCAAGAAGAAAACCCAAGGCACTCATCACCATGTTGTTCCTCATTTCTACAATTCCTGGCTGGTCTGTCTTCCCTCTACCTTTCAGAATATTCTAATAGATCTTTAGTCATATAAATAATAAGAGGAAAAGAGCAAAATATGTCTTTCACTTTTCTGGAAGCACAAGTCTAACTGCTCCATTTTGAGGTAAGCAATGAATTATGAAGGCATCCGTGGGGTATTTCCTTCATTTTGATATCTACAGGTTCTAAAATTTGTAAAATAGATACAATTTTTCAATAAAGAAAGTATTTTATTTTTAAATGATTTAAACTCAAAACCATGTACAGTGCATTATACTCTTATTGGCAATCACCAACTATTTTCACAAGGTTAGTAGAATCACCACACAGCATCACAGGTTGTGTCCTCCAAGAAGCATATTTTGAGATGCTGTTTTGTGAGAGGGGTTGTTAAGGAGTGCCCCCCAGACCAGCACCTGTGTAAGCAAAGCATGCAAGCAGGAGTGCCCCCAGGGCAAAGCCAAGCTGTGATGCAGGCTCCATGAGAAACTCCTGAGCCAGATCAGCCCTTGAGAGTTGGTCTGTGTTGGAACAAGATGGTGATATCTTCACACTCCACATTAATCCATTCTTATTGTATGCTCTGGGAAGTGTTACCTTGGGTGAGGGAGTTCTCTGAAGCAGAAGCAATTTCCAGACTCACTGCCAGCTGAAGGCTGTCAATGGGCAGCACTCCCAGCAGCTGTGGCTACAAGTCCTTCCGTGAATGAATGACTACCCCACACGGATATTTCAGGTGGAAGTGTATCTTTTAAAGCATCCCCTCCAATCTCTTCATTTTATGGGTCCTGTGGCAAAAGACAGGAAATGACCTAAGGTCACATATCAACAACCTCTTCCCCAAATATTTCTCTTCACAGCAACCACAGAGCTCTTTACAAAGTGCAAATTTGATCAAGCCACTCCTTTATTTAAAACATTTCAGGGGCACCTGGAGGGCTCAGTCGGTGAAGTGTCTGACTCTTGGTTTTGGCTCCGGTCATGATCTCATGGGTCATGGGAATCCCGCCCTGAATGGGGCTCCATGCTCGGTACAGAGTCCGCTTGAAGATTCTCTCCCTCTGTCCTTCCCCACATTTGCACAAGTGTGTGTGTGCACTCTCTCAGATAAATAAGTAAATAAATCTTTAAAAATAGATAAATAAAACATTTCCATCGCTTCCTATTACTCTAAGGTCAGAAGCTGAAATTCTTTAGATGACCTCAAAGCCTTCTGTGGTCTGTCCCTGCTGTTGTTTGCCACCACTTTCACCGTCAGTCTGGACACTGCCCTCAGTTATTTTGAGGCATGTTGCTTCTTCCCACCTTAGCACATCTTATATCTGAAGGACTCCATTCAATCACAACACCATGAAGGACCTTATTTTGCTGCTGGCCCAAGATCCCTTTCTCATCTTTTGTATGTGTGCCAGACCTTATGTTTGGGATGCTGGTTAATAGTCAGCCACCCCTGCTTCATTGCACTTGTAGCAGCAGAATTGCTACCATGGTGATGAATATTGCTGTTAAAAATATTGACTTTATCTGATAGGACGTATCGACTTGATGCTCCAATTGATATCTCCCTCAGGAGGAAGAGGTCTGTTGCTTTGAAATACGTAGGTATTTATGCATGAGTCTCTTGATGAGCTGTCAAGATAGAAAAGGAAATGCAGAGAAAGTGCCTGGCAGAGTACGTTGTAGTGCGCAAGTCCCTACCTCCATTTTACTTCGGTAGCATTTGTGTAAATCATACTTCTGCTCAGCTAACACCCTGCATGATAAGCAAACAAGATTTGTATTAAGGAAGCTCTTTGGGATGTGGAAGTAGGAATGCGTAGAACAAGCCTAAGAGAAGAACAAAAGACAAAGTGACCGTCTATATAATCATGCAATTAAGGCATCTATATCTTCAATAATGCAATCTCTGGAACAGCATAAATCTGGGACTCTGAGTCAAAGGCTTTAGAGTGAGTCCCCCTTCTCTCTCCCTTGTATCCCATAACCTCACACATTCCAGGAGGCTTCTCCAAAGACCCGATCAGGTCTTTGAGGACATGCTTCTTTCTCCTTCTACTTGTCCAAGGACACCATAATCTTCAGCATCTATCAGTCTTTGTATATTGGAAATCACAAAGTGGGATTTTCCAGCCACCCACCAGAGCAGCTGAGAAGGACTTCCCCCTGATACTCCCAAGCCACCACTTCTTCCAGAGAGTACTTCGTTTCTCACCTCCCCCACCTCTGCAACACAAATTTGCTCTACAGAGGAAGTCCCCAGCTTTTACTGGAAACCCGACTTCCATCCTAGTAGACACTATTGTCAGAGAAAATGAGAAAAGAATTGCAAGGCCAGGCAGATGACCTCCAGGCTTATACAAACACACCTGGTTCTCAGAATCATTTTTCTCAAAACCAACTTTTATCACCTGTTATCAGTTTAAGGATTTTCATAGACCTATGAAACTTATTCACAAATTTTTTTAATTGAAAAATGTTATTTTTTTAAGATTTTATTTATTTATTTGATGGAGAGCGCACAAGCAGGGGGAGTGGGAGGCAGAGGCAGAGAAAGAGGAGGAAGCAGGCTCCCCACTGAGCAGGGAGCCCGATGCGGGCCTTGATCCCAGGACCCTGGGATCATAACCTGAGCCAAAGGTGGATGCTTAACAGATTGAGCCACCCAGGTGCCCTATTTCTTCTTTACAATAGGCATTTTTAAAATTTATAAAATGTATAATCTCGTTCTTAATGTGGAATGATTTTTTATTTTTGGAATTATTTTCCCCATGCAAATATAATTTACAAAGTTCATTTGTACACAGCATTCTCAATTATTCTATTATTTCTTAATAATATATCTATACCTTTTCTATGTTCCTGAATTCTGAGTATTTATATAGCTTAGAATTTTTATTTTATACTGACTGGAAGATATCTTTCAGACATAGACCTTTTGTCATCTACCTCTCTTGTACATATATTAATAGGAAAATTAGTTAAGGTATTTCTAAGATGGCAACTGCCACCTGGCTGACAACAATTTAAAAACCATCCTGATTTCAGGAATGTTAAAATATAAAAAGATTCTTTAATAAATTAGCATGGACATTGTCCTTTCCTTGATAGAACAGTCCCCACTCTGACAAAGTTCTTTGTACCTTCCAGATCATCCCTCTTGGCTTTCCACACTGTAGATACCCACTATTCTGAATGTTGTTACTGATTTCTTGTTTTTCTCTACACTTTTAGTAAATATGTACCCCCAAATGTGTTATTTGATCTTGTTTTTGAAGTGTTCTATAAATGAATATATCCTATGTATTTTTCTATTGCTTCTATTATTCAATATTATGTGAGATTCATCCAAGCTAACATGAATAACTGCTATTCCTTTTCACTGTTACCTGATATGTGCTGTAGTCATATACCACAATTTATCAATCTTCCTGTGCTGCTTCCAGAGTTTTGCTATTACATATTGTTTTACTGTAAATATTTTCCTAGTTGTCTCCTGGTGAGCGTGTATGAGAATTTCTCCAAAGTATATAGCTAGGAGGAAGAGTTCTTAATATTGGATCCAGAGTAGGAAACCTTTTCTGTAAAATGCTGGACAGTATTTAGACTTTGCAGGCCATAAGGTCTCTGTTGTAACTATTCAAATCTGCCATTTTAATGAGAGAGTGGCCGTAGACAATATATAGATGAATGGCTGTGGCTATGTTCCAGTAAAACTTTGTTTACAAAACCAGGCAGTTGGCAAGATTTGGCTCTCCGGCTGCCAATTACTGGTCTAGATGATAAACTCCTTATTCTGATCATCTACAAATGTGGGCTATACCCGTTTACCTCCTGATCATTCCAAGGAGACATGAGTCCTGTCTTTAGTCTATGGACTGAACTGAAAGTCAATGTTTCAGGGACCTTTGAGGAAGAAAGAAAAGAGCATGAGAACATGGTATTGGTAGTGCTTTCCTGCCTATAGTCTGTGACTTGTAGACGAGATCCCGGGGAAAACAAAGGCAGAAAGGGTTTGAAGCAAAGCACAGTGCTCATACTGGCTCTGCCGGTCATGGGTGGGCCGTGGTGTTCTGTGGGACTGGAGGCTGGGGTCTCAGGCTGCAGCATGCGTCACATCACAGGAGTCACTATGAGGTCACTACCAGGAGAGGGGATATAGACATTCAAATGAGATAGCATTTCTTTTGGAGTTGCATGATTTCCTTTATTAGAGAAAGCTAGAATTGACTCTCTAGGGATACTTCCCTGAGGCTGGGTCTCCACTGCAAGCTTCCTGCCCGGTCTCCTATTTAAACGGATTTAGCTTCAATGATTATGGTCTCCATTGTCTGGGCTGTCACTGTACCAGAGATCTCCAGATCTTTGCTGCCCGGGGCCTTCTCTACCTTTGCTTCTACGTTGCGCTTCTCTACTGACTTAGCCACGAAGTCTACTCCTCTATCGCGTGACGTAACCAGTGTTTTTGAGCTAGGAATGCCTTTCAAGTTCCTGAAGAAGGAGCTGATTTTACTGGCTTTTTTACTTATAGCACCTGAGCTGCTTGCGGATTTGATCTTCCCCAATTTGTGAGCTGTCCTTGAGTCCTTGGCAGCGGCACTGTGGCTGCCGCTCTTGCGAGAGCCGTGCCCTCTGCTTCTGCCACGGCTCTGCCCTTTTTCCTTCTTATCCTCTCTTTTGTCATGGCTGGATAACGACCGGTGGGAGGAGGATCTCCGGGTCGACTTGTCCCTTCCTGTCCTGTGGTGACTTTCCCCTGTCCTGTGGTGATGGGAACTTTTCCTACTGGAGGTCCTGTCCTTCTTTTCTCTTCTTTCTTTTTTTCCCTTCCAGGTTTCAGCACCGGGCTGGGAGACCTTCTGGCTTCCGTCCCGCTCACTCATGTAGCCTTCACTCTGCAAGGTGGAGACCAGGGGTCCTACCACGGAGCATGAGGCGGCTTTTTCTGAAGCAGGTGTGCCTGTCGTCACTGAGCCTGCAAACACCACGCTCATGCTGCTCCCTGGGGAGACGCTGGTAGCCCCCGTCATTGGGGTTGAGGCACCTACCGAGGATGTGCTTGCAGCACTCAACGCCACATTTGTGGCCTCTGAGGATATATTGAGAGCCCCTGCAAAGGCCTTGTTGGATCCACTTTCTCCGGGACCTCTGCTGCTGGCTCCAGACAGGGCCGTGCTTACCTGGCCCGTACTGGCAGTCTTGGTTGCTGCTATGCTCAACACACCTGATGAAGAGCTTGTTTTTGCCCCAGCCATGGCCAAGCCCGAGGTTGCGTTCGTTGCTGCCCCCGCCAGGCTTGCAGGGGCCCTGGTGGCTGCTCCTTCGGTGCTCCGGGCAGCCCTCATGACTGCAGGGGAGCTAGTTATTCTGCTGTGCGTCTGATGGATTCCCTCTCCCCCAGCGTAACCGGAAGACGTGGCTCTAGACACCTCACGAGGCTTGTGAAGCCTGAACTCATCCCGATCCCCTTCTCTATGGAGCCCTGCTGTCTGTGCCAAGGGGAGGAGAAACAGGTAAGAGAGATGGTAAAATGAGACTAGAACTATCTGCTCCTTTCTCAGTGTGGAGGGGTGTGCTGAGCAACTCAAGGACTTCTAAGTGGAAGGACCTTGGAAATCATCAAATCTGTGTTCCCACTTGAGGCAATATCCCATCTACAGCACCCCTGTCAAATGGTCACTTGGTTCTCACTTATCAATCCCTGTGCCAGGGAAAGCACTGATACAATTCCCCATCCTCATATACTTGTATTTTATACATATGTATGTGTATCTCTGCAGGACAGATTCCTAGAAATAGGACTGCTGGGCCAAGGGATCCACACAGTTTGCAGTTGGGTGGCTGTGAAAATTGGGCGTGTGCAGATACACGCGGGTGGTCCTGATTTTAATCAGCGCATGGTAGTCTCAGGGATACAGAATGAAGGAAGGACTTCCCAATTGCTAACAATGTTCCACAGCTGCTGAGACTAATTGGGTTGGGGTAAGCATTGGAGAAAAGACTGGGCCATCAGGATGCCCAGTTGGATGGAAGGGGTTATAGCCCTGGATATGAGATCAGAACAGCTGATACATGAGGTCTCTCTGAAATTCAGCCTCATGGAATAAGTGGGAGAAGCACTCGGAACCTCCCCAGGGTGTTACAGCCCCTAATGGGGGTTCATTTGGCCCTGATCCTATTCAAGTGGAGTGGACTTCCCAGGTGAACCTCAGAGAGCACCACAACTTCCGTAGGACCAACTTTGAGCTGCACTGCCAAAGCACCCTGCCCCATTCTCTGAGTCTCTGTTGATGCTTACCATTATGCACTTGTCATCCTCTAGGAGGGCTGCATCCCCAGGGTGCAGGGTCGGCGTACTGCTGCAGCTATCCACCGGTGGTCTCAGGAGATAGACAAGTTTTTCCCAGTAGCAAAAGAGGTCTTCTCGTGCATCTGAAGAGGGACACAGCTGCAAGTAGAAAGTGCGGCCAGTGGCAAGCTTCAGGCGCAGCTGTTGTTTCTCCCGATCGTGAATGGAGATCTTGACAAACTTGAGGGGAAGCAGCCTGGTGAGCTCTAGGGTCTTCGTGGGCTTGCGACCTCTCCCCTTGGTGGTCCGGGCGTGTCTGGCATGCTCTTCGCAGATTTTTGTTGGTCGAGCCAGCAGCATGACATCAGGTAGTGGGAGGATAGGGCTGGTGGAAGCGATGCCCACAGTCACCATTCGGACACGGTTGTGTACATCGATCACCTCTCCTTTTTTGCTGATCTGGATAAAGTCGCTTTCAAACATAGGTGCATATTTGAAAATGTCATACTCTCCTCCCTTGTACAGTTGTCGCTGCAGGTCCCCCATGGAGGTGTTGAACACGCCCATTGAACGGTAGCTGTTGGCCGTGTAATAAGGTAACAAACATTCGCTGCTCATTGTTCTCTTCATTTGAGACAGCTCCACCAGCCACAAATCGAGTCCTTGAGAGAGAGAGGGAATGAAGGCAACTGCCCATCTCCCTGCAGGGCTCTGCCTAAATCTCCTCTCACCACCTCATTTATCCTCTACAGTCCTTTGTGACCTGTCCCCATCACACACCCCTTTGTCCCAGCCTCCAAGCAGCTACCCCCTAGGGGCTGGGTCACCAGTCACTCCCCAAACTAACCACCATCTCCCCCAGGGGACAGGGTGGAGGTGGAGGGAGGCTGCATATTCCTTCCTTCAAGATGTTAGGATGCATAATGTATGAACCCGTTCTGCTTTTGTAAATATGGGGGTTGCTTCCAGTTTCATCGTTGTTATAGAGATCCCTATAATGATCATCATCCTGCAAGTATATTTTTGCATCTGCCAAATTGTGTCCTAGGAGTCCAATCCTGGAAGTGGACTGTGTGCTCGCTGAGGGTGGGGATCCTGTGGGGATTGCCGTTCTCCGTACCCCAGTGGAGAGCACAGAGTAAATGGCCCAAAGGAGCTCCTGCTACTTGTTAGAACCAGAGCTCCATTTGCACAGTGGTTTCCAGGGTAGGGAGGTTTCTCTCACCCATTTTCTAGTATGAAGGAGGTGAAATCTTAAAACTGTGATTTTATGATGATGAACTGAGGCTCAGGATTATCTTGGTCAGTGTCAGAATGTAGAGCTAGATTCCATTCCCAGGTCTTGTGACTCAGGTCAGGACTTTTCTCTGCCTCAAAGTGCATGGCTCACCATGAGATTGTCATTCTGCATCAAATATGGAATCATTTGCGGTTAGCAATACGTGTGGGGACTTACTGGGAACCACAGGAATTCATACATGTCTTGAATCACTATAGGATTTCCTGCACTGGTATGCCTGCTTCTTCACTCTTGATGTTTAGCTGATAAACCACCGGTGTTTTGCTTCTTTGAAAAGCTCTTCAGAGAAATTATGGCAAAGACATCTTTCTGGACTTTTTTTTTCTACGTTGCACAGGTGATGAATCTAAACTCCTCCCCCCACTATTAGAAGACTACTTCTAAAATAAAAATGTACTCCCAACTCAAAAACTACCATGTGGAGGTCTTGAAATGAATTTCAACCCCAAAATCTTCTTTTTTAAGATTTTATTTATTTATTTATTTGTTTGTTTGTTTGTTTGTTTTAAGTGGGCTCTTTGCCCAGTGTGAAGCCCAGCACGAGGCCTGAACTCAGGACCCAAAGATCAAGACCAGAGCTGAGATCAAGAGTTGGACGCCCAATCTACTGAGCCACCCAGGTACCCCCAAAAGGTTCTTTTTTATATCATTGGTGCCTACCACAGTACCTAATACATTGCAGCCTTCCAATAAGTATGAACTTCCTTTTGGCCATTGAGATTAATTCTTCTATTTGTTTATTCCACAAAACTGATTAAGCAAGTATGAATACGGGGACCAGCTAGAACATGGAATTGCTAGAAAAAGATAAAGGTTTTTACCTCTGAAGATCTAAATTTTTTTTCTAAAGATATTAAATAACTTTTCCAAAAACAAAAACAACAAATCTCCTTATATTATCTCCTTATATCCTAAGGAGATAATCACTAAAAGTTAACACTCTTAGGTTTAAAAATTAAGAAGCTAGCTTTTTCTATATTATAGTCAATCATATAGACCCATAAGTTGATTTCTGATTTCTGATTGATAATGAGAGAAAACACAATCATATTTTTAAGAACTTACAAGCCAGGCATGTCACAAACCACTTCACATTCCTTTAAAACTTTAGTCCTCGTGACAGCTCCATAAATTATAGGTACAACTGCTATCTGTGTTTTTTTTTAAGATTATTTTATTTATTTATTTGACAGAGAGAGAGAGAGAGAGAGTGAGCAAGCACACAAGTAGGCAGAGAGAGAGAGGAGGAAGCAGGCTCCCCGCTGAGCAGAGAGCCCAGTGCAGGCCTCAATCCCAGGACCCTGAGATCACGACCTGAGCCCAGAGCAGAGGCTTTAACCCACTGAGCCACCCAGGCGCCCCTATCCGTATTTTATAAAGGACCAAACGAAGGCTAAGAGAAGTTAAACAACTTCTCCAAGGTCACAAGAGATCAAAAGCACATGGAAGTCCCCACATGGGGCGGTGGTTAAACTGCACCAGACCGAGTCACACAAAGAGAACACACATATGTAAGTACTGTGCAGCATACATTCATCCACTGAATGAATATCAAGTGCCCACTTTGTGCCAGGCCCCGTGCTAACAGTACAGCAGTGGACAAAACAGACAAATACCTTAGCTCTCACAGAGCTCGTACACAGACGATACATGAGTAAAATAGTTGGTATGCCCACTGACGATGAGGGCTGTGGAGAAAGATAAACTAGGCATGCTGGATGGGAGTATGCACAGGACAGGGGAGCGGGTGGTGGTGGTCAAGAAAAGCTCAGTGAGAACCATTATTTGAGCAAAGACCTAAAGGAGGTCAAGGAGGAAGCTGTACAGACATCTGGGGGTGTAGCCTCTCAGAGGGAATGGCAAGAGCTGAGATTCTGAGGTAAGAGCATCACTGGTGGTAGTGGAACACCAAGAGGGCCATGGTGATGGTGACGAGAGAGGAATAAAAGAAAGTGGTTGGAGATGAGGCCAAGAAGCAGCTGTGGTGACGATGGCAGAACAGGTGGTGTGGGACAGACCTTGTAGGACTGAGGTGTTTGGCTTTCTCTAAAGGGGAGATGATCAGAACGACGTAGACAGAGGGTTATTCTCACACTATGTTGAAAAGAGATTGAACAGGTGCGGAGGGACAGAAGTGGAGACTGGGTGGCCCCTGCGGAGATGATGGTGATGGCCAAGACAAACATGGTAGCAGTGCAAGAAGTGAGCAATGATCACTTTCTAGACATGTTTTGATTGAGGCAACTGTTATATATACTGGTGTTGAACAATTTTCAGTCCATGTTAGTAAGTGAAAAAAAGCAAGTTGCAAAATGACATATATGGTATGCCATATAGTTCTGAATCAAAAATCTTAAAATGTGTACGTGTTTGTAGATGTGTACAAATGTGTTCAAAGATGTGCAAGGAACTGGTAATAAGATCAACCTTGGGGCAACCTGTTGGCTGAGGGCAATGGTGGGATGGAGACTTAGCTCTGCAAGGCATTCTCTCTTATACCTTTCAGATTTTGTTTTCTGGCGTATACTGCTTACACAAAAAACAGATTATATTCTACAATCTATAGATCTATAAAAATGTTATGTCAGTAAAGCTCTAAGAATATTCATTGTTTCAGACCTCGGTACAGAAAAGAAGTAAGTAAATACCTTCATTCAAAGGTAACTCTCTACAGCACAAAATGTCAGAATTTGAGAATCAAAATATAAAATATCATGCAAAATTTATTTTCTGATTCCTCTTTAAGACCTTCCAAAAATGTATTCACTCTTCCCAACCTTTAAAAGTCTGACACATCCCCTATCAAAAAAATGGAGATCAATAAGTCAGGATATATTTACTGATTAGCCATTCCGTTGCTCGTTATTGTGCTAAGAGCATTCAGGTTATCAAAATGTATATCTCAAAAATTATTAAACATGCTTTCATACAAATATAGAATGAAAATACCTCAAGATGTAATTAATCCATCAATGAGGGAACCAGCAGGATGGTAGAGCTGGTTCCAAGGAGAGTCAGAGGAATAGTCATTGGCGTTGGAAAAGGAATGTCAGGTGACCAGTGCCAGGTTAGTTACTAAATTGGTTAAATCTCTACAGGACAATAAATCTTAACCTTTGAGGTTATCTTTTTTTTTTTTTTTACAAGGCAGAAATCATTTGCATCTCTTCTAAACAAAAACCTGTAAGTTATTACAGAACTTCACAGACTCTGAGACTTGAATCAATAGCCAATAGCCTTCTTAAAGACAGAAAATGTTCTCAAATTACATTGTGATAGTTACAAACTCTGAATATACTAAAACTCACTGAACTGTACAGTCACAGTGGGTAGATTTTATGGTATGTGAAATGTATCTCAATAAAGCTGCTAAAAAATAGATAACAATACTTCAGTCTTAACTTACTAATCCAATTCCATCGTCTTACTTCCTTCTCTTAGACAAATAATCCTTGGGCTGGCGAGTTAAGGAATGCTTTAATATGGCACTGAAAGTACATGTTGCCTGCTTTTCAATTTTTTTATTTACAAGTTTGGGGTAATTTTTATTCTTTATTTTTTTAAAGATTTTATTTATTTGAGAGGGAGAGAGAGCACAAGCTGAGGGGAGGAGCAGAGGGAGAGGGAGAAGCAGGCCCCCTGCTGAGCAGGGAGCCTGACAACATGGGGGGCTCCATCCTAATTCCCCGGGGATCATGACCTGAGCAGATGGTGGACGCTTAACTGACTGAAACACACAGGTGCCCCGTGGGTAATTTTTCTTAACAAGGAATAGATAGTGAAGACTGTGTATGCCATGGCCTTAACTTCAGAAAGCTCACGATCTGGGAGGAGAACACATGGTACAAAGAACAAAACAGGAGGGCAATTACATATATGCTAGGGTAATAGTGAATGAGTTGAATGAATAGTGAAGCTAATAACACCCAACCCGATATTAAAACCAACAGTAATTGTTTTTGTATGAAAAACTGCTGGGACATCTGGGTGGCTTGGATGACTGGGCATCTGCCTTCCACTCAGGTCCTGTCTCCAGGTCCTGGAATTGAGCCCCATGTCCAGCTCGAAGCTGAGTGGGGCATCTACTTTCCCTCTCCCTCCCCGCCCCTCATCCCACCGCTTGTGCTCTGTCTCTCTCTCTCTCTCTCTCTCAAATGAAAAAATAAAATCTTAAAAAAAAAAAAACCTGCCAAAGCCACAATTCTAAGCATAATTTTCCATGTATTTTTAATTGGCCTAAGATTAAAGAGACATGCAAAGTAAACACAGTATGTATGATATACTGAGTGTATGTAGACGTGCAAGATGATAGGTGGTTGAAGTCTACATATTTATCATGGGAAGAGGTTTCAAGTCAATAACTTTTGTTCCCCATCTATTATTTTGAAAGCCAAGGCAAGCAGACAGCTATATATAGTCTTTTTAATGAATATGCCACCTGAGAGGGCATGGTGAGCTAGGGCAGGATGTGAGGGTGGGGAGATTTCCATACAGTACACAATACGTATCTGCTGGGTAAATCCCCCAGCCTAAAATACAATCCACAGGACTTTTATGTCAATGCTGCTAAGCAAGGTGGCGTGGGATGAACTGCGGTTAGCCTTAGACACCTAGGACTTCAGGAAGCCAAGCTGGTTGGTCTCACCTCTGGCTGTCAGAAAAAGACTTGCAGTCACCTTGGCTCTTCCTCTGAGGGCCAGGATGCAAATCAGTTTGCTATGGCCTTGGGTTTAAAAAGAAAATGAGCTAGTAGGCATAAAAGAAGCCAGACAGGTGATCTAAATAATTTTATTTCTCAACATTATGATCCAGCTCATGTCACCCTCTCTTCCCCTTCTACCCTCTTTTTGCTTCCTTCTTTCTTTTGTCCTGCACAGACATGTGTAGCCCCCTGCTGAGCCAAAAATTCTGCCCTCGTTTTGTCTGGAGACTATTTCCCTCTCAGCTCCCTATCTCGCTCTGTTAATAAGCCTGGAGATGCCCTCCCTTGGCCTATATATTTATTTCTTTGATGTTATACTAAAGAAGCTTGCCATCAAATACACACACAAATACTGAAGTAGTTAACAATAAAGATAAAAATGAAGATAAGAACCTGTATACAGGTAGCCGATTCAGGAGCTAGGATAAGATGATTAGTATAATTAAATATTAAACTGAACTCTGAAAATTACTGGAGGAATATACAATCAGTGTTAACATTGATTATCTCTGAGGGGTGACACTAGAAGTAAATATTAATTTTGTCTATTTGCTGGCTTGCCTTTTCCCCCTGAGGATGTATTTTACTGTTATAACCAGAAATATGTATCTATTTCAGAAAATTAGCTCTAAGCTTCAAGCTTCCTGGCCATCTGTTTTCACTATCTTCTCCTAATTAAACCAAAGATTTCCAACAAAAGGCATAGTTTTCTCTTATTTTAAATGGGAAAGTGGAAAGGAATTCTCTCATAATGTCATTTTCTAATTATATAAATTAAAAGTTGAAACTTCTTTCTAGCTTTTTAATTCCATTTGCTGGAATGTTTGATGTGTATATTCCCTGATATTGCTGCATGGGTATACATACATATATATAATATATATATTATATATATATAATTGATATAAACATTGGTATAAACAAAAGCTTTTTAGGTAAAAATAGGATTATGCCATACATACTGGCCTGCACCTTTTCTATCTTGAATATATCTAGTACTTTTTTAGAGTAATACATTATAGATTAACTTTACTCATTTTCACGGTCTCATAGTGTCCTGTCAAATGAATGCACCATAGATTACCTAACAAGTTTCTCAGTGAGGCACATATAGACCATTTCTGTTAACAAACGACACTTCAGGGAACACTTTGAGCATATATAGCTATGTGCTTGTGGTTTTTCACCCCCTCTGTAGGATGAATAGTTCTAGAAGGAATAAAGGTTTGTGAGGTTTTAAAAACACTTTTCAGAAGAGGCTCTGCAATTACCAAAATATTTTGGGTCTCATTTTTATTTTTTTATTTTTTTAATTTTTTTTATTTTTTTAAAATATTCTTTAAAAAAAAAAAAAAGGATTTTATTTATTTGACAGAGAGAAACACAGCCAGAGGGGGAACACAAGCAGGGGGAGTGAGAGAGGGAGAAGCAGGCTTCCCGCTGAGCAGGGAGCCCAATGTGGGACTCGATCCCCCGTCTCCGGAATCATGTCCTGAGCCGAAGGCAGTCGCTTAACCAACTGAGCCACCCAGGCACCCCTTGGGTCTCATTTTTAAACAGATATAAATAAACCTGATCAAGTTCAGATGAGAACCACAAGGAAAGTAAAGAGCTTCGAAGCTACATCCTAACAGGACCATTAAAGTATCTCTGGCCTGGACACAGGAGAACTCTGGGGTTACATAAAAAGCATCTTTGCTTATCTGAATGGCTATTCCCTAGACCAGGGAAGAGGACTAGAATTGTGGGACCTCAAATGATAAAGCAACAAAGATGGACTTTAGGTTAGTGTAAAGGCAGATCATCTCTTAATGAGCTGACAACCATTCTACTTTCTCTGGTGGCAACACTCTGCTGTTCCTTGGGAGGGCCCCCACTACTGTCGGTACGCAGGGGAGAGTACAGGAGAGAGTACAGACTAGAGATAGGCAACAGAACATTCTAGTGCCATAGCTGTGAGCTGGAGGTTCATGTGATCATGCCACCCAAGCTGGGTAGATGACCCATAGTTCTGAGAGGTCTGCTGGCACTGTTAGGGAAAAGAACCCAGTTCCAGGGCTAACAAGTCAGCCTATAAGTGCTGGCATCCACTGTGCTGCCATGAAGGAAAGTGGGCCTCGCATGAAGTCAACCCAGAACTAAGAAATGGAAATGAACATTTCTGATGTTGGGATTCAGGAGTGCCAAACTGAATTGTTTTTCTTTGTTATGAGGGTTCAGTGAGGTTTTCTAACTCAGCTTCCATTGAGGCCACAAAGGCCTATAATCTATAATTAAAGGAATCAAGTATTTTCCTATCCTAAAATAGAATACTATATCATCTGTAACACAATAAGAAGCAAAAAAGGTTCTTCCAGTAACAGCATTTGCCCACCTCCAGCCCTTAGAAAACAAGGGCTTGATAAGTCAAGAGAAAGAGACTTTGGCACACTATGAATTTCCTCTCACAGCCCCACATGGGGGAAGGAGAATGAGTGCTTGCATCCATCAGAAGCCAAGTGACAGGGGCTTGAAGGGACTTGACACATGTCTCATACAGTTTAGGGGACATAAGAACTGGTATATAAGTTCCACTTGGAGAAGTGTACTGGTGAACATTTGTGGAAGATATGCTTATTGGGTGCCAAGAGGGAGAAGGGGCTGCACTTGGGGAAAATGGCACACCCTTCAATTGCAGGGCAAGGTTCCCTGAGTCTTGCAGTAGAGCCATGAAAGGAATAAAAGGTATGCAGTTCATTTTCAAGGAAAATTCACCCAAGAGGACATCCAAGATGGGGAAGGGAATCCCAACAGAGTTGGAAGGAGCAGGAAGTACATTGAAGATACAGCAACGGATGTCCAAAAGCTGAGGGTTGGGCTCATTGGCCAGTCCGAGTGGCATCTTCCACATCAAGAGACTGTTGTCAGAGCCCTCTGAAAATAATGACAACAACAAAACAGATCACCAAATTTTCCTATGGAAGAAAAAGCAACACATGTGGAGGGCGTCCACCCCAGATTACAACAGTATTCTCATTGAATGCTATGCCTTTTTCCCTTCTTCCCCACAGCCTGAGCCTAAACAGGTGGGTCAGGAGCCGGGCTAATGGTGAGGAAAGAGGAGGAACTAGGACATGGTGGAAAAATCACTATGCTTCTAAGTCAGAAGCGGGTTTATGCTCAGGTTGAGGAAAAGCATTAAATTGAATACATGTTTGGACTTTTGATTATTATGCTGACCTAGACTGGTCTTGCTTTCTCTTTTTTAACTTTTCATGGAGGAAATTTTCAAAAATACAGCAACATAAGGAGGATAGAATAAGAATCCCCACCTACCCACTACCCAGTTTCAGTAACCGTCAACTCATGGACAAACATTTTTCATCTCTTCCCCTACCTGTTTCTCCTTCCTTGAGTTGTAAAATGACTAATCTTGAGCATTTATTATTTTAGAAATAATTATTTCAATATGTTTCTGTGCAAAATAAGGATACTTTTAACAGGGCCATTATCACACCTTAAAAACTAATAGTTAATCATCAAATAAGCAGTGTTCAGATTTCCTAGTTGTCTCATAATCACCTTATACAATTGGTTTGTTTGAACCTAAATCCAAACAAAACCATCACATGCTTGATATGCCTCTTAAAGTCTTTTATTAATCTACAGGCTCTTCCTCTGACTTATTTGTTGCAGACACAGGGTCACTTGTCTTCAGTGTTTTGTGTATTCTGGACTCTTCCAATTGCATTTCTCTGTGTCATTTGTCATGTTCCTTTATCTCCTCTAATTACTGCAAGCTTGGATTTAGATCTAAAAGTTTAATGAGATTTGGGTCTGATTTTTTTTTTTTTGGTAAGACTTCTGCGTAGGTGGTTTTGTGTACTTCCTACTGCATCGCATTAGGAAACATAATATGTCTAATTGTCTCTCTGTGGTGTTAAGATTCATTAGTACATTACAGTGCTATCAAGCTAATGTATAAACTATGAATTTTCCTTTTGACTTTTCATATAATGATTTTAGCAGCCACTGATGATTGTTGCCTAATTCCACTGTGTCACTAGGATTGCAGAATGACAATATTCTATCATTCCCTCTTCATGATATTCTTGAAGTATTGCTATTGGTATTCTTCTCTAAAGAACGATTTTCCTGTATTAAATATTTGCATATTAAACAGAGTTCTTCAAGAAAGATAGAAGACATATTTTATTCTTTCCCTTTGTTTTCTGGTTTTTAGAATAATAGATTGGTTCTCCATCATCCTCCAAAAGTGATCAATAGGGTGAATTTTTTTTTTCTTAAGCATCTTATGAACTCATGATTTTAACATTTGGCTGTTCTTCAATTTATCATGGTTGCTGTTCTTTTTGATGCCCAAAGTGTTCCATCTTTAACAACCGGGAGCTTCTTGAATTTAGCTCCTGTGAATTGGACTTTCTAAAGCCAAAACAAAGGGGTCACCTGGATGGCTCAGGCAGTAGAGCATCCAGCTCTTGGTTTAGGTTCAGGTTGTGATCTTGGGGTCCTGGGTCAAGCCCTGCATCAGGCTCTGCATTCAGCGCTCAGCATGTCTATTTAGGATTTTCTCTCTCTCTCCCTCTGTCCCTCCCCGTTTGCATACACTCTTTCATTCTCTCAAACAAATCAATAAAATCTTAAAACAAAAAATAACAGAAGAAAGGGATTATGTATTTTTATGAATGTTTTCTGAAGGCTATGAGAAAATATTTGGCCTCATAAGGTTACATTTAGGTGAGGACAAAGACAAATCCCAGTAAATGGGCTTGAAGGTATTATGAAAAAGAGAACAAAATTACTTATGATTGCACATTATGAAGAGTTGGCAAATGAAAGGCATCTGTTATATTAGTTACTGATGATATTTTGCTTTCCCAGATGAGGACACTTTGTGAAGTCTGTGTAACTTTCAATGGGAACCAAATAGGTATAATCTATACCTATTCTCAAAGGAGTTTATAGTCTATTTTGAAATATAGCACTATATTAGTTAACACTAGATTTGATGTTAGTGACAGAACTTCAAAATAACAGAGGCTTAGAAAATGTAGTTTTATTTCTCTTTATGTTAAAAAAGAAAAAGGTGATTCCACACTGACGTGGAGAATCCAAGGTCATTAAAACCTATGGCTCTTTCTACCTTACCCTCTGTTGTCCTTAATGTGCAGTTGTCACCGCATGATATAAAAGAGCTGCTCCAGCTCCAGCCATCATTTCTACATTCTAATCAGTAGGAAGGAAGAAAAAGAGGAGGAAAAAGTAGGATGACTGCCATTAAGGACAACCCCTGGAAATTGAACTTATCACATCTACTATGTTCCATTGGTTAAAAAATAGTCTTGTGACTAAAAAATGTAACCTTTATTCTGGAAGACATATTCCCAGATAACCTAAATTTAGGAAGTCAGTTTACCAGAGGAAGTCAGTTACCCAGAAAGAAGTGGGGAGAATAACTGTTTAGAGAAAACAGCATTCCTTGCATCAAGCCCAGATTCAGAGAGAGAGAGAAAAAAAATACTACATCTTTTGGGCAGTGTATTTCTACACACACCTTAAAACCTTAGAATGTGGGAAAGGGAGTCATGGAAGGTATCCCCCCTCCCCACACTCTTGACTATGTAGGGCATCCATTATATGCAACAAAATTAAGCTGTAGTCCGGTAATTTACATCTGAAACAGAAAATTTTAGATGATGGCATTCTTGTCCAGCAATAACAAATATTCTGTTTCATTATTTATCCCTGTCCAGTATATGCCATCTCTGCTTCCACTGAGGTTTCTTGGTTATTTACTTCACGACAGAAGTAGGACTCACATATTCTATTTTATCCATGTACTATTTCTAGGCAAGATGTGTGACTAGCACCCACCATTCAGAGTTTAGGGGATTCAGTCCTCAAAAGGATGCTATGAGGAGACTAAGGATCAGAGAGACTACGTAGCTTACTCAAAGAGAAGTAACTTGGTAAATAAGAGAAATGGAATTCAAACACAAGTTTTTGTCTCAAAGCCCACACATGTCTTGTTCTTTATGCCATTCATACTTGTTTTTTGCTCTTCCACTAAGTTTAAGATAAAAAAGTAATCATCTGGGGTGCCTGGGTGGCTCAGTTGGTTAAGTGACTGCCTTCAGCTCAGGTCATGATCCCGGAGACCCCGGATCAAGCCCCACATTGGGCTCCCTGCTCGGCGGGAAGCCTGCTTCTCCCTCTCTCACTCCCCCTGCTTGTGTTCCCTCTCTGGCTATGTTTCTCTCTATCAAATAAATAAAATCTTTTTTTAAAAAAGTAATCATCTATTTGTAACACCTATGGGATTTCATTTAAACTTTAAAAAACAATAAACTTCAATGTATTTCTCTTTAGTGTTTTATAGTCATTTTCTCTTTTAACTGTCTAACCCAGTTTGGTGATTATTCATTCAACACATTTTTTTAACAACCTTTAGACGTACCTGGCATCGTGATTGTTACTGAGTATATAACAGTGAGCAAAACCACACATAGTCTGTACCATCACGGAGTTTCTAGAATAGTGGGGAAGAGAAACATTAATGCAAAAATCACCCTCCAAATTATACAATGACAACTATCATAGTGGATATAAATAAAAAGGTAATAAGGGATCATCTGTGTATAGTTGGCAAATTTGACTTAGAAAAGCCAGGAGGGCTTCCTGGAGGAAGTGACATACAGGATAAGACTTGCAGTATAATTTAGAGTTAAAACAGGTAAAGCAGGGTGGAGAAGATGTTTTCAGGCAAAATGAGCAGATGTTCGAAGTGGTATAAGGGACATGGATAAGGGCTGGAGTGAGAATGGGTGAGCAAGCTATGAAATAAGACTGACAAGGAAACCAGAGAGCAACCTATGGTGCCTTATATAGGAACCTTGCTATCCCTTTTCACAAATGAAAAACCTGAGGCCTCAGAGATCTTGAGAATTTACCTAGAGTCTCACACTTAGTTAGGTGGTGAAACCAGAATTCAAAATATGGTAGAGAGAATAACAGAGCCCCTAAAAATGTCGATGCCCAGTCGCTGGAACCTGTGAATGTGTTAGGTTACATGGCAAAGGGGAATTAAGGTCGAAGATGGAATTAAGGCTGCAATAAACAGACCTTAAAATAGGGTGATTATTTTAGAGATCTCAGCAGGCCCAGGGTAAGCTCCAGGGTCCTTAAATTTGGAAGAGGGAGGCAGTAGAACTTATGGTTGCATATGGTGAGAGAACTTGACCAGTTGATGTTGGCTTTGAAAGTGGAGAAAGGGAACCAAGAGCTAAGCAATGCAAGTAGTCCTAGAAGCTGAAAGGGCAAGAAAAGAGATACTACCCCAGAGATCCTGCAGAAAGGATCACAGGCCTGCTGAAACCTGGATGTTAGTCCTATGAGACCCGTTTTGGACCTCTGAACTACAGAATTACAAGATGATAAATTGGGAGCCACCGAAATTGTGATAATTTGTTACAGCAGCAAGAGGAAACTAACACACAAACTATATCCATTGTCTCCAAAGCTGGTCATCCCACCCCGTGTGCAACATGCCTTCACTGTCAGCCCGGCTAAACCCAGGACTGTAAAGATTCAACTCTAATGCTTCTTATCACTTTGAGTCTAAGATTCTTCAAATATCATTTCCAAACCATACAGCAAATGGTATGTATAGTTTTTACATATGCCTCTTAGTTTTGTGAATTTCGAAAGGATGTGGTTATAGCCTCTGACATCAGAAGAGAAGCTCCACACTGTTGACTGAACACTGATCAAAAGATAACACTGGAGGCAAGGGGCCTTTTAACAGCTCGCTGAAAATCAACCGCCTCCCCAGCGCGTTCCTCGTGCCGAAGCCGTTTCCCCTGGAGGTGCCACGGGGCGATGCCCAAGGTGTCTCACTTCCCAAGAATTGGATCATGAATAACTTTATCCTCCTGGAAGAACAGCTCATCAAGAAGTCACAACAAAAGAGAAGAACTTCTCCCTCAAACTTTAAAGTCCGTTTCTTTGTTTTAACCAAAACCAGCCTGGCATACTTTGAGAACCGTCATGGGGTATGTGAGCACCTTGTCTTGTCTTTTTTTAAACAGTATTTTTTAATTAGAGTGGGCTGAATTGTGAAGATACACATGGAATAAAATAAAGCCAAAGGGAGCACAGACATGCTTGTTAAATAAGAGCCTAAAAAGTACAATGAAATCATCAGAAGAAAAGGTGGAAAAAGTCCAGAGGTGGGGTGGTTATATTTGGTGATTTTAGTTCTAAAATCCACAAAAGAATAACTTTAATATTCATTGGTGGTTTTTATCCTGCAAGTTTAAGTTTAATTTTAAAATTACAATATTTTACATGGCAAATGTTATGATTGGATAGAATTTGAATTGCATCTAAAATACACCAGATTTTATGGGTTATAGATAAATAAAATATTAGCATTTAATGGGACCTAAGGGATGATCTAGCCCAGTTTCCTTAATTTATAGTGGTGGAAACTGATACTTGGAATGGTTAAATGATGAGTTCAGTGTCATGTTTTTATTAATTTATTTCTATTTGTCCCAATGGTCATTACTCACTTAATATCTTGGAATAATATTGCCTGGGCATTTAATTATCTAAAATTTGCTAGGTCCGATGATTAACCTATTTATCCCTTGGAAAACTTAGCAGGAGATGGGAGCTATCACACTGTTAATGCAGTAAGACCAGTGGTTCTTAGCCAGAAGATTATAGCTACTTAGCAGTCTTCTTTTTTCCCTAGAGGTATTCTTATATTCCACAACATTAGTGATATTGTTATAATTGCTCACTGATAATAATATTGTTATTAGACCAAACTCTACTCCTCTCTAGGGGAACTGAGCCTGAGCAAATGTCTGTGCCTTTTTGCATCAGATTCTTCCTTTCCAACATGAAAGATCTGGAAATACTACTTATAGCAGTCCTTTCTTCTTTAAAACTTGTAGCACCTGTTGAGCCCTTCTCAGCCAATTTTCAAAGCATGTGTGTGACTTGGGACTCTATCATTGTGTTATTGTTTTCCATCATTAGGGAGGGAAGGCGGGTTTTCACTGATATTTTCCTGAAGGGGAAATAACATTAGGGGCTTGGTGGTCACTTAGAGACAAAGGTATCCCCATTATTTGCTGAGATCTGACTTTGTAGGTGTAGGCATGAGTTTGGAATCTTTTGAGAGCCCGGCTTGGAAGTGTTCAATGAAATGAAGCTTTGAAGGAGGCCAGGCTGGGTAGGGAGTCTAAGGATGCCACAGGGGAAATCAGACTTCTTCCAGAGAGGTTTAACCACACTCATCTTCAGTGGATTCATAGTTAATAGAAATAGTTAATAATCAATCGGAAGGCATATGGAATTACTTATGGGCAGGGCCCCCCTTGCTAGATACTAGGTGCGTATTTGTTGACTAAGTTAACAGAGGGCTAGCAGTCAACTTGGAGGGTTCGTCATACACAGCTTAACTATCACACGGCATCAGGCAGTTTTCTCTCTTACTGTGGTATTAAAACTTATTGTTTCGTACTGCAAGAGCAGTCATTTCTTTTAAATATTGTTTTCAGAGCCCATTTCGTAGCTTTTCCAACTTGCTTTCCAGGCATCATCAGCTTAAGTTAGTACTGATTATTTTTGAGCAGCATTGCTGTTTGTGGGCTGTTTGGTTGTGAATTCAGTGCAATATTATTTACAAATAATCAACAACTGAATGGTCTTGATTCCAAATCATAGGCAATGATGTAAAATCACTCCTTTATTCATTTGTATTTTAAGTTTTTATTCATTTATTTGAGAGAGAGGGGGGAAGGGAGAGAGCACACAAGAAGGGGGAGGGGCAGAGGGAGAAGCAGGGTCCCCACTGAGAAGGAAGTCCACTGTGGGGCTCAATCCCAGGACCTTGGGATCATGAATTGAGCGGAAGGCAGATGCTTAACCAACTGAGACACCCAGGTGCCCCTCACTTATTCATTTATTTATTATAAAAAAAATTCCAGGACACTCAATTCTGGGGAACCATAAACTATAGTTCCTAGCATTTCCATATGGGATTTAGCAGCTATATAGTGTCCAAACATCAATTTTCTTGTTTTCTAATGCTTATGGCTTGTATTCATATACAACATTGATGAAAGCATTTCTTCAAATATTATAAAAATCCATGGGTTAGAAATTTTTCCAAGGTCACTGAGAAAGTAAGATATGTGAGCTATTACTATTCATGCCATACGTATGTTCCATTGTTTAGGGCCACTGATTTGCACACAAGTGTGTACTATGTATCACCTATATATAAACGATAGCATAACGCTTGTGCAAAAAAATGTTTTTAAAAAAATTAAAGCCTTCGCCTTACCATCTGTGAAGTGGGTATGATAATAGTACTACTTCATAAGAATATGGTAAAGATTAATAGATAGAATGCATTTAGACTGAACTACTTAAAATTACTACTAAGTAGATCAAAAAAGGCCAGATATTAGCAATTTCAAGGAGTTTACTTAATATATGAAGTACTTTATCATAAGCCCTGCTACCTAGTAAAAAATAGTCATTATTTGTATCATCATCATGGGAAGGAGCAAGCAGCGTATCATAACACATTCATTTTCAAATGAAGGAAAACATTAAAGTATTCTTCAACGTCAGGCTAACATCAGGGACCTGGATTCTTTCTATTTGGTGACTAAAGGCAAGTCTATGGAGAGAGATATGTATGCATGAGGAAATGCGGGATGCTGACCCAACTACTGGTCCTCTCGTGGTCACTGCTTCTTTTTTGCTTTTCTTATCTGTAAAATTATGTTCCTTGCAGTTTTAAAATAATCCTACCTACTCAGAAAAAAGGTCTGTAATTCTGCAAATGTGGTATTTTTTTCCCTACTTTAAATACCACTTTCTAACTTTAGATATCAAATGTCTAAACATCCATGCTGATGGAGCCTCTTACTTTAACACGGTAGTGAAATGTGCAAGCGTCCTCAGTGGAGCTGAGAAGGGCTTTTGCCCTGCTGCAGAGGGCCAGAAAGAAGCCGAGAGTTGGAAGGTCATGGCTCACTGACCGGCATGCTTGCAGACAGCCCCCTGTGCCTGCTGATTTCTTTGCAGGCTGGCCATGGTGCCTGGCATGCTTTAGCAGGGGACTATGAGATCGGGGTCCCGGAGTGTGCTGGGAAAGGTCTAGCACTGCTGTGCTGAGTGTGGCTGTGGAGAGTATCAAGGAGCCCTGATCTATAGCATTGGCCAGTTTCTCATGTCAATACCCCCATCGTAGCCCATTTCAAACTACTGTTGTGATGTCTACTGGCTCCCAAAATTCCTCAAAATTGAACTATCAGCCCTCATGGGCCACAGCAAGCCAACTCCAACACACCCACAAATAAGGTTGGAGAGCTGGTCACCCGCTGGGCAACATGCATAGTTATCCATGAGTGATTCCAGATCCTCTCAAAGAAGAATGGAGGGCCTTGGGTCTTTCCAGGAAACCCAGGATAGAAGGGCAGCATAGATGGAGACAAGCATCACTGACTGCTAAGACCAGGATAGCAGTTAGAGCTGGGTTGAAATCTGGTTCTGTCACTTTCTGGATGTCATCTCAGATCTATTTAGCCTCTTTAAGCCTCTATTTGCCATTTTAAAGTGAGGACCCCGATCCTACCTACTTCAGCTGATGTTGTGTATTTCATGAGAAAGGCACGCAAGAAGCTTGGCCCTACTGCTAGCGCCTGGGCCTTTGGAAGGACCTTCAGGAGAACTGCAAAGGTTTCCCTGTATTAATGTCTCTCCACCTTCAGGATCAAGCCTGTGCTGCTCACAAGCATGTGGGAGCCATTCTATGTACGTGGGGTGGGATAGACAATCCCCATGGAGTCAGTGTCTGGTCAAGGGTCTCCATTCCGCACGCGCTCTTCCTGTTAGCTTGAAGTCTGATCTAGCAAGCAGAAACATCTCTTGGAATACATATCCTTCTTAAATTAAAGATCATCCCTTCCCTGGCTTTTTCCTTGCTTTTCCTTGCACGTCTGTCAAAAATATAGTTTCTCGTGTCGGGTACATCTGGGTCAAAGACCATCTCCCCACTTATAAGCTGCAGTTTTGAATAAGTTGCTTAAGTCTGCATGACTCTATATAAAGCTATTTACCTTTTTTGTAATGCTTAAACATTCTGTCTTCATCTTGTTTCTCTTAATGGAGGGGGAGGTTACCCTTATTCCAATAATCATAGTAACTAATATTTATTTAACATTTACAAGGTGTCAGTCATTGTTCTAAATGTGGCTTATTTCATCTAATCCTTACCATCACCCTAGAAATTAGGAAGTACTGTTACCCTAATTTACAGAGCAGGTAATGGAGGCAAAGAAAATTTCAATAACTTGTGTTGGAAGAATTTAAGTAACTGCCATGTGTCTCTAAGACCGACACAGTCCGCCCCTCTTGATAAATGGTGCTTATTACTATTAGCAATAGTGACCCGCAGGCAGTTGGGGCCTCCCCTGGGTTATTTCAGCACGTGCAATGCCTTCTTGCTCTGAAGCCCTCAGTGGAAAGGGCAGTCCTGAAAATCAGCAAGCCAGGGCAAGGCTTTCCTGCAGGGACACATGTTGTGAGCTCTATCATTTCCACACATACTCCAGGACAAATCTTTGCCTTCATTTCTTCAGGGAGCCCCACTTTGTGTTCAAAAGTAAATGAGAGCTGTGTCAAGCTTTGTCTCCTAAAGTTCCTCTAGAATCTTCTCTCCATTTTCTATGGTCACTTTCCCCATGAAAACTGCTAGCTGCCCACTGGGGACTGCTGTTAACTCTTAATGGTCTCGCTGCACCCACTCTGCCCCAGCTCCCCCCCACCCTACTTTCCACAAAGAGACCAGCATGGAACATGGTGACTGTGATCATGTCCTGACGATCTTTATCAGAATCGGACATGTCCCTGCAGCGCTTCTCCCTTTAGATCTAGAGCAGACACCAGAATCTATCACAGGCCATCTGCCATATCAGCTCATGTCCCCTTTTCTGCTATCTGGAGTCCAGCTACATTAGATTTCTTTCAGTGGTAAGGCCCCCATATTGAATGTCATTGCTTGGGAAGGCTTCTCTGATTTCTCTAGACTAGGTCATCTACTCCTGTTATCCTCTGCTTAGCCATACCTACCCTCTCTTCAGAGCACATCCCAGAGTTGCAGTTACCCGTTTATTAAAGTGATTATTGTGCTAATGTCATTCTCCCACCCTCTTTTAGATTATAAGCATGATGAGGGCCAGCACCCAATTTGGTAGAGATGGCATCACCAGTGTCTATAACAGTGCCTGGCAAATATTCACTCACTCACTATTTGTGGAAGGAAGAAAAGGAGGGAAAGTGCAAAGACATGAGGGGTAGATACGATTGGAGAGGTTAGAGTTAAACAAATGAACCCCTAATAGAACAAGGCTCAATTCCAAAAGAGTAGAGAACAAAACAAGTTACCTAGGACTTCAAAGGGAAGAGTGCTGGGTATCGGAGTAAGTAAACAAGACTCCCTGGAGGTAGAAGTTCATGGCCCAGCCTTGAAAGAGCAAGAAGAGGCTTCAGGAGATTGGAATATTGAGCTGGGTCAGAGAGGCACCTGTGCGAACCAGGAGGTGGGCCAGCCCTCCCCTCCCCCACCTCTTTTTAGGAGAACAAAGCACTCTGTTCTCTTTGTTCCTCCTCACTGTCTTACCCTTCCTTCCCCTCTATAGCTAAACCCTCTGCTGATAATATTCTTAAAGCTACCTGAGCATTTTTGTTTGTAACTTTCATCAGTCCTAGTCTCTCCATTTCATTCCTGTGTGATTGAGTTGCCTTCTGGCTGGGCCTTTGCTGACAATCTTCTTTGTGAATTGATTCCGCCTTTGTGACATGAGGTTGATGTTTTAAGGAGAAAGCCAGTGGATAGAGAGGTTTTGTTTTAGAGGTAAATACTCCCACATTAAAATTAAATTTGATCCCTACTGCTCAGGGACTGGTGTACCTGTCAACCAGTCTTTGCAGTAAAAATAGGCCATGGAGCAACACTGCAAACATCTGGAATGTCAGTCTGGAGGAGAGGCTTACCTGGAAAGCCCAAGAGCTCAGTTTCTTGAGGTATGAGGTCCATGTAAAATAGGACATCTTCATTTCAAACTCAGAAATGGACCCCGGGGAAAACCATTTTAAAGCTCTTCTCAAGTTTTCACGCACCAGGGAGTAAATCCTCATCTCTCCATTTTCTTTACCAACTAGGAACAAATTCTTCTACTTCTTGAGGTTTTAGGCCAACTGAAAAAGTAAATCTCGCGGGATCTAATTTTCCTTCAGAGGTCAGTCTGGCTTTGACTTCATGACACTGCGGGTCTTTATTAAAGTGGTCCAGAGACAGAAAGAGAAGCTCTGAAATGGTTTTCCATGCATATAAAATTCCCTTTTTAGATCCACTGTCTGCTCAGGTCCTTGAAATTTCAGTAAATTTGTCAGCATTTTAATTAAATAAGAACTTGATCCAAAGTCTTATGTTGTCGTACAATTGCCATTAATATAAAGGTATTTATAAGCAAGTTCTCATTATATTTTCCTTTTTTGATATTTAAAAAGTCACAGAAATTATAAATGCTTATAGAAAACTCAAATATAGACTTTCCCCCCTAAACTACATCTATTTGTGTCAAAGTTTTTATTATTATTATTTTTAATATGAACACCATATCTGGGAAACATTGCTTTTTTGGTATATAAAGATTCATTCATTTGTTCAGCAAATTTCTTAGCATCTACTATGTGCCAGGCTGTGGGCTAGGTGCTAGGAGTCCGGTGGGAAATGATGGGGGAGAGGTGTCTGCCCTCACCAGCTTCCATGCTAGTGGAAAAGGCAGGCAACGAGCAAGTATATAAATACATGGGACAGATAGGGACGGTGGCCGGTTCTGTGGAAAGACTAAACTGTAGCTGGGGCTGGGTTGGCCAGAAGGAATTTATATCCAGACTGAGGCCTGAAGGATGAGAAAGATTCCCTGACATGAGAAATGGAGAAAAGCAATTCAAGCAGAGGACACTGACTGTGTGAAGAATGTGAGGTAGGAAAAAGCTTGGCCTATGTGAGGAGCAGAGAGTTAAACGTACAGCGTTCAAGACAGGGGTTCTTGCTGACATCTTATAGGATCCCTCTTCTGGGGATACTTTGTCTGGAATATCCTACTCTGTATTTTGGTGGAAAGGTGCTTGGTGTACCAACACTGACGACCTGAGGACCAGCACTGAGCTCAAGCAGCCATTAGCAGCAAAGACTGAGTACAGGTTAGAATCAGGTCCAATCCACTTTGATTAATTACAAGAGACAAACAGCAAACATTCATATCCCCACACTATTTTTTAAATTAATAAAATAATTATACTCAAGAGTTCTCTGTGACTCTTTTGTCTAAAGACATCAATTTACAGTCTCTGTGAGAATGACCGTTGTTGTGTAGACATAAATTTTATGTTATAATCATAATGCATGGAAATTTTATATTCTACTTTTTTCATTTGTTCTTTTATGGATAGATTTTTACATATCTTTGTGGTCTCCAAAGTAATCATTTTCTCATGCAGGTGATTTTTGCCATGATCAAATTACTTTGCTTTGGAGATATATTTATCTATTCTATGTACCTGATGAACTTATCCTCTATTCTTTGACATTCAGGTTGTTTCCAGGTATGGTGAGAACCCTAGAAAATAGTACTGTATCTAACATAAAACTGTCTCCTTTTTAAAATCAGCTCCTATGATCAAGTACTGTGGTGGAATAACTTTGCCATAGGGTAAGATATTTTATGGCCTCTATCATTTGCTGCTTTATCATCTTGCAGAAATTAAATAATGCACAGGGCCACCCGAAGTTACCAGAACAATTAGAGAAGACTATGCTTCTAAGAAGGAACCCATGAAAATTAAAGAATCCCAGTTGTGGTGATTTTCAAGTGCACTATTTTTATAGGCTTTGGATGTGATGGTGAGAGAGAGGGAAGAAACATAATATTTTATACATGGATAAGACGATGTGATTCAAAGTCAGTCTTATGTATATGTAGATGAACTTAACACCTATAGAGCAGGATTTAAGGCATGCCAAAAAGCTTCCTCCTCGGGCACCTGGGTGGCTCAGTTGGTTAAGCGACTGCCTTGGCTCAGGTCATGATCCCAGAGTCCCAGGATCGAGCCCCTAATCAGGCTCCCTGCTCTGTGGGAGGTCTGCTTCTCCCTCTCTCACTCCCCCTCTCAGTGTTCCCTCTCTGGCTGTGTTTCTCTCTGTCAAATAAATAAATAAAATCCTTAAAGAAAAAAAACAAGGGGCGCCTGGGTGGCTCAGTTGGTTAAGCCTTCGGATCAGGTCATGATCCAGGAGATCCGGGATCGAGCCCCACATTGGGCTCCCTGCTCGGCGGGAAGCCTGCTTCTCCCTCTCTCACTCCCCCTGCTTATGTTCCCTCCCTAGCTGTGTTTCTCTCTGTCAAATAAATAAAATCTTAAAAAGAAAAAAAAAAAACCTTCCTCCTCTGCAAAAGATCCCCATTTTGTTGATGAGAAAGGAGAGGCTTACAGAGGTTAACTATATTTTCCTAGGTCACATGTCTGGGACAAATATTTAAAGTTGGATTAAAAATTTGTCAGTGGGTATTTTCAAATCTAAGCTTGTTTGGGTCTGAGAAGTCTTGTAATAGAAACCATGGTGTCTGAGAAGAGAGAGTTGGGGCAAAGATTTTATTGTTGAGTTTCCAGCTCTGTGTAATGGAGGTCCTGAGTGGGGACCCCCAGGCTTACCTGAATGACAGTACAATATTATCACCAACAATAACCAGAGGACTGAACACATTCCTACAACTTTCTTCATGTAAGCCTCACTTCTTCTCTGAAGAAGATAAAAGTAATATTCTGTCTTAGGGAGAAAGCAATTGAGATACCGGGAAGTTAAGAAATTCGCTCAAGGTCATGGTAGTGGTAATAGGTGTAAAAGCAGCATCTCGCCTTGGGTTAGTGTAATTCCCACTACTTTGATCCCACCAACACATGCTCTTCTGATACCGCTTTGGTTGCCCAAGTCTCCTTCTGTGAGAATTCTCTGCAAAACTGGCACAAGCATCTTGGCCATTCTGTTTCTCACTGTGAGTTTGTGAGTTCGCCAGTCTCCTGTGAATTTGCAGAGCATGCTTCTGTCAACCTGGCCTCTGCTGGCTGACCAGAATGCGTTCATGAACTTGTAAGCCTGAGGCTCTGCTCCTTGGGGGACCTCTGCCAAAGAAAGTGCTGTATAAGATTCAGCACTCTTTAGTTTACCTGACTAGCTAATCATCATAACGGCTACCTCTCATTGGGCACTTTCTTAGGATAACATTCTGGGAATGCATACCCAGAGTGGTAATACAGGAAGGACCACCAAGGAGGGGTACAACCCAGAACCAGGGGCCCAGAAAGTGAGACAGAGGGCACAAACACCAAATGCAGCCCGTCTTCACAGTCCATACCATGGCCAAGTTCATGTACAGTGATCCAATTAAGTGTTTCCCAAAGAGGGGTATGGGGTGCACATTAGATGGTACATGGACAAATCTGGGTTTAGCATAGTTTTAATAGTTATATGTTTATTATAATTTACTTCAGAAAAGGCTATTTTCAAATGTATGGTGGTGCTTTAAAACTTTCTTTTAGAATAAATTTGTTGAGGTGAAAAATCAGTGGGTTTAAATAACACCATTAAGTATATGGAATCAGTTGGTGGAACCACAAAATGGTGGAAATTTCGTGGGTAGGTTGCAAACTGAAGATTGAAAACACTGAATCCATGGAAGAGCAACATGAATCACCTTTCACGATTCTTTGCTTTTAAATAACAGACACTTAGTCTGCTCAAAGAAGGATGTGTGATAATCCCACTGGACATGTAGAGACACAGACATCCATAGAGACCAGGGCACTTGAAAGATGAGCATAGGAGAGCTCTTCTCGGGCCCCCCGCTCCACCTAGAAAGCCATGACTTGGGGGCAAGGGAGTTGGCTACCACAAATGTCTGACCCCCAAATTTCTCTGAATTCAAGAGAAAGATGGTATAATTCTTGAAAAGTCCATTATAAATCTCAGTGACATTAGGTTACTGCTGTTCACGTTGTTTTCCTCTGTGTTGCAAATTGATATTACTTCACAAAACAGAACTCTTAGTGGTATGAATTCTTGCCCCCTTGTCTCTATGCCTATTGGATTTCAGATCTCTGTATGAATGGCCACTTTTATTGGACCATTTTCTGCAAAATATAGACCAATTTATAAAAAAAAAATTCTTGAATAGATAATACATTCACATAAATGTTTTAAAACTGTTACAAAATGTTAGGCAAGGGCTGACTCCCACCCTTGTCCTAAGCTACAGCACTTCATGACAGAAAGCAACCAGTAGTATCAATTTCTTATCAGTTCTTCTATACATAAGATAGTCTTCTTTTACTCCTTTTAATACACTGATGGCTTACTCTACACATACTTCTTAGCCTTTCTTTTGGTTTGTTAGTGATAATTCTTAAAGATCAAACCATACCTATATATACAAAGAGCCTCTTCTTTCTTTCTTGTGGTGGCATAATATTTCACTGAATGGATAAAAAGTTATCTTAACTATGGACATGTAGTCTGTTTTCCAACTTTTTGGTCATTACAAATGACAAGGAACGAATAACCTCATCTATGTGTCACTTTCTATATCAACATATCCATAATAAGTGATTTTGCCCACCATTGGCAATGTCTGGACAAACTGTTAGTTGTCATAAGTGGGGAGGGGAGAGCTATTGACATTTTTGGGCAGAGCCCAGGGTGCTGCTAAGCGTCCTACTAGGCACAGGACAAACTCACCACAAAGCATTATCCAGCCTAAAATGTTAATAGGGTCAAGGTTGAGAAGCCGTGGTCTATAGAAAACATTTCTAGAAGTGCAATTGCTGTGTCAAAGAATATTCGCATCTGTTATTTTATTGAACGTGACCAAATTATTCTCCAAGAAGTTGTGCCAATGAACATTCCGTGGGGCCACATGTGAGACGCTTGCTTTGTCAAAACCTCCCCAACACCATTAGCATATGTTTTGATCTTTGCAAGTATGACAGGTTGAAAAAATGGCATCTCAATATAACTTATTTGCATTTCTGTTTTTGTAGTAAGTTTGAGCATTTTTTCATGTATTGAAGGGCAATTTCTATTCCTTTTGCCTGTTTTTCTATAATCTTGTTAGTATTTTCTTTAGTGATTTGTAGGAGCTCTTTATTAGCTCCATCCTTTGTGCGGACTAGTTTTGACCTACGTTTTCATTGTTTAAAGATTGCTATCCACCTGCCAATCATTCTGGAAATTCTACTCATTACTTTCTGCTGCACACTTAGCCTTACGTGCTGTTCCTTCAATCAACCAGTTAGCAAATATTGATCAAGCATCACCTTTGAGCTAGGGTTATTTTCTGAAATGCAGAAAAATGCTTTGGCTACTGACTCCCCAGTGTATAAAATGTATATGGAAAAATATACTCTTTCAAACTTATTAAAAGTCCATAGGACCTATTCTTGAAAGAAGAAAGGTTTTGAAAGAGCAATCACAGAGCAGAGACAAAATATGCAGGCACCTGGGAGATCTACTTCACCCTGGCATTGTAGCACTTGTTTCTTGCTCTTGGTTTCTACATTACTCCTTTTCTCTCTGCTCCCTTTTGAAAGGAAATCTAAACAAACCTGCTTTTTTAAGACTACGGTCACTAATATCTTTAACTAACGTGAATGAGGCCTGGAAATTATTCCTGAATTATTGCTTCATTTCTAAGATAAATATACCCACATAAAAGTACACGGTTGCCTTTTTAGAATCTATTGGGAAAATGGCATCACTCAAGGAGATGACAAGAGGACCCGACATGAACTTGAAACTACATGGATGCAGAAGGGCAGGTGACAGGTGCTGCCTCGCTGCCACTTACTGCTAATGGGCTCAGGAGGTCACAAGGGCAAAGAGCTACATCATTTTGCACACCCAGCATTCAACGTGTACCTCTCAGCCATCCCCCACAGTCATCTGCCAAGGTTGTTGTACAGTGTTTTTACGACCGCTTTAAAATATTATTTTCATTTTTCTGTTTAGTGAATTTACATGGACACTGAAAAAGCTTCAAATGTTACAGAAATATATAATTTACACAGGCAAGTCTGCCATATTGCCACCCCCAAAAGACAGCCAGAGTTAGCAGTGTTCCTTTTGTATTATTTCTTTGAGTTTTGCACATACTGTCATATATTTTATTATTTCTTTTCCCCACAATGAGATGATTCTCCATCTATGGCTCTAAACATTTTTCTCAGTTAGTGTATATATTTTTGTTCCTCTCTATAAATTGCTTTCTCTTTGTTAATGGCTACAGAGTAATCACAGGATAGATGAACTGTAGGTGATTTAACCATCTGTCTATTGGTGCATATTTACGCTTCTCTAGGTTTTTAGTGAAATAAATATGCTGTTAGGAAATCCTTTTCCCTATGCCTTTATATATTTTGAACAAATGTTTCCATAGGATAAATCCTATAAGGGAAATCTATCTATCTATCTATCTATCTATCTATCTATCTTTCTTCCTTTCTTTCTTTTTCTTTTTTGCTTTCTTTCTTTCTCTTTACTGTTTCTAAATACAATAAAAAATATATATGTTCATGGTAAAATAGTGAAACAATGTAGAAGGATATGAGGTTAAAAGCAGAGCTCTCTTTCTGCTTCCTACTCCCAAACACCAGAACAATTCCCACAAGTGTCTGCTCTTTTTTATTTAAAGATTTTATTTACTTATTTGACAGAGAGAGAGATCACAAATAGGCAGAGAGGCAGGCAGAGAAAGAGGAGGAAGCAGGCTCCCTGCTGAGCAGAAAGTCTGATGTGGGACTCGATCCCAGGACCCCAGGATCATGACACTAGCCGAAGGCATAGGCTTAACACTCTGAGCCACCCAGGTGCCCAAGTGTCTGCACTTAATAGCGTCTTGTGAGAAAATACATTCATAATTTTAAAAAAGGATTCCAAGGAGTACCTGAGTGGCTTAGTTGTTAAGCATCTGCCTTCAGCTCAGGTCACGATCCAGGGTCCTGGGATCGACCCCACATCGGGGCCCCCTGCTTGATGGGAGGTCTGCTTCTCCCTTTCCTACTCAGTCGGCTTGTGTTCCCTCTCTCACTCTCTCTCTCTCTCTCTGTGAAATAAATAAATATATAAATAAATAAATAATCTAAAAAAAAAAAAAAGGATCCCAAATTTCCTACTGAAAACTATATGAGAATATAGTCCATTATCTTTTTCTTTTCTTGCTTATTTTTTTTGAGTAAAATCCTCACTTTTTCCTCTTGGGTAATCAGGGTACTACTACTTACAAGATGGCAGACTTTAAGGGAAACGAGAGTGTTTTCCCCACAGCACAACCAATCTCATCGAAAACCACACTGCGAAAAGCTAAGGTGAGGAAAGTCAGTTGACTCTGGTTTAACTATGACTAAAAGAAAAAAGGAAAGAAAAGAAGGCAGGTGTAGGATGGATCATAGTTTCCTGACTTTAAGTCAGCCAAGGAGCCTCAAAATCTGCTCCCTTAGCTCTAGATTCTCCCGGAACTGCAAAGTTTTGTGGATGAAGGGCCAGGTAAAGATGGGTTGGGGGAAGAGAGGAGCCAGCAACAGTTAATCCCAAATTGCCCCGGTGTTTTAGAAGATGCTACTTTTCCATTGAGACAGTAATGATCACATCTTTATTATCATTATTATTATTATTATTTTATGTTAGTCACCACAGTACATCAGTAGTTTTTGATGTAGTGATCGCATCTTTATTGGCTATCGGGCAATACGCAGGGTGCCTTTCTATAGCGCAGGTCAGTGACTATACATGCCAGCAGTCAACAATCCCACTACTCTTCACAAACTAAAAGAATGAAGAAGAGCAAAGAGAACTAAGCTCAAAGAACTGAGATGACTAGCCCTGAGCTATTTGTCACCACAGAGATTCAGACCACAGCTTTGGCTTTTTCGAGTTCTGAATCCCTGCTTTTCTCCCCTGCAGCATGAGGTCCCCTTGGTCATCAAAGACTCCTCTTGAGTTGGGAGGCTGGGAGCGAATTCATGGGCTACCTTGTGGATGTTTTGAGGAGAGGAGGAAACTAAAATCCAACAAGACTCCTAAAACCCATTTTAGAACTGACTTTCTGCTGCATGTGTTGGGGGGACAACCCCCAAATCAGTCACTTAAGTTTCGTTTCACAGAACATCAGTTTTAATTTCAATCGTGTCATTGTGCAATTCAGATTTATACACTGTACAATAGGCCAGAAGAGGCATTGAGCAAAATATTTCAAATGCCTTGGTTAAAATCATCACCAGAAAGATTTTCCAGTCATAAAGAAAGTCTGAAAAAAGGCAGTATGTGGCTACTTTTATAGTGTGATCTGGAGAAGTCTGAAATGCATCACTCCCCTTTGAAAAATACTCTCTCAGCTAATGCCTGAAATTCCATTACTGAAGCTCCTTCTTGGCTTCAGTCTCTAATATCTATCTTAATCCAAACTCCTCTGAAACAAGCCAAGCTTTACTCTATCAGTAAGTTAAACCCTTGGTGAATGACTGTTTGGGAAAGTTTTGATAGGTAAGTGGAAGGAAAAGCAGAAAGCAAAAGCCCTCTGAGAGCAAATGTAACACAGTTGGGAAGACCAGGAAATAGTCCCCTTCCAGGGTTTTGGCCTTATTTTACAAATAATTTGCAAATTAAACAAATGACTCTGGAATGTCAAAATCACCAGTATCGCCAGTTAAAAACTAACATTGCTCCTCCCAAATGATGGTTCCTGGTTACATATTTGCCCAAAAGAAAATCACCCCCCAAAAGGTAGACACATAAAACAAGAGAACAAGGTCTTATTTTTTTTTCAAGATTTTATTTATTTATCAGACAGAGAGAAACACAAGCATGGGGAGTGAGAGAGGGAGAAGCAGGCTTCCTGCCTAGCAGAGAGCCCAATGCAGGTTTGATCCCAGGACCCTGGGATCATGACATGAGCCAAAGGCAGACACTTAACGAGTGAGTCACCCAGGAAGGTCTTATTTTATGTACAGCATTTGCAGAAGGAAAAGAAGTAACACTTGAGTGATTGGTTTATCATTTGAATGAGTTTATTTTGTTAGTAGGTTTATGTGCTTTTTTAAAGTCCTCTAAATCAGTCCATTGTTTCAGGGACTATGATCATTCTCACTTAAAAACAAAACAAAACAAAAAAATAACCAAGGCAACTGAGAAGGTGAGACAGTTGCCTCAGGTTGCACAGCTATTCGGGCAGGTAAAGTCCCAATCCTCTCCCACTCTGCCTCTCCAATCAGAAAGCTAGAATTCAACTGTTTTTCAGAAGTGTGGAGACACCCTCTTTTATAGGGACCAGATAGCTAGCTTCTCACTGACACACCTGTTGGACTAGCCAAAGAGCCAAGGGGGCAGTGTTAATAGGAGTGAAGTGGACTTTTCATTCTGAGGAAGCAGAGAATGAGCTCCCCCTTTCAAATCCAGCATAAGCATTGCATGACAAATAGGGCAATCAAATGTCTGCCAGGCCACAGCTTGGAGTAGAGAGCATGCAGTTGTCCAGTGTTGAGTCTGGGGAATGAAAACCTCCTGTGGAAAGTCGGGGCAAGTGCAAGAGCCATGAAACATAGTTATTAAGCTCTCAGGCTCTGGAGTCACAGACTTGAGCTTGTACCCTGCCATTCCACTTATTAAGAGACTTGGTCTCTCTGAACGTCAAGGTCCTCATTTGCAAGATGGGGCAATGATACTTTGTAGGATTGTAGATCAAATGGGTGCTGGCCTGTTGAGTGCCTGACATCTAAGACATGCTCAAAAATATGAATCGTCCTTTATTTCAGTTTTGTTCCCTGCCTCTCTCTTTGAAACTCACAGTCCAAAATTCTATTTTATACAATATCTTAACATAGAAAACAAAGGGGACGTTAAAGCTGTGTGCCCAAGCGTAGACACCAACATCTTGTTGGGTCATGTCTGACACATGTCAAGTGTCCAGGGGGAAGCTTTGGAATATAAAGACAGTGTAGCTTTGGACATGGCCAAGAGAAGAGATAAAGGCCAAGTGAGGTATTATGATTTGAATCCCAAGTGGTGCAGATAGAATGACAAGTAAGAATGAGAGCAAATTTTACTTGGTTTCTCTCTTTTCCTGATAGCCCTTGTGTGGTTTCCTTGGAAGGTTCACCCTGGCATTTCTCAGAAATAGCACAGTTGTTTGGGATGATTACAGGCAATCACCATTTCTCAGAGATGGACCTGTGTTTAGCTCGCTGACGGGCTACTTCCTAGTCCCTAGCTTGGGGGATGCACAGCTGCTTTCTTGTTTACCACGTATCAGATCCTATGAAATTTGAAGACAACCTGCCTCAAGGTACTCATTTAAGAAAAAGAGTGAGTTTTGATTGTGGAACATGGAATCCATTCCAAAAGAAGAGCAAACTCCATAGCAGACTCACCTTAGGAGCTCTTAAAATCCATGTTTGAATTCAATGACTATTAAGGAGTTAATGGAGATAATCTGAGGTTAAAGTAGAAGATCTTGGACATCTTGAAGCCGCACAATCC
Organism: Spilogale gracilis; assembly: GCA_004023965.1. NCBI lineage: Eukaryota > Metazoa > Chordata > Mammalia > Carnivora > Mephitidae > Spilogale > Spilogale gracilis. The sequence continues at coordinate 82,937 of PITA01001559.1, read as the reverse complement.
AATCATGGAGCCCCAGCCATGTGGGGCCGCTGAGCACTTGAAATGTGGCAGGTCCAAATTGAGATGTGTTCGACAATATACGATTTCAAGGGCTTAGTACAAAAAGATAATATATCTCTTTAATTTTTTTATGCTGATTACATGTTGAAATAATACTCTAGGAAGAATAGGGTAAACAAATATATTCTTAAAATTAATTTTATTGTTTCTTTTTCATTCCTTGTAGTGTGACTACTAGAAATCTTTAAGTTACATATCTGGTTCCCATTCTGCTATTCTTGGACAGCACAGCTTTAGAAGGTCACACAGAATCTTTATCCCCATTCACAAGTCCAATTAATACTTACCTCCATTTTTTACCCTGATTATGATGATCCTAGGCTATTAACAACAAATATGAATCCGGAACTTTGCTACCCTAGAGGTTTGCTCTTGCTATGAACTCTGCATAGGATGCTTACCCACCCCCACAACCCCAGACTTCATGTCTGGCACCTTTTTCATCTCCCTGTTCTTTTCTCAAAGGACCTCTCCCCAGACAGGCCTGCCCTGTCCACAGGTGGTCACATCAACCTATTCTCTTTATGGCACTTGGTTCTAATTGTCTGCCTGCCTTCTCAACAAGACTGGGAGCTCCATGAGATGATCCACCATGTTCATCTATTTCCTGCTCTTACAACAGCGCTTAGCTTATAGCTGGCCCCCAGGAAATAGTTCCTGAAGAGCTAAATGCATTCACCTTAAATCTGAGTGAGATTGTTTAAATTGTTCTTCAGTGCAGTGCCCTTCGTTCATATCATTATGACTGAGTACCTGTTGTAGGTCTGTCACCATGCCTTAGGGATATGGTAATCGATGTCCTACTCTCACTCGCAGGGTGTGGGTTCCAAGGATAAACATGTCTTACGAACAACGTTGTCCTATTACTGGCATGAGCCTTTTGTTTCATGTTACTATGTATACTACTAAGGAAATAATGCAACAGAGGTCCAAAAACAGGATAACCTCAAAGCTCAGACTCCGTGTTTACCCACAGTGGCAGATGGTTGTTGAAAAGGCGACTCCCTTGTGCTCTTCTGTTTTCAAAAAACAGATTAACCATCCTAAAGAACTATGATTATGGGAAGAACCAAAGCATGTATTTCTAGTTGTGGGAGACTCTAAATGAGAAGATATTTTGAGCTCAAAAAATACATGTTTTCAGAGGTTTTTAGGGGAAAACTGACCTTTTAATATGTCGTCAGATTACAAAAGCAAGCTGTAGACCACTGTGGGGAGCAGATGCTTTGTTTTTGTTTGTACATATCCTATAAATGTTTGTAGGAAAGACAAATGCATTCCACATAGTTCACCTTGGCTACCTCAGGGTTGTGGAGAAGGGTGGAATGATATGACACTATAAATATTTTCTTCACAGTCTTCCATATTGTTTTATTTGTTACAGTGAACATGGATAAATTCTGTACTTTCAAAAATGAATAAAGCAGTTTTAAGAAAGAAAATTTAAAAAGAAATACCACAAAGCATCCTTGTATTTGATAAGGATACTTTTCACATCTTGACTTTTTTCATTTCGGCTCTGGCCTTAACAAAGGCTAGCAACCAAGTTGAGTTTCAAAAAAATAGGAAGTACAGACTGAGCTCATTCCTGGAGAATTTTATGATGTCATGGCTCTCTTACCTTGTTAAGACTTCATTAACCTCTTTAACTTAGAGGGTACTTTTTATTGAGAACACCTGTTTTAAGTGAAGTAATTTGTTTACATATGTCCATTTTATTCTCTAAATAATCTTTCAAAGGTAGGCATTAAATATATCCTCACTGTGGATTTAAAAATTAAAGCTCAGGGAGGTGAGATGAGTTGCCCAGGGTCACAGAGCTAGTTACAGGTTGAGCCAACTTTGCAGAGAAGAACTACAAAAACAACTAGAAAACTAAGTAACAAGATGGCAATAAGTACATACCTATCAGTAATTGCTTAAATATAAATGGTATAAATGCTCCAACCAAAAGACATAGTGGGTCATAATGGATTAAAAACAAAACAAAGAAAAACAAAACACAAGACTCATCTATATGCTGTGTGCAAGAGACTCACTGCAGGCACAAAGATACATACCAACTGAAAGTGAGGGGTTAAAAAAAAATGGTATTCTTTGCAAATGGACACACACACCCCCAAATCCAGAGTAGCAATACTTATATCAGTCAAAATGAGACTTTAAAACAAAAATGGTAACAAAAGACAAAGAAGGACACTACATAATAATAAAGGGACCAATTCAATGAGAGGATATAACAATTGTAAATATCTATGCAATCAACATTGGAGCACCTAAATACATAAAGCAGATAGTAACAGACATAAAGAGATAGATTGACAGTAAACAATAATAGTCGGTAACTTGAACACCTCACTTATATCAGTGGATAGATCATCCAGACAGAAAATCAATAAGGAAATGACTCAACTTTGAACTTAGCCCTTTTCAACCTTTTGTCCAGTTCACCACCATTTGCTACGTCTTTCTAAAAGACAAGGTGTAATGCAATATTTTGCATCTGGTTCCATAGCTGAATTCAGTTCTATTCTCAACGTAAGTCTAATTGTAGGCACTTCTGAAAGGCTTCTGTTCCACAAAACCTTTTCCCTAACTAGCCTTGGCTTGGAGCCTAAGAGTTAACAGTAGAATCTGTCCCATTGGGTGGCATCCCCTAGGATCCACTCTCCAAGTACAAAGACCCTTAGAATTGAGTAACTTGTAACATCATTACAAATCATAACTATCACATGACTATAATGTAAACTATTTACCAAGGAAAGAAATCTAACAAATGTCCAAGGAAATGAGACACGAAGCCTGTAAAATGATGGGGGTGTGAAGAAGAGATACAGAGCAGAATCAGCAATGTCCTACAGCAGAATCAGCAATGCCCTACAGTCATTGTGGAACTGTTGATAAATATAAGGGACCTAGAGGAACCAGATATAGAAAAGAAAGGTGCCACTAAGGTATGTATCACCATCCAGGCCAGGCAATGAATCGGCATAAAACAGAGAGAACAGGCACATGCAGTTGGTTTCCATACTGCTCTCCCCACCCCAGCTACACTGGTGCTGTTTGTAAAAAGTGCACCAAGATATAAGATACCATGGCTCAATGAGTAAAAATCAGTCACCCTACCAAGAGACAATTCACAGAGCATGTTCTCCCAGGAATCTGCTCAGAGTGTCTCTCTGAGGCACAGAGGATCAAGAAGTAGCTTCTGGTTATACAAGGGGGGCTGGTTAGTTTAGAAAGCTAACATATCTTATCTAGTAGTGGATTTCTATAAGCAACCAGGACAAAAATACTGTCTGCACTCTTCTTTAAATAGAATATGCTTTTCCCCCCACAGAAAAAGCGCACATTGAAGGGCTCCATTGAACTCTCCCGAATCAAATGTGTCGAGATCGTGAAAAGTGACATTAGTATCCCGTGCCACTATAAATATCCATTTCAGGTAAGTCCTCTATGTGGGAAGAACTAGTTCCCCATTCCTTGAATAATGGTTGACATCTTCAGTCATTGTAATAAAAGGTGGGACACAGATGACTCTTATCTATAGTTAGATCTTCTACTAAGTCCGGAAGAAAGCTGCTGTGTTCTTTCTCTTTCTTTCTTTCTTTCTTTCTTTCTTTCTTTCTTTCTTTCTTTCTTTCTTTCTTTCTTTCTTTCTCTCTCTCTCTCTCTCTCTCTCTCTCTCTCTCTCTCTCTCTCTCTTTCCTTTTCTCTTCTCTTCTCTTCTCTTCTCTTCCTTTCCTTTCCTTTCTTTCTTCTTTTTAACAATAATAATTTATTTCATTTTTTCAGGGTTACAAGATTCACTGTCTATGCCCTACACCCAGTGCTCCATGCAATTCATGCCCTCAATATCCACCACCAGGCTCACGCATCCCTCCATCCCCCTCCCTTCCAAAACCCTCAGTTCGTTTCTCAGAGTCCACAGTCTCTCATGCTTCATCTCCCTCTCTAATTTACTCCAGTTCATATTTCCTTTCCTTCTCCACTGTCCTCCATGTTACCCGTTATGCTCCACAAGTAAGTGAAACCATGTGATGCTTGACTTTCCCTACTTGGCTTATTTCACTCAGCATAATCTCCTCCAATCCCATCCATGTTGCTACAAAGTTAGGTATTCATCCTTTCTGATGGAGGCATAATATTCCATTGTATATATGAACCATATCTTCTTTATCCATTTGTCTGTTGAAGGGCACCTTGGCTCTTTGTACAGTTTGGCAATTGTGGCCATTGCGGCTATGAGCATTTGGGTACACATGGCCCTTCTTTTCACTACATCTGTATCTTTGGGGTAAATACCCAATAGTGCAATTGCAGGGTCTTTCTTCATCTCTTTTTTTTCTTTCTTTCTTTCTCTTTCTTTCTTTCTTTTTCTTCTTTCTTTCTTTCTCTTTTTCTTTCTTTCATTCTTTCTTTCTTTTCAACAAACCATAAAATCTTGAAAAAGTTTTCATTCCTCATTTCCCTTTCTCTCATGTCTTCCCCACCCAATTCTCTGCTCCTAGAGGAAGGAAAATAAAACTATCAATGGCCCCAAACCTAATATTCTTTAAGTACGATTTACTCATGTTTTGAGGCAACTGTTGATTATAAACAGTTTGGAGGTTCTAGGACAAAAAGTCTCAAATTTTATAATCTCAGTTCTACCTAGAGTTGTGTTATCCAATACAGTAGCCACTAGCCACATGTGGATATTTAATATTTAAATTAAACAATATTAAAAATTCCTAAGTCACACTAAGCCACACTGAATGAATGAATATTTCACATGTTCAATAGCTATGTGTTGGACAGAATAGATTATAAAACATTTCCACCATTGTGGAAAATCCTTTTGGACAGAGCTGGTAGAAGTTATCATTAGTCTTTAGGTTATGACATTGTCCAAAACTTGTCATCACTCTTTGCATCTATGATGGTGAAGCAGCAGATATCTCCTTGTACATTCTAGGGTACTGTTCCTCTTTGCCAATTTAAAAAATAAATAAATATTCCATTTTTAATGTGACATAGAAAAGGATTCCTTTCCTATTAGAAAGTTGACCTCTGGGGTGCCTGGGTGGCTCGGTCATTAAAGTGTCTGCCTTTGGCTCAGATCATGATCCCAGAGTCCCCAGATTGAGCCCCGCATTGGGCTGCCTGCTCGGCAGGAAGCCTACTTCTCCCTCTCTCACTCCCCCTCCTTGTGTTCCTTCTCTCGCTGTGTTTCTCTCTGTCAAATAGATAAATAAAATCTTTTTTTAAAAAAAGAAAGTTGACCTCCATGAGTTGAAATTTTTAGTAATAAAAGTTAAACAAATAGCATGTATTTTCCTGTCATTAAAATGCCAGTTAAAAATGAGTATGTTAGGGGTGCCTTGGTGGTGCAGTCAGTTAAACGTCTGCCTTCACCTCAGGTCATAATCCTGGGGTCCTAGGATAGAGCCCCACATTGGGCTCCCCCTGATCAATAGGGAGTCTGCTTGTCCCTCTCCCTCTGCCCCCCTTCTTACTCTCTCATTCTTTCTCTCTCTCAAATAAACAAATACAATCTTTAGAAAAAATGAGTACATTAAAGGGAAGTCTGGGTGCCTCAGTTGATTAAGTGTTAGACTCTTGATCTCAGCTTAGGTCTCTTTCTCAAGGTTGTAAGTTCAAGCCCTGCACTGGGTTCCACACTGGCTGTGGAGCTTACATTAAAAAACAAACAAACAAAAAAAGAAACCGAGTATATGAAAAAAAACTGGTGAAATTCAAAGATCTGTACTTTAGTTAGTAACATTGGACCAATGTCAGTTTCCTGGTTTTGAAACTGTACTATGGTTATGTAATACGATGTTATCATTAAGGAGAGGTAGGTGAAAAGAACACAGGAACTCTGTACTATTTATGGAACCACTGGGGTGTCTTATATTATCTCAAAATAAGAAGTTTTTAAAATCTTGATTATACATTTTTCATCTACTTTCTTACTGTTTCATATGCCAGAAAGATTTTTTAATCACTTAAAAGTTAATATGAGAAATAAATCTGCTGTCACATAGAGAGCTTTAGTGCAGCTGTTTTAATTTTAGCAGTGGCTTACTAGTAACATGGTATCTCAGAGAAATAGTCTGAGCTGTGGAAATTCACCCTATGTCTGCACAGCATTCAAATATCTGGATAAAGAAGACACAGGTCTCCTAATCACTCTGATGTTTCCCCTTAAGTGACAAGCACCTGAGGCCCTACTCTTGGCCCCGTAGCCTACATCAGCCTAGTGTCAGTCATCCATTCTCTGGACACACCACTCACCTTGACTTTTCATGTAACCTTAGGTTGTGCATGACAACTACCTTCTGTACGTGTTTGCTCCAGACCGCGAGAGCCGGCAACGCTGGGTTCTGGCCCTTAAAGAAGGTAATTACTCTCCTGTGCCAATGGCTCTGAGATCCCTTGATCCTCTAGCAGGCTTGGGTTCCACAGTAAGAGAAAGTGGATAGTCAAATATTTCTCACTTTTGGTGTTGGTGTTGCATTCCCATTTTTCACCTTGGGCCCAAGAGGCAACAATCAGTACAGTGTAGGTCAGCCAAATCCAGCCTACCACCTGTTTTCACAAGACTCTGAGCTAAGGAGAGTTTTTGTATTTTTAAATGGTCCCATTTTAAAGGATTAGAGGAGTACCTCCATAACATATTGATCTTACCTGCTGGTGAACAAAACCTAAAATGTTTACTATTTGGTCCTTTCAGAAAAAGTTTGCCCACTCCTGGTCTAGTGTGAAGAATAAGAGGATGGGCCCTTGAGTTAGATGACCTGAGTTTGAATCCCGGCCCTCTTAGTTGCTAGCCGTGTGTGCATGGGCAATGTCCTCAGCTGCTCTGTCTTCAGTTTCCCCATCTATAAAAAAGGAAGGAAAGAGGGAATGATAATAACAGTTCCTGTCTCCGGAACTGGTACGAGTAAAGCCCTTAGAACTAGCCTGGCCTAGAGTCGGCACCCAATACATTTTAGCTAGCTTTAAAAGTTTTCAGATCAGCAGGAAGGGTATTTCTTAAGGCTTGCCTTCCTGATGGCATCATTACAACCAGCACAGGTTTGAGTATACGAGAGAGGTGCAGCCAGGCTGCTAAGGGAAAAATCCCAGCTCTGTCAGTTATTAATATGTGACCTGGGGCAAGGTCCTCGGCATTGCAGTGTCTCCATTTCCTCAGATATAAATTCTTACTAGTAACAATTGGTAACACAGCTATTGTGAGAATTAAATGTGTTAATATATGTCAAACACTTAGAATAATACCCGAAGAAAGCACTCGATCAGTAGTACTGTTATTTCTCCCTGAGCCCTGGGCTTACAGGAGAACTGGGTTCAGATTATTAGTCTGTCTCTAAGTAGCTATATGGACAAAAAGTAAGCAAGCCATTGGAATCTTGGGACCCATGATGCCTCTATCTGAAAAATGAGACTAAGAATACAGGTATCTCTGGAACAGTTCCTGTCTGTCTGCAGAAAATGCTCTCAAGTCATAGGACTCAGTAGAAACATTGAAGTGAAAAGTTATCAAAAGGGCCCCAACTATGTCCATTGCCCATCCTCCCTTTGCTTTACTCACAGGATATTAGAGCTGGAAAGAACATTTGAGATGATCTCCATCTAGATCTCCATTTCTTATACTTCTTTTCTTCAGCAGGGGAACTTTTTTTTTCCTACCAAAATCTCACTTTAAAACCACAAATATAGAATGGGTAAAAGCAAAATTCCCGTGGTTCAAGGTGGGAGAGATGAAGGGGCGGGAATCCCTCCCACTTAGTCTTCTTAGTGCCCCTTGGACACTTTTGTTGGGCCCACTTATCCAGTATAATACCCTCATCACACAGAGAGGGCACTGAGGCTCAGATGAGAGTTTTGTCCAACCCAGGGATGTAGAATTAATGCAAGGCCAGACAAGAACACAGATCTGATAATGCCTAAATCCAACATGTACTGTTCACTCAGGCTTATGGCAGGATCCAATCTCAGGGAGTTGTGAAAGCTGGTAACCCTTGATAGACGGACCTGGAAATAACTCTTCTACTGGTGCCAATCTCTTTCAGAAACAAGGAATAATAACAGTTTGGTACCCATGTATCATCCTAACTTCTGGATGGATGGGAGATGGAGGTGCTGTGCTCAACTGGAGAAGCTTGCAGTGGGTTGTGCCCAGTACAATCCAACCAAGAATGGTAAGAGACTGGGAATTCCCTTTTCTTCTTTGCAAAATGACTGACCTCTCTTGTCATAGGAAGTGAAAGCTCTCAGCTTCCTATCATTAGGGATGTCAGGGATTGAATACAAAATTTTGCATTTTCAGAATTTTCAGAGGAAATCATCTGCCTCTGCCAGTAGTCTGTTGATGTTTTTCATCTCAGATTTTATGTCTTTGTAGCTCCTTGTTACTAAAAGTGTCTTCCTTGGACCTGTAGTGTCAACATCACCTGAGAGCTAGCTAGAAATATAAATTCTCTGGCCCCATCCCAGGTCTGCTGCTAGATCAAAATTTGTATTTTAATAAATTTCCTGGAAATTTGTAAGCATGGTGGATTTTGGAAAGAATGGTCATAACTTTCAAGTTAGAAAATGTGAATGGCATGGTCGACTTAAATCTTAAGTTGTAGAGACAGACTTAGAGGCCCGTAACATCATTTATTTATTACAGTGGTGTCACATCACACATGTGTTTAATTCCCCCAGCTCAACTTTATACTCTTGGAGGGAGAGAAAGCAAAACCAAAAATTGCTTATTGTACTTTGTGGCTTCTCTATGCCTCCCCTTCAGACTACTGTCGATCTCTATAATCTCAGAGAAAAGGAGGCCACAGCCTAAATGCAAAATGAAAACAAAAGACATAGTTTCTTGTCCTTGGAGATCAAAAGCCCCAGAACACAGGAGTGGTGTGTGACCCGTTTTACCCTTCTAGGATGGCTCTGGGACCTGAACATTCAATGAAGTGCAACCTCACTTGCGTGCACTTTGACAGACGTTATGGTCTCATTCCCCACAGTCTTCTGAGGGAGATGGTGTGAGGTCGCAGAAGCTGAAGACCTTGAGCAGTTGGCTGTGTTCAAGGTCACACAATGAGGAGGTGCTCTGCAAAGCCATTGTTGAATAGGAATGATGGATAGTGTGAATTGTTTTGCTTCCATTCCCCTCTCCTCTCAACCTCTCTTACCCTAGCCACCTTTTCTCATCTGTCAGTTTCTTTTTTGCACAAAAACCAAATACCTCACATTGACAGCCCAAGATGGATGTGCTAAATGTAACACATGGCTGGGTTTTCCGTGGCTTCCTGAGTCACAGCCCCTCTTAGTAACACGTTAAAAACCAGCACTTCTCAGCCTCCACTTTGGGAGAGAAAGTTTAAGATTACCAGTCGCCTGGCCCAGAAGAACAATATATACCTGGTTTTAGAAGCAAATGATCTTCTACGTTACCCTACAGACCATATTCACAAAGGCTAATATTTCATAAAAAAGAAACAGAAGATTTTATCTGGGTGAAATCACCATACTAACAAGATGGCATGTGCTTTCCCCAGTGTGTGAAAGCCCTTTCCAAAGCTAGAGGTCTAGTCTCCACATTTCTGTCAGCCCCTTTGCTGTGGGTCTTTGGACCAGTCACTTAGCCATCAATGGCCTTAATGTTTGGACATCTCCAATGTTAGGGGAACTTTTAGAGGTCCTATGATGAAACAGTCTCCGAGTACCTTTCCAGTGCTAGAATTTCTTGTATCTGTATTTCCATTTTGCAGTTTTCACCACGCATATTGTAGCTGAGTCTCTTCAGAGTGCATTGAACTTCCCTCCACTGAGTGCTAGACACATGAATGAGGGTGATGAGTATTTGAATGACTCACCATCATAACACTTGGAGATGGCTGCTCATGCTCAAATGCTCACCCCATAAACCCAGGGCCTAACTACTATACAAGTCCTACATTCATGTTTGCAACAGTGAGCTTGTGGAAAGCTCTTACAACATCTTCTGTCACTTACTGAGCTCTCAACAAAAGGTAATTATGCCTACTAGTCTTTCTTATTTGTGGACAGAGGAATCTGAAGCTGAGATATAGCAGTGTATGCATGTAGGTCTGGAAAGCAGCGGAGGTGGTTGAGTAAAAATGGACCCTGCTCTACCCAAGGCCCTGATGTCATGCAAACCAATGTCACCCAGTGGGAGAAGAAAGAATGGAAGAGCAGGCTAGAGGAAGAGATACACATCGCAGAATATTCAGGGTTGGAAAGGACCCAAGGCTGAATAGCTCATTCCCAGTAGAGCTGCAGTGAGAACGCCAGTCTCCTGGTGCTCCCAGTTGAGTGCTGGATAGGAACCATGCTTCCAGTTATGTTTGTTGGCTTCTTCTCTGTTAATCACAAACCCAAGTCAACACCCCACCCTGCCCTTGCTTAAGGAGTTAGCACACGGGCTGGGTTTTCATGTCACTGTGTGGGTCTCCTCTTACCTCATTCCTGAGGGGTGCTGTCCTGGTCAGGTGGGGATCAACCTTGTAGATTAGTCAACCTCATGCAGAGATGAGGAGCTCACTACCTATGTATGGAGCCTATTCCCATATTATCTCTAATTATTAAATCATTCTTTGAACTGAGCAGGCACTTATAAATGGCTTCACATGCCACACCTACTCCGAGACATTCAACTTTGGTCTATTGATTCCAGGCCTGACCTTTTCAGGACCTCAAAGGAGAAATACCAAGAGACACAGAGGAAGAGATGAAAGGAGGGAGAGAAAGAAAAAAGGAGGAAAGAAGGCATGAATAGGAATGAAGAGAGGGGACTGTGGAGACACAAATAGATAAATAGAAGGAGAGGTGCTTAGGGTGTTGCTTTGAGGAGGCAGCAGAAACACATGCTCAGAAGAATTAAGGTAACTAAAAGTAGATTCTAGCCCTCCCAAAAAATAACACAATGACCCCCTCACCTTCTCACCTCCTCCCAAGCCCACAGCTACCTCAGGGAGCCAGTGAGTCACTGCTACCCTGAGTCACCAATTCCCACTCCGGGGTTTGGCAGGTGATAGGTGTGTTTTAGGTCCCAGTCTATGGGGAAGGACACACGCCTAATGTCTTCTGAAGCAACTTTTGGATTAGGCTTTAACTGGGAATATAGAATATTGACTTCTATAAGTTTCTCATATCTTCTAGAAAATAAAATGGAGAACCAACAGACTAAAAGAGATAAAACATGGATACTACAAGGCCAATTTTCATTTCTCTGTGTTTCGTCATCTTCTTCTGGCCCTTTTCTTCTGTTGTTCACCTAAGGGCCCCTTTTCTCTGAAAAGCCCCCTGACAGCTCACCTCCGGTTGGGCACATTCGGTTTCATGCTCATTTTCTTTTTCTTTTTTTCTCATTTCAGCTTCAAAGAAACCTCTTCCTCCTACTCCTGAAGACAACAGGGTAAGTAAGGGTTTGAACTCTGGGCACAGTGGGTGCCCGTCACTGCAGCTGCCTGAATGGCATGTCCTCATTGCACTTTCCCCATCTGCCCAGATTTCTCAAATCCTGGGCAAATGCAGCAGGTTGTACTAATTCAGTTGAAATGAACACACGGGGTCTCTTGGACCTGAACTGTCTCACGGGTCTGTTTACATAAAGGGATTGCTCAGCTGCAAAATCCTGTTTACTTTATTCACTAAACAAAAACTTACTGATATCAAACTGTGTATCCAGCCATCTGACCCCTTTGGGGTATAATGACAGCTATCTATATAAAATGATGTATTGGGGCATCTGGGTGGCTCAGATGGTTAAGTGTCTGCCTTCAGTTCAGGTTATAATTTCTGGGTCCTGGGACAACTCCAAGTTGGGCCCCTTGCTCAGTGGGGAGTCTACTTGTCCTTCTCCCTCTGCCCACTCACTCTCTCTCTCTCTCTCTCTGTCTGTTTCTCTCTCTCTCTCTCTTTCTCTCAAATAAATAAATAAAATCTTTAAAAAAATAAAATAAAATTGTGTATTTACTCCACACCTTACTTTTTATAATAGTTTATATTTTTCAAAGTACTTCTGCACTTTTATTATTTCAAAGATATATATATCTTTATATATTACATGTATATGCACATATATATGCATGTGCTTCCTTTCTTCACTGTTCTAGCCACACTTCAGAGTGTTATAGTTTTATTCATATTTTAAAGCTTGGGAAACCGATTCCCAAGAGAGGTTTTGAGGTTTTTTTCCAAGACCATTCAACAATTTAATAGTTAAGCTGGTAGGTAGCAGAGCTTCTGAGAGGTGGTCTTTACTCAAGTGGTGGTTCTCAAAGTGTGGTTCTTAGACCAGCAGTATCAGCATCACCTGGGAGCTTGTTAGAAATGCTTATTAGAAATGCAATGTAAGTTCTCAGGCCCAAACAGACCTAGTGTGTTCATAACTCTGGAAGAGGGCCCCAGCAATTTGCATTTTAATAAACCTCCAGATGATTCTGGAGCACATGGAAGTAGGGGAAAACACCGAGCTAATATACTGACTTACAAGATTTATGTGATACCAACCAGCCCTGGGGAAGTCAACTCTGGCTTGCAGATGGTTTTGTAGTCACACCTATATAGGGTAGAGGTAGGATCTAGGCTCAGAGTATTATTAGACGTTATTATTATTAAACAGGTTCCTTACCACATAAATGTCTAACAGGACTTTCAAAAGTTGTACAGGATGTGGGATACTGCAGAGATTTTTGCATTCTTGGCCCTCTTGCATTAAACACTAGTGGCACACATAAACCTCTGTGACGTTCAAAACATCCCCATAGTTGTTCAAGATGCTCCCTATGGAGAGGTACTACCATGGTTTGAGAACCTTGCTCTTAGCTTTCTTTTCATAGAGATTGATCAATGATCAATTAGTTGGGCCTATACTGGAATGAATACCATGATGTCATAACCTTCCTTAATCTTCAGGGTCCTTGAATACAACTCCTTCCTCCGTTAGCTCTTTGGGTAAAAGCATCAGTTCCATTGACTCTTATCTGCAGGATTCCAACACACCACCTCATGAGCTCCACCAATATCTGGACTTCAAATCCTAATCTGTATTCAGCTGGGATGACATACTACATCAGTATGACAAGCTTTTCTTTCTAGAGTTCCAGGATTTTTTATACCACCAAATGCTCATAGAAATTTTGGCTTCTCAATACCAAATCTCATTCCCACCACTAATCTCTATCTCTTCCATATTTAACTGTCTCAAAATCTGCCAACCTGTAGCAAGTGTGCCCTTCCTGTACTCTCACAATTGTTTGCTTTATTGTGTCTTCTTCATGTCTTCAACATGTAATCCTTAAAAAGGTACTGAGAAGTAGAGACTTAGGCAAGAGACCCCTAAGAGGAAGAAGGAAGTCCATGTGCTATTGTAGAGAGAGCATTAAGACTAACTCAAGGGCTAAGCTTAGCCATATCCATTTTCCTATCTGGGCCCCTGTTTCCTCATTTTAAACAAAAGAATGGACTGAATTATCTCTCAGAGGCATTCTTGCTCCAATAGTCTGTGATCCTACGGATCTGGACAAACCCTCAATTCAAATCAGAAAAGCGTATACTGAGTAACTTAGCATTGGCTACATCATGTTCATCAAGAATATGATACTTCCAGCAGAGAGGCTGCAATGTGTGGCTAACGGACTTTATGAAAAGTATGTGGCTGCTTGGAATTCACAGTGGTCAAAATTCAGCACAGAGAATGAGAGGGGCAAGGAATTCCAGGTACTGGTTATTTTTGTGTCATATTTAGCATTACAATCCTAAATTGTAAAGAAAGCCAACTAGAGAAGGTTTCAGTGAATACTCAGTTGATTACAGGAACTGGCGTGTTAACCTTGCATAGAACCAGGAGCAAGTTATAATTTAGGGACTTATTGACCGTGTTCTGCAGTTTACCTCCTTTCTATGTCATCACTTGGTTTTGTTTTCTACCTCCTCCAGCGATCACTTCGGGAACCTGAAGAAACCATTGTCATTGCCTTGTATGACTACCAAACAAATGATCCACAGGAACTCATGCTACAACGCAATGAGGAGTACTACCTGCTAGACAGTTCTGAGATTCACTGGTGGAGAGTGCAGGACAGGAATGGGTAAGGCATCTATGTGGTTGCTGTCCCAGGGCTTGAGGGGACGTGGGAATAGAGAAAACACTGAAATGATCTGTCCTGCATCCATCAACACGACCACTGCACTGAGTTAGGAGGAGAGAGAGCAAAGGTAGAAGAAAGAGGAAGGCAGAAGCGGTTGGGGAGATCTTTACACTTCTCAGAAGCGGTGGAGGCAGTCACTTGCTGTGCTCAGTCCCATCAAGCATTCCCAGCCCCTAAGTCCATCTAAAAAACGCCCTGGTTTTTTTTTCACTAACATCCACAAAGTAGGAGATTGAAAGCTGTTCTATAAGAAGCACTATTGTTCTTGAGTGTTTAAATGAGACTGAAGGCACATCCTATTGTGAAGTGTCTATTTTCAGTGAAAAGCAAGGCATGTACAAATGGTAGAGATTAGTGGCTATATTAAGAAGCATCTGGAAGAAGATACAGATGACTTAGCTGCACTACCAGTCTTTGAACTAGCCATCTACATGATTTAGGGAGAAACTTGAGTTGTGCTAATACCAATTGCCCATTTTAAAAGTTTTGAATTAAAAAAAATTCTTACGAGTCCTTCTCTGATCTGAAATACTACAAAACTACTTTTGCTCACCTTCAGAGTGCTCTGGGATATATATGACTTAGATACCTGTACTTAGTTTTAAGGCATCAGATTCATGCTGCCTTTATAAGGCTTTAGTTTTTCCTTTGAATATATCAGAGGTATTTACCCAAGGCTTGGAATATTCTCCAGAATATGATTTCAATGATTGCATAAATCCAACACAGACGTGTACCATAATTTAACAATTCCCTTGCTAGGCACTCAGGTTATTTCCCGTATCTTGCAGATATTAACAGCATTGCAATGAACATCCTTGTAATATTACAGGTTGCATGAGGTTATTACTGATTTAAAAATATAAAAAAAGAAAAAGAGAACACTCTATCACTGCAATGTTTGGATGGCCTTCATCAATGTTTTATTAAAAAAAAAAAAAAATCCAGGGCAGGTATTGCATAGAGCACTGGGTATAGGGCATAAACAATGAATCTTGGAACACTGAAAAAATAAAATAAAATTTTTAAAAAATTAAAAATCCAACCTCTATTTGTGCTCATATCAATTACAAAAGTAATCACAATTAACACTTTCTTGTGCATCCAAACAAAAAAGTCGTACATACACAAATGCATCCTTTTCTTTATTTTTTCATTCACACAAAGGTGATTCATTTTGCTCTTCACCTCGCTTTTGACCTTTGGTAATATATCTTGGAGATCTTTTCAGATCAGTGGATACAAATTTTTTTAAAATAATTGTGTAGTTTTGAATGGTGTGCTTGTGTTATTAATATTTGAATGATTTTAACTGGTAGGATGTTTATTTTTCAAGTTATTTGTTATTTTAAACAAGACCACGGTGAAGATCTTATATTGCTCACGCTCATGTTTCTGAACAATTTTTTGAAAAAAAAAATTGCAACATATATATTTTTGAGAATATATTTTTCTTTTGAAAAAATATATATCTCACATTTCTAACTATGGAACTGTTGAGTCAGAGCCTGTCTCAATTTTGGTAGATGATTCCCTCAGAAAGGTTGCCAAATATACATTCCCACTACCCACCAACACTGTGTGGGAGTGTCAACACTGGGTACCACTAATCTTAAAAAAAAAAAGGAAAAAAAAAGCTAATCTGATGAGTAAAAGAAGAGGCACACAAATATCTTTAGGGTTAAAGCTTTATTTTTTACATACACCAAAACTTGCTTTGTCAAAGCACGGTCTCTTTAAGCAACTTTATTCACGCCCCTACAGGGAGAGAGAGGAAGGGATCTAAAATACGGTTTGTTCAAGGACTGTGGCCTGGGAGACAGTATTGCTGGCTAGCCGGGAGCAGACCCCAAGGCACCTCCCGTGGAATCTCCCTCTGTAGCTGACTCATGGAGGCAAGTGAGGCCTGTCACATCGCCTTCTCTTTGCCTATGATAAGGAGTCCCGTATCAGAAACAGGTTCAAGACTGCCTGATTCTACAAACACTGGAGAAGTTACTCAGAAATTCACTCCTTCAGTCAACTGACATTTATTTAGCACACCTAACCTGCCAGGAAATTTCTTCTCCTAGGTTTCACTTCCCCAAATGACAGCGTACCCTTTGTTCAGTGGCCTGTGGAAATGCTCAGCTCTGCACCTCAAAGGCCATCAAAGAGGACACCCTCAAATCTAATTGGTGTTTTGGGAATTTCCCCAGCATGTTTTGTAATAACGTAGTACCATGGAAAGTATACAAAATGAGGAGACAGAAGATTTGGACTTCAGTGTCAGTTGCTTTTATTGTAGGTCTTTGGAAAAGTCACTTAAACTTTGGGTGTCCATTTCCTTATCTATGAAATGCAGATGATAATATCAGCTTTGTCTATCTCACAAGGTTGAGGAAATCAGTAAGAAGTGAAAGTGAATTGAGCTTTGTGAATTCTACATCCACATACAAGTGAAGAAAATCACCATTTGTGATAGTCATATTATCACATAATGTTATATGATTGGCATATTAGAACACAGTTATTCTATTTGAAAGTAAAAAACGGCATTTGACCTATTAATAGAATTGTAACCATATGGTGTGGCAAATTCAGACCTAATCAAGTGGATTCCAAAAAAACAGATATAAAAGAAATAGCAAATTTTAGAACAACTTGACTTCTATCATTTGGCACAGACTGCCTTGAGCACCATATTAGGGATGATTCTGAAGCTGGGTTCAGTTCGCCAAGGGAAGTATGTCGTGATTGACTAGCGATGCCAGCCATGGGCGCAGGATATGAGACAATCGTCCCATATTTGGCATCCCCATTCTTCCTATCTTTACTCCTCAAAACAATTCTGTGAAATAGATTTGGCTTTCTTCATTAAATATTGTCACAGATTGAAAAATGGCTTTGTTATATAAAAATTAAAATAGGCTTATAAAGTAAAGAGCAAGAGACTCTCAGGCATCATAGACTGGCAGAGTTGGGAGGAATTTTATGTGGAATCTAGTTTAGAGACCTCATTTTACAGAGGGAGCCAGAGCCCCAGAGAGAAGGGACATTGTTTCTACCTTGTAGTATTAAATGCAGTAATGAATGTGAGCATGCTTTGAAAAATACAAGACCATACACAAGTGTGAAGTATTTTGATGTACTGATTAGTCTCTTTATCCGTATGTCTTTGTTTATGCCCAATTATGTATTCCTGCTCAAAAGAAACTCCCACCTCTAAATCCATCATGACTCTATTCTTTTTTCTCATGTTTTACCATTTACATCTGAAGGAGTTCAGTTAACAACAACAACAACATATTAGGGAGGCCTTGAATTAAAAGCTTTTAATGCTGACTGGCAGTATCTTCTGGAACCTGTGGGTGGAAAGTGATTTTTTTATATTTTAATTATTTCAGTTTCCTGACTATAAAATGGTAGCACTAAAGTGGAAAAAATACTGATTGTCACACCCCAAAGAAAATGTTTCTTTATAGAAAATAGAGACCAAACATTAATCTTTTTTCCATTAGAGGAAATTTTGCAATGAAGAGAGCAAGAAACAAAGCTTTTTAAGCAAAGTAGCTGCTTCTTATTTATTATAGTTCATATTTTAGTGGTGAAATCTAGCATCTTTAACAGATGGCAGATTTTTGTTATTTTTAGCTTTTGTTCTATTTTAACTTTTGTTCTAAAACTTTTAAATGTCTTATCATGAATGCCAAATAATGTGACACTCACCCATCTTTAAATGACTTTCAGTGGATTGAACCACCTCTAAAATGGAGATGTGAAAATTTGTCCTGTAATAGTCTAAACATGAATTTCCCTTTTAACAGGCATGAAGGATATGTACCAAGCAGTTATCTGGTGGAAAAGTCTCCAAATAGCCTGGAAACCTATGAGTAAGATATTTTCTTTGTTTTCTAAAAATATGGTACTAAGGTCCTCCTTAGATTAGGAATAAATTATTGGTTGATTATAAATGTACCAGACATTTTTTTTTTCTTCTTGTACTTTGATCCCTAAGTAAACAGGAGAGGACCACTTTAAATAGGAGAGGGGGGCCGATATATGTACTCACCTCCCCTTTTATCTAAGAGATGACTCTAAGATACCCACATAGATTGTGGTAAAAGGAAAAGTTTCTTCCGGGAATCTTGGTCTTACTTGAGAAGGGAAAAAAAACAGTATGAATACTGGATCAAATACAAACTCACTTAAAACATGCTTTAAGGCACTACTTCCCATACCAAAATAACAGACAAATAAGTTTTAAATATCTGCTTAGCTTGTATTGTCTGTTTCAAGTTGTCATTTATAGAAGAGTTCACATGGATATAATTTTAATGGAACTACTTAGTATTTAGTAAAATCCAATTGTAGTGGACAATGTACTCACCACGTACATATATGCTCCCTAGCTCCACTGCTGGAAGGCTCAGAAGCAATAGCCCCATAGCACCACGACAGCCCTGTGTTCATAGATCTTCCTTTCTAAATATTACTTCCCACTAAAATAGAGTTTTTGAAGAAATGACTTGGGGATTCAGAGTCAAGGCAGGGAAAATACAGAATGAACTTGGAACACCTTTCACAAGAAGGTAAAGAAGAACTGCCCATACCTCAAAATATTTTAATGATGTGGACTTGTGAAATGGACACAGGAGTCAGCTTAAAATTGTTCCTTCTGGCCAAATATGCAAAAATTTGGGTGTCAAAATAAGTAACAACAGTGATGCACTATAATCCATAGAATAAAATAAGAATGGATAACAAGCAGACATTTTGACAGGTAAGTAAGTAACTACATAAATAAAAGAGAAAGTTCTTTCTTACCATAGACTGCCCACTAATGAATGTAGAAGGAAGGATCACATTGAAAAATCACCATTTGTAACTCAAAGTATCAATTAATTCAGGCAAGACACTTCAATGAACATTTCACAACTAGGGAGGTGAAAGTGGTATTTACCGAGTTTCAGAGTATCTTCTTAGAAATCACTTATTAGTAATAGAGTGGAAATATCTGGTAGACCCCAATTTTAACCAAGTGGCCCAAGTTCTCATCAATAACAGGAAAAATAGATGTCCCAGCCCTCCGGATGCAACACACTGAGAAGGACACAACATCACCTCTGTGATATTCCTGCCCAAACATGCATAATCTGAGTTTCATTGTGAGGAAATGATAGGGAAATTCATATTCTACAAAATAATTGGCCTATGCTCTTCAAAAATGTTAATATCATAAAAGACACAAAAGGCTGAAAAATTGGTCCACGTTGAAGGAGCCTAGGAAAATGAGTGTTGATTAAATGGACTAGTAATCCTGGATTGGATCTTGAGCTATTAAAAAAAAAAAAAAAGGTAGTGGCACCCGGGTAGCTCAGTTGGTTAAGCGTCCAGCTCTTGATTTCAGCTCAGGTCATGATTTTAAAGTTGAAAGATCAAGCCATGTGTTGGGCTCCATGCTGGATATAGAGCCTGCTTAATGTTCGCTCTCTCTCTCCCCCTTTCCCCCACTTACCTCTCTCTCTCCCTCTATTAAAAAAAAAAGTGACAAAACACATCATTGGGACAATGGATGAAATTTGAATAAAGTCTGAAATTGGATAATAGTATTGCACCAATGTTAAATTTCCTGATTTTGGTAATTGTAACATGTTTATATAAGTATATATTCTATGTCTTAAAAATACATATTGAAGTACTTAGGAGTAAAAGTCTTTTCTCAAATGGTTTGGGGAAAATATATCTATATATCTATCTATTCAGAGGGAATGGTAAAGCAAATTTGTAAAACATCAGAAATTAATTCATCTGGATCAAGTGTATATGAGTGTTATTTTATAGTATTTTATAAATTTTCTATACATTTGAAATTTTTAAAAATGAAAAATGTTTAAGTCCTCACCAAATGTAAGATTGCCAGGGTTGAAAGATATTAGCTAATGAAGACTTCTATTAACTCATTTGGGCTCTTATTAGCTCAAAGGTGGTCAAGTTATTCGTTGCTGAAATTCTAATAGACTCTGTAGTGAAGAGCTATAATTTTCTGGAGAGTCTCTCAATTTGAGACTGGCTTTGATCAAGTATGTCTGAGTAGCCCTTCCCTCAGCTAACAGAAGAGTCATCAGTTCCAAGAATACTTGAGCAGCAATGGAACACGTAGGAAATAGGCTTAGATAAAATTCTTTCTTTTTTTTTTTTTTTTTTTTTTTGGCGATGCCTTTAGGGGAAAAAAATAGCATTTATTTCAAATGATCACTAAGCCGGGAAGTTTTGTTTGTTTTTGTTTTTAATCAGAATCTGGTCATTTATGATAGAGGGGGCAAACTCAAAATTCCAGCAGAGTATAAAACACTAGAGAATGGTAGAACCTGGGGCAAATAAAAAAGTATATTCCCTCTCCCAAAGGTATTTTAGGTTATAAACAAAACAAAACAAAGCCCTAGACCATAGCAACAAAACAGTCTATGAGTCCTATTTATTCTACATACTCTTGGTTTGTGTTTTTAAGATTATGAGATCACAGCTAGAGAATGAAATGACTCACAAGCAAACATCCAGACATTTGTGTGTGTGTGTGTGTGTGTGTGTGTGTGTGTGTGTGTGTATCCAGTATGATGATTTTTTTATCCTTGAACTTAATATTATCTAGTTTCAGGTGCCATCTGTATAACAACTCAAAATGTACCAACCGGGAATGTAACATGGTTTGATACATCCATTGATTGGCTTCAGGTCTCCTGTCCTGATTTGGAGACATAATCTTGGGCAAGTTTCCTTGCCAGGCTGGATCTCAGATCCCTTTCCCTTAAAATAAAGGATCAGACAAGATGAAGGAGGCACTCTAGCTGACATGCCCTCCCAGGTCCTGAACTGAGGGTAGACATCACTCTTAGTGACACACGTACCCACTGAGCTCAGGTGTGCAGCTTTAGGCAGCTATGACTAATTGATCAGTGCATGTGTGTGAGATGAAGCATATTTGCCATCACTCAACTAGAGAAGTTATAAGAGCCCACTGAGGGATAAAGTACCATTCACTTGCATGATGTTCAAAAGCTCAGGCAGATCCACTAATTCCTTTATTTTTAGCTACTTTCTAAGAGCCACACAAGTCTGATAAGCAGTGCTTCTTCCCCACCCAGAACTTCTCTCCGCTGGGGTTGATACTTTCCTAAAACTGATGATTAACTGGTGATCTTTCTATCTCCTCTTACCTAATATGTAGCCAGGGAAGCCAGGATGTGGCTCAAGTATTACCAGCAACGTTCAAAAACTTCGCCTCTAAAAATCACTCATACTCTTCTTACCATTTTGTAGGTTGTTTTTTTTTTACCAGACCTCAAAATTATAAACATAATATAATTACTTTGCAGAAGATCTTGAAAACCAGTCCAAAAGAGGAAAGAATTGCTTTACAAGGCTAAACTTTCAAATCTGTGCTCAAATTTTACAGCTGTCCTAGCATCATCCTACTTATAATCACCCACTGGTGTATGAAATGGAGAAGATGAAGGTTTTCTAAAATTCTGTTATGGAGGGGCACCTCAATGACTCAGTTGGTTAAGGAACTGCCTTCGGCTCAGGTCATAATCCTGGAGTCCCGGAATGGAGTCCCACATTGGGCTCCCAGCTCCGCAGGGAGTCTGCTTCTCCCTGACCTCCCCCTCTCATGCTCTCTCTCTCTCATCCTCTCTCTCTCTCTCTCAAATAAATAAATTTTTTAAAAATCCTAAAAAAATAAAATTTTATTATGGAAAATTCCCAAGTGCACAAAAGTAAGGAGAATATAATGAACCTCCATATACCCAAAACCCAGATTCAAAAGTTATTGATATTTTACCAATCCTAATTCCTGTGTTCCCTTCCAATAAAACATTTAATTACCTGGAAATGGTTCGTGCCTTTGTTTTTAAGTTGGAAACACTGGTATGGACAGAAAAGGACCAAGTTATTTTTTTTAATATTTTATTTATTTATTTGACAGAGAGAGATCACAAGTAGGTAGAGAGTCAGGCAGAGAGAGAGGAGGAAGCAGGATCCCCACTGAGCAGAGAGCCCGATACGGGCCTCGATCCCAGGACCCTGAGATCATGACCTGAGCTGAAGGCAGAGGCTTTAACCCACTGAGCCACACAGGCGCCCAGGACCAAGTCATTTTCTAACATTATCTTTTACAAGTAAATTAAAAAAAAATGTAATTGTCATTGACATATGACTTTTTCCTGCTTTCAGGTGGTACAATAAGAGTATCAGTCGAGACAAAGCTGAAAAACTTCTTTTGGACACAGTAAGTCTCCTTAACCAAACTTTTGGCTTAAAATAAGATCAATTATGCTCTTTTTTCCAGCCATGCTGTCGTTTCTGCCAATGTAGTAAGCTGACATACTGGATTACAGTGGTTTTCATGTCCGGTGGAAATATTCTGGAGATTTATAGAAACTGGCATATAATAGGATAAGAAACCTGGGGAGGGTCCAAGGCCTTGGTATTGACATGCAACTGTCACAACAGGTACGATGGCCTTTCCAGCCATGAGGGCTGACCCCAGGGAGCCATGGGACTAGTTTGCCTTGCCTGCTATATCAGGGGTGAGTGTGACTTAGATACTACTTGATTGGGTTGTGTGTCCAGAAGAAATACATCCCTTATTTTAACTTATTTTTTATGCAGCAGTTCTTAAGAGCCATGTGGTATGCTTAGCAGGACTGATCTTGCCCAGGGATGTCAGAGTAAAAGGAAAGAGGGATGAGAAGAGAAAAAGCAGGATGCAGTGGGGAAAGTACAGGTCCCAGTCCTGCTCTCTCACCAACACAGTGGGTGATTTGGGGGATGTTTCATCTTCCTGGACCTTGGTTTCTCAATGAGTACAAGATGAGCGTTGGATTAAATCAGCGATGACAGCTACGCAGTACTCATGCTTTCACCCTTTGCTTCTGATCTTATGTGACACAGTGGATCATGGTGTATGGCCTTGGGATCCTTCTCAGGGCTCCAGGCAGCTGCCATCAGGGGACTGGCACTCAAGGTGAACCCTCTCTGCCTGGACCAAAAGGTCATTTGTTATTCTGGGACAGTGCCTCTCAAATATCATTGTTGATGGATCACTTTTATGTGGTTGGTTTTCAGTTTCCAATTTGTCACACACTTATATTCTATAAAAGAAATAAAAATGAACTACTAGAAAAAATAAAGAAGCAAAGACACAAAAAAATTCAAGTTCCATTTTTTATTAGTCTTAGACTCATTAGACATAAAATTACTCTGATTGTTATGAAAAATTTTCTAAATGCCTATTCTCGATTTCTGGTTTTGTATGGTGGCGGACCAGCAACAATTTGCCATCTGGCATCCATCCTCAGACTGTATTTTGAGTAGCACTGAAAATTGCATATTTATGGTTCTTTCAGAGGTACCAAATGCATGGAGTTATTGAGAAAAGGTCTTCCACAGAGAAATCGATGAATTTACCAGCATACATGCCTAGAGCAGTTGTTTTCAGGTCTGTTTGCACATTAGAATCCCCTGGGAAACATTTTTTTTTTTAAAGATTTTATTTATTTGACAGAGAGAAACACAGCCAGAGAGGGAACACAAGCAGGGGGAGTGAGAGAGGGAGAAGCAGGCTTCCCACCGAGTAGGGAGCCCGACGCGGGGTTTGATCCCGGGACTCCAGGATCATGACCTGAACTGAAGGCAGATGCTTAACGACTGAGCCACCCAGGCGCCCCACCCCTGGAAAACATTTTTAAAAATACCAATGCCCAAGCCCCATGCCAGATATTAAATCACAATATCTAGTTGGTAGGATCTAGGCATTAATAATTCAGAGAAAAATCTCTCCATGTGCTATTAATGACCTGTGCCCAACACTAGCCTCACTGGTGACACCAGTAAACCATATGTATGAGTTGATGGAAGCATTAGTCTCCTTGTGCCAAAATGTCAACCTTATCACTGCCATTTCACCATACATTTTCCAATTTGGGTCTGAAGGTCTTCCTGTCTTTAAGAATTTTGTTTTATTTTAATTTTTTTAAGATTTTATTTATTTATTTGAGAGAGAGAGAGTGAGCAGGAGAGATAGAGCACAAGCAGGGGAAGTAGCGGGCAGAGAGAGAGGGAAAAGCAGGCTCCTTGCTGAGCAAGGAGCCCAATGCAGGGCTCGATCCCAGGATTCTGGGATCGTGACCTGAGCTTAAGGCAGACCACTTAACTGACTGGGCTACCCAGGCATCCTATCTTTAAGAATTTGAAATTAAATTGCATATGTTTCCTACATAGAATGTGGGTGGGGTGACCAACTCATCTTGGTTTGCCTGGGACTGTCCCTGTTTTAAAACTGAGAGCCCTGTGTCCAGGAATCCCCACCCAGCTCAGTCCTGGGCAAACTGGGACCCCTTGGTGCCCAACCTGGCAGCATCTATTTGCACAGTAGTTAGGGATGAGCCACAGAGAAGGAGATGTGGGACCATGCCAGGGAAAGAATGAAAGACTATGATGGGAAGGTAGAGGGTTGATGAATATTGTCAAAGAATAATTTAAAGGCATGCAGTTAATTATTAGCATGCTATGTACTTTTGTAGAAAGGGAAACTGGAAATAGACTAATTCATTCTATCAAAGGCAAAAATAGAATTTCTAAAAGAGGAAAACGTGGGGTGAAGGAAAACCCACAGTCATACTGGGAGCAGTGAGCTCCATCTTCTTTGGGTAAGTTGCTGATTAGCAAGCAGCTAGCAGAGAGGACAAGGTGAGATGGTCTACCGTTGGGCAACTTGTTCTCATCAAAGAAAGCAAGTTCAATTGTTTATGGATTTCCCAAAAGACTCTGTTTAGCAGGCAGTGAGGCATCAGAGGCAGCCTGTGTCCTGGCCGCTGTCTCTGTGAGCAGCTAACTCAGACTTGGTGTGTGTGCGCCATTTCCTTCATTACGATTGTTGGCTATGAACTCAAATATCTTTCTTTTTTGCTGAGCATAAGGCGAAGGCCTTTGAGGTGCTTGAGACAGGATTTTGACCTCAATAAGTTTTAGACTGTACTGGGAAATAAGACAAACTGGAGAGTTAGAGGATAATCCAAGGTAAACTATGAGCATGAGGCAGGCTTTCAGTGACCTCAGAGCTCAGGCAAGACTCTAAGGAGTCACATCTCATGGGGATAGATGAATTGAGCTGAGTCATGACTGGACTGTGGTTTTGCCTTGGTTCCACATCAGCTCAGCACTTAAAGTGATCATTTCCTGTGATCCCTAGGAGACCATGCATTAGAATCCCTGGGAAACTCTTAAAAATCCAGACATCTCAGTGGGCCCTGCCCCAGACCTAGAATCACAAAATCTTCCCAGAGTTAGTTCCTGGGAATCTGTATTGTTTTAAGTCAGGCTTGTGATGCCTGGGCAGCTGGCTCAGCTCCTCGTTCCCCAACCTATGTTATTGGATAGCATAATAAAATCTGACCGATGAGAACTAATTGAGAGGATTGCAAAATTAATTGAAAACTTGAATTATAATGTTTAAACAAGTGCAGTTTTGTTATTTTCAATCACACATTGGTTAATGAAGTGTTACCCACGGAGCACTTGAAACAGCCCGCATGAATGACAAGCGAAGAGGTTTCCTGTTTTATAGCAGTACTTTGGAGACACTTAAATACATTTCGCTTGCTGGGGCAGTTGAAACATTCCTCCCTGCTCACATTCTGAGTTACTTTACCCAATCCTCTTTGCCTCCTTGGGTAATATAAGGGCAAACTTCAGTGAGTCTCTGTATGGTCTGCTGCTTGAAACAAAAGCAAAATTGTTTCCTGGGTGTGTCAGCATCTCTTTATCTAACAAGTGTGGCATCCTGAAGAGGGGGATTGATGTATTTTTATTAACCAGACCTCTTGACCTATGGCCCCATCCATAGTGCTCCACTAGAATATAAAGGCTTTATCTTCCTATGGTATCTAGAAACCCAAACTGGATTTATGACAGTGCAGTTGTTCAATAAATAGTTGTTCAATGAATGAATACATCAAATGCTTTACAAATGCTTTCCAGTTAATAACCATGCTTAAAGAGAACCTGGTTGATTAGGAGTATCATTGGGGGAATCTTTTTAAAAATATAAAATCCAAACTCCACCCCTCACCAGGCAGAAGCTCTGGAGGTGGCCCCCAGGTGATTCTGGGACTTACCCAAGTTTGGGAACTGCAGAAAAGCATCGCCTACATCGTCCTGTCAATTTGTCAGATAACACCCCACCTAAGAAGCTCCTCGTGCTTTCGCTCTCCCTGACCGTGGAATGCAATGAGCTGGCCTTGGAACCCTTATGGTGCAATGTCATTATTTCTCCAGTGGCATGGTTCTCACTGTGCCTTGGGCCTCGGGAGTTTCCCTTCTGTCTTAACCCATTTAGGCAAAGGGTAAATTCCATGCGACCAGGTACTGCATACCTTACAGCATCAGACACATTGGGTGACCTGAATTCAGGCAGGAGCCTTACTCCAAGGAATTGGTTTATCATATTTCTATCATTTGAAGATGTCATTAAAGATGCAATATTGACTTAATAACGGATTTGTTTCAGGAGAAGAGAACAACCAGCTCCTGAATGTGTCAGAGACATTCTCCTAAGTGTACTGCCTCATGACAAAGCTATGAACTATCAGTCTGGCTTTTGCAGTAACCTACCCTGTGTATTTAGATTACCTTCTGTAAATTCACCTTTAAATCATATGGGCAGACAGAAGGAAATATCCTCCTAATATGTCAATGTATCTCAGATAAAGACAGGCAATGGAATTAATACTTCCAACAGATGGTATGCCATAGCATGTGACAATAATGGCTAAAAATAGCCCTAACAGTCCTTTTTCTGGTACATTCCAGGAAATCTTCTATATGCTTTAATTCTCCCAACAACCTTACATTTTACAGATGAGGAAACTGAAGCTCATATATTTAATCAGGAAATACCTGGAATTCACAGAATTATAGACTGGTAAAGTTAGAATTCCCTTTACAGAACATCTACATTACAGAAAAGTAAACTGAGGCTAAGTTCAGGGTGTGAATCAGTGGCATGGTTCTGGACTAGAGGGGGACATGTGCGCGCGCACGCACGCACACACACACACACACACACACACAGTTAATAAGGTAATATATGAGTTAAGTTCTATTCTCCCATCCCCATAATTTCCATTGATATATTTCACCACCTCCATGACATTTTTCCCTATTGTTGCCTCTTTATTTTTCTAGGTAAATTAGTAAGAGGTAAACTGAGACTTTGAAAATGTTCCAAGGGAATGAGGGGCCCCCCTTCTGGCTGTATTGTGCAAGTCAGTGCCCCTTTGCCTGGTGGGGTTGTGAGGAAAGACCTTTTAAGCTCCAGTGTTCTTGGTGGTTGTGACTTCCTTTGAGCCCCTTACAGGAAGTAGGCGGTAAAACCCACCCTGGATGCCTCCTTTTCCTCAGAACTCTAGACTGCCTCAACCCCAG
Source organism: Spilogale gracilis (assembly GCA_004023965.1). Lineage (NCBI taxonomy): Eukaryota > Metazoa > Chordata > Mammalia > Carnivora > Mephitidae > Spilogale > Spilogale gracilis. Next base: position 55,251 of record PITA01001559.1, on the reverse strand, counting down.
ACCAGAGTTTCCTGTCACCCTCACTGAATGTAACTTAGAGCAATGACAATGGGGGAAGGGCTCTGAGCCTCCCATGCTCAGCTGAGCTGACTGCAAACCTTACCTCCCCTTTTTCTCACGTTTGTGGATTACTCTTTTAAAAATTTTTTTTTAAAGATTTTATTTATTTGACAGAGAGAAACACAGTCAGAGAGGGAACACAAGCAGGGGGAGTGAGAGAGGGAGAAGCAGGCTTCCCGCCGAGCAGGGAGCCCGATGTGGGACTTGATCCTGGGTCTCCAGGATCACGACCTGAGCCGAAGGCAGTCACTTAACCAACTGAGCCACCCAGGCGCCCCTGTGGATTACTCTTGTTAACAGTTGAGCCCCACTCTGATTACAGTTTTAAAAAATAACAATAATGGCTTTTCTGGAAGAATTAGAACAACAAAACATTCCTAATTGAATAGAAGAGGTGCTTGCACTCCCCCCTTAACAGACACTCATAAACTTCTGTGTTTGTTTTATTGTTGTTTTTTTGTTTTTGTTTTTGTTTTGTTTTGTTGTTTTATTTCTTCCCATTTTAGAGTAACTTAGATATGTAGATAAAATCTTCCTCTGCTGAAGTTTTGTTTCTTCCTGCCTTGAGTTTAATCCATCACATTCCAATGAAGCAAGAGCAAAAGCCTCAGTATTTGGCAAAGGGGGAAATCTCTGAAGATGTACAATGCTACATGTAATGCGTGGATGAATATCACAAACTGTGATGTTGAACAAAAGAAGCCAGACATGGATTCACTATTCACAGTAGCTGCAAGGTAGAAACAGCCCAATGTCCATCCTTTGATGAATGCATAAACAAAATGTGGTATGGTCATCTGATGGAATATTATTCAGCCATAAAAAGGAATCCAGTACCGATACACACTACAACTTGGATAAACCTTGTAAAAAATATGCCAAGTGAAAGGAGCCAGGCACAAAAGATCACCTATTATATTATTCCATTTATACGAAATGTCTAGAATAGGCCAATCTATACAGACAGGAAGTATATTAATGTGGCAAGGGTGCAAATAAAACAGAGGTTTATTTGGGGAGTAATAGAAATGCCCTAAAATTAGGTTAAATGGCACAACCCTATCAATTTACTAAAAATTATTGTATTGTACACTTGAACTGGGAGAATATTATAGTATGTAAATTATACTTCAAAAGCTATTTTATTTTTTTTATTTTTTTTTAAATTTTATTTATTTGACACAGAGAGAGATTACAAATACACAGAGAGGCAGGCAGAGAAAGAGGGGGAAGCAGGGTCCCTACTGAGCAGAGAGCCTAATGAGGGGCTCCATCCCAGGACCCTGAGATCATGACCTGAGCCAAAGGCAGAGGCTTAACCCTCTGAGCCACCCAGGTGCTCCCTCAAAAGCTATTTTAAAATCAAATGAACTAATCTGGGATTTTTGATGTCATATAGATCACCTTTACTTTAGAAATTAAATAAACTACTGACTCCAAAGGGGAAAAAACTCTAATGCTTGGAAAATCAAAATTTTTAAAGGAGGATTTATAAGCAAATGTTACAAGGGTCCTTAATATTTCACTGGGATAAACGGTTTACATTTATATCTGAGAAAAGGAAAATAAGAACCTATTTAGCACTCCTCTGTTCTCACCATGCCCAAGATTCTGTATGGAACACATTGTGGGTAATGTGGGATGCTAACTACAGGCTCAAGATCTTATATTGCTCCAAAAAGATTATAACAGATTTTCTTAACTTTAAAAAAAAATCATGAAATAAAAATTATTAAAATAAATTCTATGGGAACAAAGAATACTAGGACTGCTTCAGGATATCTTAGAAAATGGAAATACAGCCACTTTCTGCATTTCCCCAGTTCTTGCCCTGTTTTCAGGCAGCAGCCAGATCAGCCCAAATTAACAGCCTTTGGATAGGGAGACCATGGCTAAGCAATACCAACCTGAAGATTCAGGTCTCAGCTTCAAATTTCTTCCCTCCCCCATCCCAGTTTTATAGAGGTATAACTGATATATAGTATTTTATAAGTTTAAGGTATATAATATAATAATCTGATATCTGTATATACTGCAAAATGATTAATATGGTAAGTTTCATTAATATCCATCACACACATAGTTACAAATATTTTCTCCTGTATTGAGAATGTTTAAGATCTACTCTCTCAGCATCTTTCAAATAGAAAATACAATACTGTTAAGTATTGTCATCAGTCTGGACCTTGCTTCCCAGGTCTGATTTACCTTATAACTGGAAGTTTACACCTTTTGGCCCCTTTCATCCATTCCCCCACCTTCCACCCCACTCTGATTTTCAAAACAGATCCTTAAAATCCCACAAGAGGTAAAGAAGAGTTTTGGGAATTTCACATTTATGTGGTAAATTATAGGTTTGGCAAGGATGCGCAAGGATAGAAGGGCCAGTTGTCTCCAGCCGTCCCCCCACACTTGCTCCCAACACACACATCCCTGTGGGTTTAGGGCCAACTTAGAGATAGCAGGTTATATTCCTGGGTGAGCTTTCTCACTTTTAGTGCTGTTTTGAGAGAAAGAGAGAGGGAATATGCATCAAGACTGTTGTAAGAGCTACATGTTCAGTTGAGTCAATGTAGACCAAACCCGGATGTCTAGAAGAATCACATTTTAAGCTTCTAGAAAGTTCAGGAACCAGGCTGCCAGTCCTAGAGATTCGAAGTGTATAGGTAAGGGATGAAGCACGGTTCACTGTTTGCTGTTGTTTTGTTTTTTTTGCTTTGTCTTGTTCTGTGCCTCAGTTTCTTCAGGTGATCATGATAATCAACGAAGTGTGGGACACGGGGGTATAGGGACTTAGGCCAGATCCATAGTTCTCAACTGGGGTGATTCTGTCCCCCAGCGAACACTTGGCAGGCTCTGACATCCAGTTGCTAGAGGCCAGGAAGAGTGCTAAACACCCTATGATGTCGTTTATCTAGGAGTCAACTAATTAGCATGGCCATCTGTGTATATGGTTTTTATTGTGCGTAGACAATCCACTTTGGGGATTGGGGGATGGAGGGGCTCCCGTTGTTCTAAATTGTGTACACTCTGCTCCATGTGCTACCAGTATGTGTGGTTCACACATGAGGCTCATGTGTTTTGTGGGCCTTCACCTGAGGCCCTTACCATGTCAAAGGTAAGTAAATCATAATACTAGGTTTTGTAAAAATTACCAGCCCAGATTCACAGTTGGATAGCAACAGAGCATTAGATGTGAAGTACTCCAAACAGAGTTCAAATTTTAAGTTCCCTCTGAGAATGAATAAGTTGGCATATGCATTTGCTTGTACTTTTCCCATCAGCACTGGGAAAACTGTTGGGGGTCGGTGGGGGTGAAGAGTACATTCTTGGGGCTTTCCCTTCTCTCTACTTCCCTCATGAGACCAAGAACTTTGCAATTTTTTCCTCCTTTTGCCCACAGCAAAATCAGCACTCTAGAAAGGGGCTAATACATACATTCCCATTAAGGAACTGATGAAGCTTCAAGATCGGAAAGCTTTGTGCCATTGGAGGGGAATGGAGAAGTGGTTCTAACGTGTTGAGGGGAGTTATCATGGAGCAGTGGAAGGAGCATGGGCTTTTCTCACTTACCACACTCAAGGTTCAAAGCCCAGGTCTGCCCCTTGCTTGCTATGGATTGTGAGAAAGTCACTTAAGCCCTGTGGCACTCAGTGCCCTCACTGAGGATATAAAATCTAGATTGCCCTGTTTTAGGGAGGGTTGGATACATCTGTATGAGCCTGCTGCATGGGGAGCCCCACAGGGGCAGAGCTGGTATTATCTGTCTTCATTCCCTGCTTATATCATCACCGAAAGTCTCTGATCCATGGTAGGAACCTCAGGAAATATCTGTTCAATGAACAAATGAAATGGTAGCCATTATTGTGGAAAGTCTGCTCTGTGCAAAGCTAACCTATCGCCTTTCCTTCTTTCACAGATAAGCAAGATGAGCTGGAGGCATGAGGCTCGTTTCCTGGCATCACTAACGCTCTGTATTTTCTAACCATTCCAGGGCAAAGAAGGGGCCTTCATGGTACGAGATTCCAGGACCCCGGGAACATACACCGTGTCTGTTTTCACCAAAGCCATTGTAAGGTATGGTGCTAAGTCAGCTCAGCGAAGTGGGGAGAGATGGTCCTGAGCTGGGTGAGCAACAAGCCACACACAGTAACATCAAACAGTGCAAGAGGGGGAGGGCTCACTAGGAATGGTGTGCTTCCCCTGATCCCTCTGAGAAAACCAAGATGAAGGACAGAACTGAAGTCATTTTGCTGCAAAGTAACAGAACTGGGTCCCCATGCCAGGTTCCCTTCTAAGCACCCCAGCATGCAGGGCTCTAGAGAAATAAAATACTTGAGCTACAGAGGATGAGGTTATAATTTAATCCACAGCTGACAGAGTAGATGCTTTCAGCCGGAAGTGAGAAGATAGGTGTTTTAGTTCTGGCTTGGCTAATAAAACTACCTGCCATTTACTGAGTCCTTACCATGTGCCAGAACGGTACAGTGTCTGATCCTAAGGAGCTCTGATGGCAGGAGTGACTACGCTGCTTCCACTTAGGAAAAAACAAAGCTCAAAGAGCTGATGGCACCTCAAGTGATCAAGCCACCGTCATGCTCCAGCTGGGGGACTGCAAAACCCCGCTGGCCTGCCCCTTTCTGTACGTCAGTTTCCTGCTTGGTAAAGCAAATGTTTAAGAGCCTATCCAGGTCTCAAATTCTCTTATAATTAAAACATAAGTCAGAACAGAGAAGTTTGGCAATGAGTAAGATTGGGTGAGAATTAAGAGAAAAGAGAAAAAGAAGATTAAGGTGTCCTCAGGGATAACTTCTTAGAGAATGAGGAGATGAGCAGGACTTGAAGCAAGAGCAGGGTCTGGTGGAGAAGAGGGCGGCTGCCTAAGGATGGGAAAGAAGACAACGCACATCACAGAGGGTCTGTGCCTCTGCCATGGCTGGGGACAGTGGGGACAGTGACCTGCAGCTTCATGAGATATGATGGAGAAGGAAGGAAAAATAACGTCTATGCTGAGGGTATCCAAGACCACCTCCAGGTTCAGGGATCCACTATGAAGACTCACAGGGCTCAGCATACAGTCAGTTGTACCCGAGGCTAAGACTTATTACAGTGGAAGAATACAAGGCAAGAGCAGCAAAGGGAAAAGACACATGGGGCAAAATCCAGAGGAAGGCAAACATGAACTGCCAAGAGTCCTCTCCCAGAAGAGTCACACAGAACGTGCATTATTCCTCCAGCAACAAGCTCTGAGAACAGGGGTAAAATGGGATTTATCAAGGGAGCTCTTGAGAGAATCAGGGCTCAAGATTTTCATTGGGGGCTGGTCACCTAGGCACCTTCTGCCTAGCACATAGAAAAATCCCAGAGTCCCAGAAGAAAAGCAGACATGGAACATAAACCACAATGTTATACAAACAATTTAGGAACAGGGAGCCATCCTTATCAGTTAGAGAATGGGGAGAGCCCTCCCCAAATCCGAGTCCTCAGATGCCAGCTCCGGGCTAACACTGTAAGCAGGCCTTTCTAAAGAGAGCCTCTAGAGCTGCTCTGTTAACTCTTTGCTCTGCAAAGTCACCTAAGTGCTAAGGGTCCGGAGTGTTCTCTTCTCATCTGCTGATAGTTAGTGAAACCCACACGGCAGAGGAGGCAGGCAGGTAGCACACACGAGAACATTCCCCACTTCGTGACTGTAGAAGAAGCATCACCAGCCCATCACGGCACTGATTCTAGTGGGCTAGATGCAGCCTCGGAGTCCTTCTTACCCCAGCACCCAGGGCCACCCTGTCGAGACTGACACACGAGTTGAGATATACCTGCCATCCTTCTGAGAGGGTGAAAAAAAGCTAACAGGAGTCTGATATCAGTAGACATTTTTGTGTCTAAATATTGCTTATTAACAATCACTGCATCTATGTTTCCTCTGTTTCAGTGAGAACAACCCCTGTATAAAGCACTATCACATCAAAGAAACAAATGACAACCCCAAGCGATACTATGTAGCTGAGAAGTATGTGTTTGACTCCATCCCTCTCCTCATCAATTACCACCAATATAATGGAGGAGGTGAGTTCTAAAGGATGAGGCCAGAGGGGAACCCTTGAAGGGGAACTTGGAGGAAAATGACTAACATGCCGCCAGGTTTTCTCATCTCAGGCAAACTGACCATAAATAAGAACTCAATGTCCAAATAGAAAAGGATGCCAAATATTTGATCATATTATATATTTCCCATTAGCCAACTCTGTTGTTAGACTTAGAAGATTTCACCACCTGCGCGTTTATATTTATCACTCTTGTTGGGTGGGGGCTGATATAGTGACTGGGCTTTGGGATTTGTTTTCCAGAATAAAAGGTTTTTGCATTGGATTATATTTTTGCTGGTGATTTAACTTGAACAGTTATTACAGTAAAGCTCTAACTACTACTGCTTTTTAATCAACCCAGGTCTGGTCACCAGACTCCGGTATCCAGTTTGCTCCTGGAGGCAGAAAGCCCCGGTCACAGCAGGACTGAGATATGGTGAGCTGGGCATGTGGCAATGTTATGTATTTGCACCAACTCACATTCCTAAAGATCTGGGGCAAATTCTGAATGGACTTTCCATGCACCTAATTCTTCCCCAGACTTAAAATAACCATTACAACAGGTACACTGTATATCTGGAGATGATGTGCACAAAGGAGTATTTACAAAGTGTGTAAGAGAGATGTGTATATGAGCACATTTACTGAGCTTAAATCAATGTCCATTGATTTTACTGAAGAGGTCATCAATGAAGTGTTTATTGAGCACCTACTTTGTACATAGCACTCTATCTACTAAATGCTATTAGGAAAAAAATATTGGAAAATGATACCTTAGGACTGTTATTACCACCACCTATCTTCTAGAACTTCTGTATCATCTAATTTGCTGGGTATGGTCCATTGCAGGGGTCAGAAGTTAGAAGCATTGAGAAGTGTTTGTCTGCATAATATGGTGTTCATTTTTTTTCAGTGCCTTGAGGCAAAGCTTGCATCTCCAGTGCCATAAATCCTGTTATTCGCTCTTATCCTTTGAAATTGCTTCCCTCATTTTTTATTATCTGCCTGAAACCTAAAGGCATTTGAGTTTGCATCCTCTGGTCTAAACTTGTGGTCAAGGAGAATGCTGGAGCAATTCTCATTTTGTGTCTCCCAGATGGGTGGTTCTCAGACTCCAGCGTACATCTAAGTCATCGGGGATGCTTATCAATAATGTTGGCTCCTGGGGGCACCTGGGTGGTACCCTCGGTTAAGCTTCCGACTCTTGATTTCCGCTCAGGTTGGGATTTCAGGACCGTGAGATCAAGCCCCACATCAGGCTCTGTGCTCAACGCAGAGTCTGCCTAAGACTCTGTCTCCCATGTCCTTTCCTCCTCTAAAACTAAATAAATAAATCTCGAAAAGAGGAAAGAAAGAATGTTGGCTCTTGGACACTACCTAACACTTAGCAAAACACAATCTTTGATAATGGAATCCTGGCGTCTGCATTTTAAACAAATCTCTAGGTGATTTTGACACAGGTGATTAGAGAGTCAGACTTTGAGAAACACTGCTGTGCGTGCTCCATCTCTAACTAGCACTGTATCTGGTGCACAGCAGGAACTCAGCACTATTTTCTGTTGAGTCTGCCTCAAAGAGGTAGAAATTGATCTATTTATGGTACTAGGCCAAGTGCCCGGAAAGGGTAATCCCTCTTTAGCCTCCTTATGAAAATAAGGTAATTGTAATAACTGTGGAATCTTAATGTATCCATGCTGGATGGAATCTCAGAGATTATTTTATGAACATGCTCATTGTGTCAATGTAAAACTTGAGAATTGGATTCTTTTTATTCACTTATCAAACATTTTTTGAGAGCCTACCACATGCCAGACTGTGCTGGCTGGTACCTCTGTATGAAACCCATTGGGAACCTTACTCCCAACCCCTGCTATAGCAGAACACAGTGCTGTGGATACACTTGGTGGGTAAATGAATGAATGAAGGAATGAATGATCAGCTCAAATGAAATTTGCTCTATGTGAAAAATGACAATAAAATGTTTTCAATCAGGAATAGAAAATAGTTGGACATAACAAGAACCCTTTTATTTTCTTTGATACCTTACTTAATGCTGCTTTCCTTCCTTCTTCTATTTAATCTCCCCCCACATACATTTTTCAAGGTTTTAAGTACATATCCTATGTTATCATTTGAAGGGTAAAATAATAATTTTACCTATCTATGATAGTTCTAAGTCTAAGGCTTATACTATTTTCCATCCTTGGGTTATATTAACAATAAGGTAACATGCTACCTAGGGCTCTATATAGTCTCCTTGTAGCCGTATACTTCATATTTACTGCTTGCCACCCCTGGAAAAACATCTCTCTCTTTTCCAGGGAAATGGGTGATTGATCCCTCCGAGCTCACTTTCGTGCAGGAGATTGGCAGTGGGCAATTTGGGTTGGTGCATCTTGGCTACTGGCTCAACAAGGACAAGGTGGCCATCAAAACAATTCAAGAAGGGGCTATGTCAGAAGAAGACTTCATAGAGGAGGCTGAAATCATGATGTGAGTGGTCAAAACAAGAGTACACCAAGATGTCTTGGGGAGGATGGTTGATGTCATGCTATACCACTTGGCTGCTCAAATCTCCCGATGGTTTCCAATGGCATGGATTATAAAATCAACTCCTCGCCATGGTCTACAAGGCCTATCATGGTCTTGGCCTGCCTGTCCCCACCCATTCGCCTCCCCTCCCTGTCTCTCCTCTGCCACATGACGTGCCAGCCACACTGGCCTCCATTCATCATTGCCCATGCCATCTGACTCCTCACCACCCTTCACATTGTTTTTGTTTGGGGGAGGAGTGCAGTTTTGGGAGACTGAGTTTAGACCATCTCACCTCTTGCTTTTTTCCTCCAGGAAACTCTCTCACCCCAAACTGGTCCAGCTGTATGGGGTGTGCCTAGAGCAGGCCCCCATCTGCCTGGTGTTTGAGTTCATGGAGCATGGCTGCCTGTCAGATTACCTGCGCAGCCAGCGGGGGCTCTTTGCTGCAGAAACCCTGCTGGGCATGTGCCTGGACGTGTGTGAGGGCATGGCATACCTGGAGGAGGCGTGTGTCATCCACAGAGACCTGGTAAGAGGGTGCAGGGCCAACATCTATAGGTCTGGGATGAAGGGCTATGTCCCACCGAAATGTGGAGCTACCCAGACTGGAAATACATTGATAAATAACAATCTCCCTTCCACTCTCCACTTCTTCCTTCTTCCACCCACCAGGCAATGTCCTAGTAGGACTCAGATCTGGGCTCTAATCCCAGCCTTGTTTCTGACTTGTACCCTCTGAGTCTGAGTTTACATTTTTCCAAAATGAGGCTTATATCCTCTCCTTAACCTCTTGGTGCCTCGGTTTCCTCTTGATAAAGTGAGGGAAATGAACAAGCACAGTTTTTTCTCAAACTATTATCCAAGGATCTACTACAATCACATTGGGGTGATGCTAAAACCATCCTCCGAATATCTGGGTCAGGGCTCAGGATATTCATTTTAACATATTCCTTCTTGGGATCTGTAGGTACATTTCAACTGTGAAAAAAGAGTAGGGTCTTTTATCACGAAAGGCTCTTCCAATGCACAATTCTGTGATACTAATTAGGGACTAGGTACTCTTCCTATTGAGGAATCGTTTTAAGATGATGAGTATCCTCAAAACATTCTTATCTTGGGGCGCCTGGGTGGCTCAGTTGGTTAAAGCAACTGCCTTCGGCTCAGGTCATGATCCTAGAGACCTGGGATCGAGTCCCACATCGGGCTTCCTGCTCAGCGGGAAGCCTGCTTCTCCCTCTCTCACTCCCCCTGCTTGTGTTCCCTCTCTAACTGTGTTTCTCTCTGTCAAATAAATAAAATCTTTAAAAAAAAAAAAAAAAAAACATTCTTATCTTAGTCAAATAGGTGACAGTTTCTTCATATCATCCCTAATGTTAACATTTCCTATTATATCAGGTTGCATTAGAGCACATCGTCGGTTAGACAATATCACAGATTTCTCTTGTAATTAGAACCTCAGGAATGAAGCTAAAAGACTAAACTTATTTATCCAGATAAAGGATCTTACACATTTAACTTTTTAGCTCACTTCTGGACACTAGTGAAGCTTAATTAACATCTGTACAGCCCTTGTACAGCAGCACATAGAAACTCAAAAGACTGAGACATAGGAGGGGCTCCTGGTGGCTCAGTTGGTTAAGCAACTGCCTTCAGCTCAGGTCATGATCCCGGAGACCCAGGATCGAGCCCTGCATCGGGCTGCCTGCTCGGCGGGAAGCCTGCTTCTCCCTCTCTCACTCAAATGAAATTTGAGTCCCCTCTCTGGCTGTGTTTCTCTCTATCAAATAAATAAATAAAATCTTTAAAAAAAAAAAAAGACTGAGACTATAGGAGATCTCTTGTATTGATGATCCACCAACAGTTTTCTTTTCCCTTTTGTTTGCCTGTCTCTACTTCAGGCTGCCAGAAATTGCTTAGTGGGAGAAAACCAAGTCATCAAGGTGTCGGACTTCGGGATGACAAGGTAATAGGGGCACAAGGCGTCAGGAAAGTCTTGGGAATGGGACTCAGTCCCCCAGAACATTCAGACATTCTTTCTCCACTCTCTACCCAGGTTTGTCCTTGATGATCAATACACCAGTTCCACAGGCACCAAGTTCCCAGTGAAGTGGGCATCCCCGGAAGTCTTCTCCTTCAGTCGCTATAGCAGCAAGTCAGATGTGTGGTCATTTGGTGAGTGGCATCCTGGCCCCACGGCCACGTATTGAGAACTGCCAGCCAGCTGTTTTATCTGGCAAATCCAGGCAACTCTACTTGCCCAGGACTGGGTGGTGAGGGCATCTCACTGATAGTCTGTGTGTGATAATTGCTCTGAAAAGTCTGAAGAGGCCCGCATTATTGCATTTGTTCTTGGAGATCTTTGAAATGGGGGTTAAAATGAGAATGGAGACAGATCCTGGTGACAGCTTCTGTAAGATAAAAAGCTGGAGGAGTCAGGAGATTAGAATATGAGTTCCTCCAGGATCAGGAGCATATTTTGTTCAACAGTATTTTCCCATGCTTAACCCTCAATAAATATTTTGCTCATTTCTCCAACAACAATTTATTGAGCACCTGCCATAAGCCAGGGATAATCTAGGTGTTCACAATGCAGGGATGCATAGGATAGGAAAGACTCCTATTTTCTTAGAGGCAAATTTTAGGAGGACACAGGTAATAATCATATAAACAAGCTAATAGATATGTATCTGAGACAAAGTCACATAGTGATAAGTATGTGCTATGAATAAAACAAAACAGTAATGGGATGGAGAGTGACTGGAATGGAGGGTCTGTTTTAAATAGTATGGTCTGGAAAGGCCTCTCTAAGGAGGTGACCCTTGAACACAGATCTGAATGATGAGGGAGTCATCTCCACTGGAAGATCCAGGGTATGGTGTCCCTGACCAAAAAGCCCAGCAAGTATAAAAATTTGGTGTGTCCAAGGAAAAAATTACTGTCTTAATGAGATGATAGTAGACAATGAAGTTGGCAGTCCCTGATAAGGAATTAGACTTTCTGATAAGTGCAAACGGGCATGAAAGAAAGGCAGAATGAATGATGTTATTGTGGCAGAAAGTTCTAAATATTCTTGCTGGATTTGTCATATTCTCCTAAGCCATAGTTCATGTGTCCAACATACTGGACAACCTCTTTGATTTGGATTATAAGTAGGGTTATATTTTGCAAAGTAATGAGTTGGAGTTTGATTTTCCCCAAGTGTATTGACTTAAGAGTAGAAACCAGGGAAAAGCTAATTAAATCTCTTCAGAAAACTAGTTTTGAAGTCTCCCCCAGTATTTTAGAATAGTCAAATTCTGACAACTGAGTGGTTTGTAAATTTCGAGTTCTTCTGAACTATTCCTTAAAACAGCTTCCCTATTTGACAGACCCAGCTAAGATTTTGTTACTCAAATTTAAATTACAGAATGAACTTGGAAGAAATAAAACTGCACCAGAGCAGTCTCAGAAGATTCTTTTTTCCCCAAGCACGAGTCAGAATGGCTAAAATTAACAAGTCAGGAAACAACAGGTGTTGGTGAGGATGCACAGAAAGGGGAACCCTCCTACCCTGTTGGTGGGAATGCAAGCTGGTGCAGCCACACTGGAAAACAGTATGGAGATTCCTCAAAAAGTTGAAAACAGAGCTACTCTGCAACCCAGCTATTGAACTACTGGGTATTTACCCTAAAGATACAAATGTAGTGATCCGAAGGGGCACCTGCACCCCAGTGTTTACAGCAACAATGTCCACGATAGCCAAACTATGGAAAGAAAGAGGCTAGATGTCCATCAATGGCTGAATGGATAAAAAAGGTACACACACACACACACACACACACACACACACACACACACACGAATATTATGCAGCCATCAAAAAATGAAATATTGACATTTGAAACAAGGTGGATGGAACTAGATAGAGGCTATTATGCTAAGCAAAATAAGTTAATCAGAGAAAGATAATTACCATATGATTTCACTGATATGAGGAATTTGAGAAACAAGACAGAGGATCATACAGGAGGGGAAAAATGAAACAAGACAAAACCAGAGAGGGAGATAAACCATAAGAGACTCTTAATCTCAGGAAACAAACTGAGGGTTGCTGGGGGGGAGGGTGTTGGGAAGGATGGGGTGGCTGGATTATGGACACTGGAGAGCGTTTTTGCTATGGTGAGTGCTGTGAACTGTGTAAGACTGAATAATATGTTATATGTTAATATAAAAAATAAAAATAAAAGAGAGACCTAAGCGGGGGCATGGAGAAAGGTACGGCTGATGTGTGGCCCCTCTCTATGGGTAATGCAGCCCGTCACACTGCACCAAGCCCAGTGTCCCATAAAAAGATGTTTGTACCCACTGCTACTTTGTCACATTCACCTGCCAACACTGCACGAGGCTTACTGGCCACAGGTTGTCAGCTTGGGAATTTTGTATTGCATCATATAATTAGAGAGTTGAGCTATAGTCCATCCCTGCCTAGGATATGCTCCCCTGAAGTGCCCAAAAATGAGACTGAGGGCGAGATAGCAGGAGTGACAGGCCTGAGAAACCAACCCTAGTGGACTGAGAGCTTTGATCCCTGCCTCGGAGGCATTGAGCTTCACTATGCATTTTAAGGTTTTTGCCCTAATTAACTGTGCTGTTTTAAGCAGGTCAGGTAAACTCCTTGGGCCTTACTCAGTTTCCAGTCAATGCGTTACAAGCTTTGCACAAAAGCAATTGTTTTCAAATGAGCTTTGAGTAGCAGGCCTCAGTTTTCCCAAAGAAATCTCACTAGAAATTCTGGCAAATTGGGGAGCTCAACAGCCTTATTTACAGGCAGGTTCCAAATTTCCAAAACTCTAGAGACACCTCTGAGGTTCCCTGAGAAATCCTGATCCAGAGGTCTGGGCCAGGGCCCAGGATCTGCCATTTGAACAAACTTCTGAGGTGATTTTTATTCAGTTGTTTTGGAAATTTTACTTTGAAAAACCCTACCCTAGGAATCTCTGAAATACAGTCTGAAAAACCACTGAAGTAGGTATCTGCAAGCTCTCTTCCCGCTCTGACATTCTATGCATGCATTAGTACATAATAAAATTGGGTGTGACATTTCTGCTAAAGACAGAAGAGGAAAGGAGATTAAATCACAGGTCAAAAATAGACAACCCAGAAATGTGTTTGCTCTGTCTACACAGTATTTTTAAGAATCAAATTGAATTTCAATTTCTAAACTCTCAATTTGTGACTTCTTTTTAAAAAATCAGAAAACGTGGCAATCCCAAACTCTCAACCCCTTGTGCCCTATGGTGCCTGAAGCTATTCTCTGAAAACAGAATTAGACTCCTAGTTCCCCACATCCCATCCACTCCATTCATTTACATGATGTGTAGACATTTGAGTTTACATCCCCTGCAACTTTTAGTATAGTAGCATTTGAGTTAGATATATAAAAGGGCTGAGCTTGAAAGTTCCTCACCACTGGGAAGATTGGGAAATCTCTGTTCTTTAGAAATAGCACAGGCCTAAGAAGCCTTGGATGGTTTTGTATTCTCACTCCTGAAGGTGGGGACTTGAATCTGAGTAACAAGGAATCTACAGTTTCTTGATGTAGGCTTATTTGTTTGCTAGTTGTGAACTTCATCATTCACTGTGCTGCACTCACCGTTTCTTGTAGGTGTGCTGATGTGGGAAGTCTTCAGTGAAGGCAAGATCCCGTATGAAAACCGAAGCAACTCCGAAGTGGTAGAAGACATCACTACTGGATTTCGCTTATACAAGCCCCGGCTGGCCTCCGCAAATATCTACCAGATCATGAATCATTGCTGGAAAGAGGTCAGTAAAATAAGTGGTTTCCCCCTGCACTGTAATCTACAACTTTAGGCTCTGTCCCCTTCCCTAAAGAAAGAAACCCTCTTAGAGGATGAGGAAGCAGGTATGACCAAAGTAGATTAGCAGGAAATTAGCTTTGAGTGTCTACTAATGAAAGAGATTGCCCATCCCTAAAAAAGCTGGCAGTGGCCTTAAATATTATTTGATCAGCAGTAGAATGTTGCAGGTCATCAACACACTGTTAGAGAGGAAGAGAGGGAAGACGCCATTATACTATCATACAGAAGTTTGGCTGGCCTACAATCCACTGTGCTTCACCTATTTACAATTCCATCATTCTCCAAGTCCTGACCGGAGCACCATAAAACCATTAAGTGTACATAAAGGTAATGCTAGAAGATGGTGAGCAGAAGTTCACTTGTGCTGTGAAAATATTAAAAAGATTTAATTCAAATTCATTTTATTTGTTCAACAATTCAGAATGAGAAGCCAATCACTGCGCACCCTCCCTGATGCCTCCGTTACCCCAGGCTTGGGGTGCAGGCTCTATCTTCAGCCACATCAGCATAAGTCTTAGATGTCCTTTGGTGAATTAGAAAAAATTTTAAAGTTCAACCACAGTTGAAAGTGCTGAATAGAGATTGAACAAAAATTCAGATTTTTAAAGGGGAACAAAGTGGAATGGAAGAAGTATAGGACACTTGGGCTTTGTCTCTGCTTTAGCATTTCTTAGGTGTTAATTTCAGACAATTCACTGAACCGCCCTTTTCTTACTGATAAGAGAATGAAATAATGCTTGATTTATAAGCTCATAGAGCCCATGTACTCAGACACAAAGAAACAAATGGCACAAAAAATTTCCAGTCCATTTCTCAAGATTAAATACTATAATAATTATGAAAGCTGAATTTACTTAATACTTTTTCCTCTTTTTAAACTCTCTTTGACTTTTAGTTAATAGGCTTTATTGTTTAGAAGTTTCATATTTTCAGAAAAAATGAGCAAATAGTACAGAGAGTTCCCTTATGCCGTCTTCCCCTATTAAGAACATTTTACATTAGTGTGATATATTTGTTACAATTAATCAACCACTATTAATACATTATTATTAACTAAAGACCGTGGTTTACATTAAGGTTCACTCTCTCCGTTGTACAGTTCTATGAGTTTTGACAAATCCATAATACCGTGTATCTACTATTACAGTATCATATGGAATAGTTTCACTGTCCTATTATCCACTGTGCTTCATCTATTTACAATTCCCTCCTTCTCCCCGAAACCCTGACAACCATTTATCTTCTTATTGTTCAAGTTTTCCCTTTCTCGGAGTGTCATATAGTTGGAATCTTATGGTGTGCAGCCTTTTCCGATTGGCTTCTTTCACTTAGAACTATGCATTTAATCATGCAATTAAGATTCTTCTATGTCCTTTCATGGCTCAATAGCGCATTTCTTTGTATCACTGAATAATATTCCATTGTATGGATGTACCACAGTTTGGCTGTCCATTCACCTACTGAAGGACATCTTGATCACTTGCAATTTATCACAATTGTAAATAAAGCTACTATAAATATCCATGTGCAGGTTTTCATACGAACATAAATTCTCAGCTTGACTAGGAGTGGGATTGCTGGATCATATGATAACACTACACTAGCTTTGTAAGAAACTACCAGGCTAAAAAAAAAAAAAAGAAAAGAAATAAAAAAAAGAAACTGCCAGATTCTCTTCTAAAGACAGCTGTACCATTTTGCATTCCCACCAGCAAGGAGAATTCCTGTAATTCCATGCCCTCATAAGCATTTAATGTTATCAAGTATTTTTATTTTAACCATTCTAATAGGTATACAGTGGTAGCTCATTGTTTTCATTTACAATGCCCTAAGGACATATGATGTGGAGCATCTTTTCATATGTTTGACATTTGTATATCTATTCTTTAATGAGGTGTCTGTTGAGATCTTTTGCCTATTTTTTAATTGGATTATTTGTTTTCTTGCTTTTGAGTTTGAGGAGGTCTTTGTATATTTTGGATGTAAAACCTTTCTCAGATACGTGGTTTGAAAATATTTTCTCCCAGCCTATGTTCTGTCTTTTCCTTCTCTTCACAGTGTCTTTTACAGAGGAGACATTTTTCATTTTACAAAGCTCAACATCAATTTTTTCTTTTATGAGTAATGCTTTTGGTATTATATCTAAAAACCTATTACACAACCCACGGTTACCCAAATTTTCTCCTATGTTACCTTCTAGAGTTTTCTAAGTTTTGCATTTTACATTTAGGTCTCTGATCCATTTTGAATTGGTTTTTGCGAGGGGTATACGGTATGTGTGTAGAG
Source organism: Spilogale gracilis (assembly GCA_004023965.1). Lineage (NCBI taxonomy): Eukaryota > Metazoa > Chordata > Mammalia > Carnivora > Mephitidae > Spilogale > Spilogale gracilis. Next base: position 38,429 of record PITA01001559.1, on the reverse strand, counting down.
TCATTATACCACATGTGGATGTCCAATTTTTCCAGGACCATTGTTGAAAAGACTACCCTTTCTCCATTGAAGAGAGCCTTTGCTTCATTTTCAAAGATCGGTTGACTGTATTTGTGAGAGTCTATGTTTGGCCTCTCAGCTCTGTCCTAGGAATCTATTTGTTAATTCTTTCACCAATACCACATTCTCTTCATTACTATAGCTTTCTAATGGGTTTTGAAGTTAGGTAGTGTCAGTCCTCCCATTTGTTCTTCTTCTTCAGTATCCTGTTGGCTATTCTGAGTCTTGTTCCTTTGCACATAAACTTCAGAGTCAGGCTGTCAATATCTACAAAATAACTTTCTGAGATTATGATTAGGATTGTTTTGAATCTATAGATCAAAGTTGAGAAGAAATGAAATTTTAATAATACAAAGTCTTCCCGTCCTTGAATATGAAATGTCTGCATTTATTTAGACCTTTCATTTCTTTCTTTAAAATTTTATATTTCTCCTCATATAGGTCTTATACATATTTTGTGAGATTTATACCTAAGTATTTTCTTTTTTGATGTTATTTAGCACTTACTTTATAATACATAATTTATTTAATTCTCAAAACCATCTTAGATAGATACTACTATCATCCCCATTTTACAGACAACAAAACTGAGTTCAAACAAGTTACGTCACCTGCTCAAAGGCACACCACGAATGAGTGGAAAAGCTTAGATTCAAAAGCAGGCCTTATGATTCCAGAATCCCTGCTGTTAACGCCTGAGATACCATGGCCTCAGACAATGCATACGGAAGCATATTTAACAACTAGCAGAGGGTTATTGAATTCTAGGTTGCTTTGGAATTAACTCTGACACACAAGTACAAGGAACTCACAGAGTCCTTTTCTTCCCTCTCAGAAACCAGAAGACCGGCCACCTTTCTGCAGACTTTTAACTCAACTGGCTGAAATTGCAGAATCGGGACTCTAGCAGAGACTCAGCACCAGGCCACAGGCTGCAGATCCTCACAGGGAGAAGCAAATTCTCCCTTCACAGAGCATTAAAAGCTGCCACCAGCCCAGAATTCCCCAGAGGCAGCAGGCCTGTGGCACCAGTCCCTGAGTCTCTCCACAGAGGCAGAACCCTGATGGAGGAAGGAGGCTCAGGCCCCTGAACTGGGAGGGAGGCCCAAGCAGCAGCGCTGTCTCTCCCCTCCTTCCAGCCTCTCATCCTGTGTGGCCCGCAAACCTCAACCCGACAGCTTGCAGGCACCATTTCTTGCACTTCTTAGAGAAGAGGAGGGACATGGTAGGGCTGTGGTTTATTATTTTTATTCTTATTTCAAACATGGATCTAAAGCGTATGGTCAAGAGATTGTTATTTGACCCAGCAACACAGAATCCCAGGATGTGGGGCAAGAGAAATGAGGAGTGTGATTCTTTTCCAAGGAGACCTGGTAAGTTAATTAAGGTCAGAAAGCGTCAGCTCAGCTGCTGTGATCCCGTCAGCCGCAGCTTCCTGCTGTAGAGGATGACGGAACAGCTGCGCCCTTCTGAGGCCAGGTAGGCTGAGAAGCAGCTTTAGGAGGTTTTATTCATCGAGCTCATGCCACCTCACTCCTTGAAGGGACAAGCTGGACTGGGATGAACAGTTCCGACCCCATGGTTGGAGATGGCATCTGGACAAGGTCATCAGATGGTGGGGAACCAACTGGTACAGAGAAAGGACTTAGGTTGTTACCACTCCAAGGCCCCCCTTTAGTACCAAGCCAGGCAGGTGACTGTGCCTCCCCTTCACAGAGTGCTTCCATGGGCCTCCTGGGAGAAGATGCTTGTTTCTCAGCACTGGCTCCAAGTGAGGACTCCGCCATCAGTTGGGCCTCTGGGATTAGTCCTCTCTCTGCACTCTTCCACCCTTATCAGCAGAGGGCAGCAGGGTGTTCGGCAGTGTGGCCTTGCAGAGACCTGGAAGCTTGTTCAGGCCCTGGAGATTGGGAACTTGAAGGTTGAGGCTTCAAGTCTCCTGAAAGTCTAGGAGAGGAATGAAGGGTCTGTTCTCACTCACACCATCTGGATGGAAAGTCAGTCAAGCCCTGAGTGCGGTGCTTCCAAGATGCACAAGACAGCCTACCATGGATGGAGCAGTGAAATATGCCAAGTGAATATGTACTGAGCTACAGGCCTTTCTGCAGAATTTCATTCCATCCTGTGTTCCCACCAACCCCATGAGAATGTATTCTTATTCCTGTTTTACAGATGATGGAATTGAGGCTTTACAAATCTAAGACAGCTCACCAAAATGACAGAGCTAGGGAATTTAGAGCCCGCACCTATCTGCTGCCACTGCCGTTTCTTTATTTCTATTCAACGCTGCCTTCCACTGAAGATGGAACGGATTACAGAGCAGATAAATGAGAGCTGGGAGAAAGACAGAGAAAGCCAATAAAGAAGTCAACCACCAAGTGACGTGTCTCCCGCATAGGCCGCTGTGGTTAGCTGTATAGCCCTCCAACTTGGAATAGGATCTTCTTTTTCTCATTGTCTTCTCACCTTTGTTAGAGTTAATGACTTTGGAGTTGCTTGGTTAATTAACCATTTGATTCACCCACCCCTCCAGAGTCATGTTGCATGAAACCATTTACAGGTGAGCTTCAAAGCAGTTTTGAAAGATCCGTCTGCAGGTATAAAAATGCTTCCTTTAATTATCATTTCAACTTTGAGCCAGCTGCAGTCTTCTGCTACGCTTTGTGGGGAAGGGTATTCCATGGTGTAAGAGAGATTTCATTTTCCTACAGTGTTCAGATAAAACTTTTAGAGAGCTTATTAGATGGTGTTGCAATTAGCTCTTTCTAAATCGCGTGATATTTTGACCAGCTGGAGATTCAGATGCATAACTTGTAACTATAATTATTATGAAACTGGTTGCCTCAAGATAAAAGTCTATCATTCAGAAGATGATCTTACTCAACATATCACAGAATCATCCCTGTTTACTTTCTGGCGTTTTATACATTCTCTTGTGGAACCTTAATTAGAGATGATTTCTGGAACATCCAGCCTGAAGGGAAACATCAAAATTGACTGATTTCTGTGGTCTGGTTTCAAAAATTGCTCCTTGCATGGTGTTACCATGTTCAAGGTCAGATTCACAGGGACCTTAACTGAGCATGTTAGCTCCCCAATGTCCTATCTTGCAAAATGGGCTTCCTGCCTGTTTTTTTTTGCTACCCCTCTCACATTTTGAAAACAGTACCATGCATGCACAGGGAATTCCCTTATCCAAGTTTTGGTTCCAGGTGCATTTTATAGATTTTGCATTTTGTACCTTTTGAGACTATTTATATTTGGATGCATTGAATATTTATTAGTGTACAGTGATTGCTAGTATTCACAATAAAAATGTTACAAATATCTCTCATCATTTATAAATCATACATAGTTAAAGGTTGGGTCTAGCAAATAAAGCTGTATGTTTTAAAAATACAGTATATGTCATCTGGGTTGCATATTTGCCCAAATGTCAAACAACTAAAAGTTCTCCTTAAATAAAAATGATTACATGGCTTCATGTTCCACAAACAAGTAAAGACTATATATCATTCAACATTTGTTCAACAAGTAAACACCAAATGCTTCCTGTTCCTATGATACACTCTGCTGAGAGCTATGGAAACAAACATGAAAAAAGCAATCTTTACTTTTTAGAAACTCCAGGTAGGTCATTAAAAAAAGTAAAAGCAGGGTGCCTGGGTGGCTCAGTTGGTTAAGCGACTGCCTTCGGCTCAGGTCATGATCCCGGAGACCCGGGATCGAGCCCCACATCGGGATCCCTGCTCGGCGGGAAGCCTGCTTCTCCCTCTCTCACTCCCCCTGCTTGTGTTCCCTCTCTGACTGTGTTTCTCTCTGTCAAATAAATAAAATCTTAAAAAAAAAAAAAGCAGACATGTAAACAAGTAAAATTATAATCTATCAGAGTGAGAACAGAAATATAGTCAAAGGCGGGAAGAGCTCAGAAAAAGTGATGGAATCTCTCAGGGGAAGGGGGACATCAGGAAAAACTTTCTAAAACCTTACTACTCAAAGTGTGGTCCGCGGACCATGAGAAGGTAATATAACCAGCTTATGAGAAATGTGGATTCTCTGACTTTACCCTGAGAGTCACTGAATGAGAATCTGTTTTCACAAGGTCCACAGGTGATCATAGGCACATGAAAGTTTGGGAAGGACCATCACAGAGTATGTAATGTTTGTTTGTTTTGGTTTGGTTTTTTTTTTAGGAAATAAGTGGGCAGATATAAGAGAAATACTTTCCAGGTAGAGGGCTAGAGGAAACAGAATGTATGGGGCAACTATTATCAGTTTATCCTCACTAGAGTGTAAGTTGTGGGGGTGGGTGTGAGGTGTTGACAAGGGTAAGGATGATGGAAAGGGTTAAGCAAAATGTAACAGAAGCTGTAAATCTAGATAAGGACCACATTTTGAAAGACAAGAAATGTGGGAACTCTACCTATAGCTAGGAGAGATGTCATCGAGCAAGGAGAGAAGGTCAAACCTGTGTTTAAAAATACATTCAGGCAGCAGCATAGTGAGTGGATTTGAGAGAGGAATGCTGATGGAAAAGGAGCCAATGTGAAGATGGTTTTTTGCCTTGTTCCGAGTACAGATTATTGTTCATAGCCATTCACTGTCATCTGCTGTGTGGGTGACATGTAGAAATTGTAATTCGAAGTTCTTTAGTCACAGTTGGGCAGCGATGAATAGCTGTTCCCCTGTCTCTTAAAATCCCAGTGAAATAAAGGCTGGCTTATATTTTTGGTGTGCTGAGCTCTCCCCGTACCTTTTAGTTTACCAAGTGCCCACGTCCACGGTAGGAGTCAGTTCATGCACCAGAGACCACTAGGCACAGGGAACATGCCTGTGGCTTCTACAGCGCCCTTTGTGGGACTCACCTTGGGGCTGGCCTCCCACTGGGGAATGCCCTGGATAGGAAACTCCTAGAGCAGTTGGCAGAGAAGCTCTGCTTCTCAGAGCATTTATCCTGTAGACCCTACTCCCTCTGGAATCTCCTAACACATAAGCTCACCACTTGGAGGAAGAGGTGGAACATAACCCATTCAGCAAGCTGGGTAGTGTGTATTTGTGTGTGTGTGTGTGTGTGTGTGTGTGTGTGTGTGTGTGTGTCTTCAATGACTTTGGGACTCTCTCCAAGTTGTGATGTGTAGTTGGCCTGTGGGATCATCGAATCACACAGTAACTGTTACGAGGAGTTTTAGAGATAATTTCTTTACTTCATAAAAAATAGTTAGCAATTCACGTGACATTGCCTGGCTGTGTTAGGTAATTAAAGTCAATAAAATATCTTATCAGTTAGAGACCAAACACTTCAGCCTCAAATTAAGATAATTCAAGGAGGACTTATTTACAAAAGAGAAAGGATTATCTAAATGAGTTTTGGTCAGGTTTTGGAGAACCACAGAAAGCAGTACAGAGAAAAATAATAGCCAAGGAGCAGTTACCACCTGGAGTCCTGAAGAGATAGGACAGGGAAGTGCTCATTTGAATGTGAAAGCAGACAATCACCTGGGGAAGGTTGCCTTGAGAAAGAAGACCTTTAGTTAGGAAGCCCATGCCAACATCACAAAGAGGAATCCAGGGGAATAAATACACTGACTCCACTCTCCTCCCTTACTCCATCAGCTGCTGGGACTTGTTGTTGGCCAAATTCAACAGGAGGCCAGAGGACAAGGGAACTGTAGCAGGGCAGTCCACAGAGGGAATTCCCCGGGGGAGAGAGCAGGATGCAAAGAGTAGAGTGGATTTGGAGAAAGAGAAAATATCTAATACAGACACCAGCCTTCCCATAAGACATCCTCATGGCTACTAAAAAAAAGTCCAACACATAAACAAATATAGCTGATGCTCATTATTGACAGCTTGTATGTGTGCAGATTTGCCTCCTCGCTGAAATTTATTTGTAACTCCCAAATCAGTCCTTTCCTAGTCCCCCACAGCATGCCCACGCAGGCACTGTGAAAATTGTGAGTTGCTCTACATGCATGTCCCTAGCTGAGGTGGAAGAAGGTGGTGCTCTGCCTTCTCATTTCAGCTCTTATTCTGTAAATAAGCATCCTTTTCAAGGTCTATTTAGTGCCACGTTTTGCATTCGGGTACTTTTTGCTGGTCATTTTGCTGTTTAAAATGGTCCTTAAGCACAGAGCTGAAGTGCCATACATGTAGTGTTCCTAAGAGCTAGAACGCTGTGACATTTCTTTCAAAGAAAATGTGTGTTAGATAAGTTTTGTTCAGGCATGAGTTATAATGCTGTTAACTGTGAGCTTAATGTTAATGAATCCACAGATATGTTAAATAAAGTGTTGTGCTTTTTTTTTTTTACAAATGGGGGTAAAACAAGATTATGTGTAGATCAGCTGATGAAAACATTGTGACCAGAAGCCCACAGGAACCTAACATTATACTTCCCCTAGGAGCAATGGTTCGGTATTCACTCATCCAGCGTCCATGGCAACTTTATAAAACATAAGTACGGGGCACCTGGGTGGCTCAGTTGGTTAAGCAACTGCCTTCGGCTCAGGTCATGATCCTGGAGACCTGGGATCGAGTCCCACATCAGGCTCTCTGCTCGGTGGGAAGCCTGCTTCCCCCTCTCTCACTTCCCCTGCTTGCGTTCCCTCTCTGACTGTGTTTCTCTCTGTCAAATAAATAAAATCTTTAAAAAAACAAACAAACAAAAAAACATAAGTACCAAATAATGAGAATCACCTGTGATTGCAAAGGGCTGTTGTAGGTTATGGGATGGAGCAGTGGTTGCAATATATGAAAACCCAGAGAGTGAAAACACCTAAGAGATCAAGGAGGGCTTCACAGAGGAAGTGATATTTGAGCTGTCCTGAAGGGTAAATGGGAGCCCGCAAGGAAGAGATGGTCTGAAAGGACATTTCAGGCAGAGAAAACCAAACAAAACAAACAAAAAGAACATCTCATTCCACCTTCTTCCCTTGCATTATTTTTCAGTTAGGACTGGGAACCTTGAGGACACAGGCAATAGGTGCTAGCTAGCATGGACAGTCAGTTGAAGGAGCTGAGTGGACTGTGATTCCTCACTATCCAGGTTCACCTCTACCCATACCCATTGACACCCAGCTATACCTATAAAGAAATTTCTGGTCCCTTTTCAGCCTCTCAGAATAATTTTGAGTAAAAGTGCCTATAAGGTGAGATAAACTATACAAACATTCACTTGCTTTTCTCTTTTACATATCTCATAGTGCTTTCCCATCTAAGATGATGTTTGTTCTCTCAGCATCTTTGGGCTGAAAGTGGGAGTGCATGGGTCTCACCTTACAGAAAAAGGAAGTGATAGAGTATATGCCTGAGGTTGTAGAGCTACTTAACAAAGGTGACATTAGAACTCAGATCTCCTTCCAAGTCCTGCTTTCTTCCCAGAGATCACATCCAAATTCCAACCATGTTAATAATAATGATAAAAGCTTCCGTTTTTGAGCACTTATGATGACTTTGCTTAGCATGTTACATTTATTATTTCATTTAATCTTCTAGGAACCCAAGGGGTAGGTACAATTATGATCATTTGAATTTTACAGATGAGAACAGGGCTCAATAAATTAGGGAAACACTTCATGGTCCCACAATTAATGAGTGACAGAATGGGGGCTTGAAGCCAGACCTGTCTGTCCCCAAATTACAGGCTCCCAACCATTTTGTGGGGCTGATTATGGTGTCACCTATGCTAGCCCCTGACAGTACAGCAACACTGGGCCCATGTGCCCCACTTACACTGCTGCATTCTAAATTCTGTTCAGAATATGCTCTACCCTCCTTAACAGTTCTTATCTAAAATTATTGTGTATATAATTTGTTTAAAGAAAGATGAAATGTTCTTTGCTGTGAAGTTACGTGCGAAAGATCTGACCTTCAAGGGAGACCAGGTCCATAGAAGTTGTGAGAAATGAGCAAAGTAAGAGAAAGACACCATGAAGGGAGGACATGCATTTCCAAATGGCTCAGTTTGGAGCTGAAATCTTTCAGCAGCACACCAGTTGTCAATATTCCATTTATAAAATAACAGGGCTACTTCTTAGGATTTCATGAGGTTGAAATGAGCTGATCCATATATAGTACTTAGCATGGGGGCTGACCCCCCAAAACATTTAATAAATGTTAGTTTAGAACATATGCTTTAATAAATTATTCAGATTCAAAGAAGGAAATAGGCAACCTAGTTTCGTATGGAAAGACATGGGTCTGGGTCTAGTCGCTCTTGGGCAACCCTTCCTCTTTCTGGGCCCCAGCTCTTTCATCTGTAAAATGAGGCAATTTTGAGCAAGTGCTCAGGTTTTATCTAATGGACAAGGTAAATTGCATAACTGACCATCAAGTTTCTCCTTTACTGCTAACTACATGCGAGTGTGTGAGCCTACTATCTGTAGCAAACCCATTGCACTTAGAAACTTCTTTTTTATTATTTAGTATCTCTCCATCTCACACCACTTTATTCCTTTCTTTTTAAAAATTTATCATTGAGGTGCACATGGGGGGCTCAGTTGATTGAGCTTCTGACATGATTTTCACTCAGGTCATGACTTCAGGGTTGTGAGATCAAGCCCCAAGTTCAGCTTCAAGCTCAGCCTGCTTGGGATTCTTTCTCCTTTCCCTGCTTGTGCTCATGTGTTCATTCTCACTCTCTCACTCTTAAATAAATAAATAAATAAATAAATAAATAAATAAATAAATAAATAAATAAATTTGTGATTCTAGGGGCACCTGGGAGGCTCAGTCAGTTAAGTGCCTGATTCTTGATTTCAGCTCAGGGCCGTGAGTTCAAGTCCCATGTGGGGCTCCAGATGGCCTAGAGCCTACTTAAAAATATATATGTTATTGATTCTAAAATTTTTTAGCCATTATTGTTAATATTAGTATTTATGTTTTCTCTCTCCAGAACCAATTCTTATACCCAGATATTCTTATTTTTCAGATATCTTATTTTCAGATAAAATATTCTTATATTTCAGATACTCCACTATTGGTTTCTATGAAGCAGGATCTGTTAATTTTAAATGGAGACCTAGATGTCCTAAGTGACCCAAGACTTTTCTAAAAACAAGGCAATGTTACCACACATGGAACCACAGTGCGTGGGCCACAGCTTAGCAAGTGGCAAAGCAATTTTCGCCTGATAGCTTCGATCCTCTCATTGCTGATGGTACAGCTGGGGGTTGGACGTGAAGCATATCTGGAGGAAGTAGACAGATGGCTACACATTTCTCTGGCAACATGTAAGCTAAGCTTTTACTCTTGATTATTCATTCAACTCATATTTATTGAACTCCTATTAAGTACTAGTATCTGAGGAAGCAATGAGAAGCAAGAAAGACACATCCCTTTTCTCTTAGATCTACGCTCTAACGACGGTAGGTAGACAAGTATGCCAGCCATCACTAAATAGGACAACAAGGGGGAGTGATGGAGGAAGCTGAGGGGGCTCCGGGAGCATAGACAACTAACCCTAACTCAACCCAGACATGGAGGGAGCTTGAAAGAACAGACAGGTAACTGGGCCCCAGAGGGATGAACACAAGTTAGGTAGCAAACAGGAGGCAAGTGCAGAGGCGGGAGGCAAAGGAGGATAGACCATTCTAAGCAAAAAGTCCAGCTTAGGCAAAGGCCGAACACAGCCAATTTGGGAAACCAAAAGATTGCTTTTAGCTAAAAGCAAAGAGAGCATGCTCACAGCAGAAGAGACTGGAGAGGTACATGCTAGATCATGAAGACTCCTATGGGCCATTAGTTCAGGAGTTTGGGCTCCATACTGAGAACAATGGGGAGCCTGTGAGGTGCTTTAAGCAGGGCAGGAGCACATCTTTTGTTTTAGCTCATGTGATTTTCTACATGCAGTAGGATTTTGGAATGTATCCAACTTACTACACTGTATAGATGGGGAAACAGGTGAAGTGACTTGCCCAGGGTCACTTAGTTGCAAAACTGGGACCAAAAGACAAGTCTCTGGATTTCCAACATGATGGTTTGAATAAACCACATTGCTTCCCCTTATAAGCAAATGGACATCAGGGGTCAGGGAATTATTTTTGGTCAATATCTCAACAAATATATATGTAATACTCCTTTTTTTTTCTTTTAAGGAACTTGTTCTTGAAAGATGAGAAGACAGGAAGGAACAAGGAGAAATAGGACTTCGAGAAATCTATAATATCCAACATAGCTTGCCCTTTAGAATGAAAATCCAATCTATCTTGTAATCACTGACACTCAAAACCTAAGAATCACAGTGGAAAATGAAAAATTAAAAAAGAAAGGGAGGTAAGAAAAGGAAGGAAGGAAGGAAGGAAGGAAGGAAGGAAAGGAGGGAGGGAGGGAGAAAGAAAGAAAGAAACCACTTCAGTTTTAAAAACATCCTCCACAAACACCTCCACAGCTTTCTCACAGGGACAGAAATGTGTGTGTGCATATATAGATAAGTCATCCTTTCTGAAATAACAATTTAAATTAGAATGCGTGATATAACATCAAAGTGTAAAGGATCATGAATTCTGAGTGTCTGTGAAATGGTGTGAGGTCAGTGAGGGCAAAGACCCCACAGGTCCTTTGCGGAGACTGTAGTCCTATGGCCCACTTATAAATAGCCCCTAACAGGAACAGCTAAGTGATTACCTATAAATGTGTTGGCCCTACCCCAATATTTCAGAAAGCTTCCCTTGTAACAGGACTTTATCTTTTACATCTATTCACACTTTAAAATGTCTCAAATGCTTCCCAGTGTCTACCCTGTGAGGCAGGAAGTGCAATTATTATTCCTCACAATCTAGTTATGGAGGCTTCTCAGGAACAGACTGTTGAAGTGACTTGAGCAGGGGGTCTCAGGTTGGATCTGAAGGCCCACCAGGCTGCAGCTCCGGGAGAACCTGAATGGCAGATAAGCCTTGAGGGGAAGGGTCCTTTCAGGTTCCTCCTGTCACCATGTGTGTTCCTTTTTGTCCCTCAAGCAATACTTCCTGAATGAAGTTGAGGCAGGTCCCAGTTTAAGAGATGGCAGCTTCAGGGATTTGACTCCAAGGAACTGAGAAGGTATTCCCGAGCAGAGGTGCAGCACTGGGGACCAGACTCTATTGGTGGCAGTCCCCTTTCCCAAACCTCAGCTTTATTTTCCATCACTTCACCCTGTTCCTTTCCTTCACAGAACTTCTTCCAGCCATAACCCCACATTACTAGGTTAATCTACGCCCTGTCTCTCCTGGTAGATGATAAGCTCCAAAAGGGCAGTACACCAGTGCATACTCAGCTTGTGGCACGGGGCTCGGAACAAAATAGCTGCTCAATAAATATTAGGTAGATAAATGAGCCCTTGGAAATAACATGAGATCGAGGAGGTCGGAACCGAGCCCAAAGCTTCCGCCCTCCCACTGCTGCAGGTGTGGCTCCCGGGCGGGCGAGACTTGGGGACCAGGTCCTCTCTCCCTTTCCCAACCCGAGGGCCACGCGGCCGGCTGTCCTGGGGCAGCAGCCGGGGTGCAGGCGTGGGATGCGCCGGCCGCGCACAGGGGCGCACCGAGAGCCCCTCGCCGCAGCCATTTCCTGCTCTTTGTGTGACAGCCGCGGCGGCGGAGGGGCTGGCACGGCGCGCGGGGGTGGAGCCGCGAGGGGCGGGGGGCGGGGCCGAAGGCGGGGCCGAGTGCCGCGGCCGGCGGAGCCGAGCCCAGGCGGGCAGAGCATCATCCTGCGCCCCGGCGCGGGGCCCCGCGGTAGCCTTGGGCTGCTCCCCTGGACCTGCCGCAGACCCAGGTAAGCGGCGCTTGCAGGCCTCGGGGCCGGCATGGGGACCGGGATGCCGCGGGGACGTCGATGCGGCGGTCAGGATGCGCAAGGGGCCGGCGCCCCTTCTCCCAGCCCGAGGAGGGCGCTCGCCCTGGCGCCCCGACTAGCGCGGCCTGCCCCCACACCCCCACCGAAGCCCCTGGAGGCTGGGCTCCAGGCCCTGCGCGGCCCCCTTCCCCCTCTGGCCTACCCCGGGCCCCGCGGCGCGGACCCCCTGCGAGGAGGCGCAGACAGTGGACGCAGCTCGGGCGCGGCGGCCGCAGCGGCAGCGGCAGCAGCAGGTGCGCGGCCTGGGCCAGAGCCGCGCGGGTCGGAGAGGAAGCGGCGCTAATCCCGAGCACGGGAGACACCTGCCGCGGCCGCGAGCCCAGCGGCGGCGACATCCTCGAGCCCAGGTATTGCAGAGCGCCGGCCGCTTCCTCTGCGCCGTGGCCACCATCACCTCTTCCAGGGCCAGCGAGAGCCGCGTGGGCCCACCTGGCAGACGCCTGGGGCACACAGCGCCCTGCGGTGGACGTGAGATGGGTGGGACGAGGGGCGAAGCGCCAGTATTTGGCGGTGGGGGATTTAATGAGGGAGGAGGCAAGTCTGACCCGCTTTGAAGCCTTCTGGCCTACACTAGCATCACTCCCCCTCCGGGCTGGCTGTGGGCGGGGGAAGACTGGGGGAAGGGGATGAGTGGGCTGACTCCTGGGGAAGAGGTTGGATTTTCTTGAGCTTTGGAGAACCGGAAGGATTGCCTACCTGTCCATTGTAGCTTCTGCTTTTCAGGTCAGCCCTCCCCCTCCATGGGTGCGTGAAAAGGAAGAGAAGGGGGTGCTCTCTGTTTAGAGGTGGGGGGGGGCAGGAAGCATGGTCAGACAGGAGTGTGGTTCTCTGTACTGAGGAGAACCTGGCAGGAAAGGACGCTGCCACTATCCTAGCCCTCCCCAGCTCAAGGAATCTGACTTTGACCTCTGCTTACCTAGTGTCTCCAGCTCAGCAGAAACATTCACCTAGGGCTGATGGGCCATCTGCTGCCCTTTCAGCCAGGAAAAGAAGGTGGCAGGGATCTTTCCCTGCTAGCTCCCAGGTGTCTGTGTCTTTTTGGCATGGGTGAGGAGACTGGGGCGGTCCTGCAGGCATAAGGGACGCATTAGGGGACTGCTCATTCCCATACTCCTCTTTTCTACCTTCTACCTATGTCTCCCTTAGGGCAGTGTATCTTACCTTACTTACTCTTGGGCACAGGCCCTGTTGGGAGCCATGCTGGTAAAACCCCAGAGATTACAGATGTCGGAGGGCAAAATTCTAGGTCCATGTCCCTGATGAGATTGCAAAGGCCAGGAAGGGTTTTCAGCCCATAAGACCTCTATGACTCTCCCTGAGGCCTCCACCTCCATGTTCTGTGCTTCCCCCATTCTCCTGTGTCAAAAATTATTTTCAAGAAAGGAGCCAGTGAACATATTTATCTTTTAAGAGCTAAATGCAAAAGAATTTGCCATTCGGTGCAGAGTGGGTCCTTTAGAAGTCATTTAAGTGGAAAGGAAACAGAGGCTGGGAAGCATTTGAATGGAAAAAGCTTTAAGTCGACATATTTGATAACTCTAATGGTGAAATTTCAAGCAGTGGGCTGCAAGTGGGAACAGGGAACTGGGTAACAATTTTGGGAATAGCTCACTGAAATGACAGTATCTAGCAGCTGTCAGCTCTGTTTGCAGCTGAAGAAAAAATACTGTAGAAGCATGTATATGTGTCACTGACCAGCGGTTACCATCACTGGAAGGTATCTGTGGAGCACCAGTATCCACTTGGGGGGAGGCTGTAACTTTTCTATAGAGAGTTACTCACCCACACTGACTGCCATCTGCCCAGGCAGTTACAAGGCCACAAGAAGACTGTCTTGTTGCTTACAAAGCTGGTGCTTCTGCCTGGTTCTGAACACTGAGTCTCTGGCTGGGGGCATTAGCTCTCTGCTCACTGAGCTTCTTTATTATATTTCCTAGCCAGTTCTGACCAGTTCTAGAGGCACCCAAGCCTGCCTTGTTCCGTCCCTGCTGAAAATGGAAAAGGAAAAACTTGCTTTGGGCGTTAGGCCAAGAATGGGGTATACGATCCAGTGGGGTTGGAGAATTTTTCTCGAATCAAATCAGAGCCTGGCCCAGAAAAGGTAGACATGAATTTAAAATCTGGAAAAGAGCCCCAGGAGAACCTTCCATGTCCCCAGTGATAAATTGTGCCCTCTTGGGAGTTCAGTGGGCCTCCACTACTTTCATTGACCAGCGAGCTGAATGAGGTGATGAATAGGCAACAAGCTAATTAGCATTGGAAACAGCACTCCTGGAAAACAGTTCAGGGCTCCCGTCCCCACATTTGAGGATCGGCCTACACTCTCACTCAAAGAGGTTTCTTTTGGCTGCTCTTGGCCCTAGGGATCTACCAAGAGCTTCACAAAATGGCCTTTTGTAGCCTCCATGTGGCCACCATAACAATGAGTCTATTTCTTTACTAGCAAGTATTAATTATTCACTTGTACTTGACGAAACCAGACATCAGTCACCTCATTGGAGCCTTTGTAACAGGCCTTCGGTCTTGTCATTCTGAGGAGCAAACCCATGTCTACGGTCTAGAGGATGGACCCTGCTTTGGTAGTGGAGCATGCTGGGCAGTGAGTGGGAGGCCCGCAGGGGTGGGGAAGGAGCTGGTCCTTCACTGGGTGCTCTTTTTAAGTGAACTCATGAACATGTTGAATACAGTGTCTAGCACATAGCGAAGTACTATTATATTTATGTATTTATTGTTTTGGTGTATTAATTACATAATCCTTAAGAATATGGTTCCTGTGTGTAGCCAACCCATAGCTCTTCTCAAGCCCTCTACCTCCAGAGCCTTCCTGGATTTTGCTTTTCCCATGGGGAGTTGGCTCTATGACCAAGAAACCTAGCCCCTGCAGGGTTACCTGCAAAAGGTAGCCAAAAGAGTGATACGATGTGGTCTGAGTAAAGACTTCAGGCAGCAAGTGCTCTTGAGTAGCTCAATGAAGGTGGGTATAACTTGAGTAGGCAGAAAGAAGGGGAGGGAGTACACTGAGCCGAAGCCCAGAGGTAGTTCTCACATTTCAACACACAAACAGAGGCCAGGGAGGAACTTTCCTTCTGTGTGCGTTTAGCATTTTGCAATCAGCCAAAAATGTTAAGGGCACGCTTCACTTCCCAGGCAGACGGAGCAGCACTGTGGCCTTCGGACGCAGGACATATCCTTGACTTGCTGTGTGCCTTTAAATCCTCTACTACCTCTCTGACTTTAAAAATTGGCCAAGGGAAAGCAGCTTGCCCAGCGTGTTACCTACCTGTTGCCACAGGAGCCTGCAGATGAGCTAATGTCTGTAAGTCCCAGTCTTAGAAAAAAAGGCCATGGAAACAGAGAAGAGAAAGAGGTTTCTGAATGTGTGGCTCTTTTGGAGGACTGTTCCAAAAGAACAATTGATTAATTATATATTGTGTATCAATTTAAGAAGACAAATCTGTGGCCTCTCTGTAACAGCAAGCCAAGGGGAAACTGAAAGGCACTGTGTGATTCACAGATTCTATCACGGCCCCTGGATGGCCTTGTCTGTACAAAGACACTTCAGATTTCAGTCAGTGGGCGTGGGACGCCTCCCAGGATGCAGAGTTTGGGTATTGGCTTCCTAGCCATGGTCATGATGCCAAAGGCTGTGTGTGGTGTGCCTCAAAGGAAGACCATTCAAGCCATACTTTTTGGGCCCTGACAATAGAACAAGAAACCAGTTGGGTGCAGATCCTTGAAAGAGATTGTTCTGAGAAGGCAGAGCTTGGGTTCAGGCAGAATTTTTTGCAGGGATCCTTCTAGCTAAGTGACATTTTGCTAGACTTACAGCACCTCAGAAACACTGCAAGGAGATAGGAGAGTAAATGTGACCTTCTGGAGAGATACCCGAGAAGGCCCAGTGATGACTTTATCAATAGGCCTTTTGATTGTGTGTTTGCATCATCGTTAGGTCATCCTAGAGCCGTGGTTCTCAGACTTTAATCTTTCGTGGGATAGAGGGATATTTAGTATGTCCATGTTGTATGGTCTCTGTCTTCTACTTAAGGGAGGAGATGATGTCCTCTGCAGAAAATAAAGGTGGTGGACTGGTTAGGAAAGTTCAGGAGACTTCCGGAGGTTTGGGACAGCTGCCTCTGTGGGAGGAATAAGAAATGAGCTGGAGGATGAATGAGCTTTTCTGAGACCAGAGAATCTGCTGGGCTGACCCTCACAGAAGATACTCAGTAACCCAGTGTTAATTAAGTGAAGGGGTACCTGAGAAAGATGGCCAATTTGTGTTTTTAAACCGTGATGCCTTAAGACTGATTTTGGCAAGGTATGAATGGTGAGAAAAGAATTCAGGACTAGGGGTCAGCCATCAACCTTCAAGTATGTTACACCTTCACGTGGGAAAGAGAAATAAGGACCTACGTCTTATGGGTTAAGGTGGAATCAGTATGACAGATGTTCTAAAGAGTCCCCTCAGAGTCTTATGGCAATAAAGCTGACTTAGATGTGATGTCATGGAGGACCATAATGTTTTACATTAAAAAAGATTTTTTTTTTTTGCCCGAAGACATGAATTTAGGCTACTCTCTAATGCCTTAAACTAGTTGTTCATGTAGCGCTTATTAAGTAAATAATGCGTAGCATGGGCCCTGACCTGTACTAAGGCTACAGTCAAA
>PITA01001559.1:6678-21773 GCA_004023965.1 Spilogale gracilis | reverse complement strand
AGACTAAGCACTTTCAGAATCCAGAGAAATGAAGGTTTGGTGGAGTTTGGCTGCTCAACCTTCATGGAGGAGGCCTGTCTTGAATGGGGCCTTGACAGTGGTCAAGGGTAGGCGTCAAGAAGCGGGAGGACAGTCTACTAGGGTGTGGAGAGGGAGCAAAGGCAAGAATGTCCGTGGGCACCTCGTACATCCTGGCCAGAGTGTGTGTCCATGTTGGGGAAGTGGGGTCTTGAAGGAAGCCCTTTGCATGGAGGGTCCATCTGCTGTCAATGTCATTTTTTTCCGAGTTGGAAGGGCCCCAAGAGAGGCTCAAGTCCAGTGATTCTTAACTGGTTGTGTTTGGGTTTGCTCTCTTTATTTTTTTCGTAAATGATGGATAATATTGATGTGCTCAGCACACCACACCCACAGCCAGTCCCCTCCCCACTCTACCCCCATTTCCTCCCACTTAGGGAAAGAGTTGTACATGCAAATGGTGATAACACCGGGCACTTGGAGCCCTCCGAAACACACAATAAAAGTACCTTGTTTGCAAACCTCCTACTAAACCGTTACTGGGAACAGTTTCCCACAAGAATGTTGACAGCGGACGTTTTGACATCACAGTTGAGAACCATTGCCCGGCAGACCTCCCTGTTTCACAGACGAGGAATGGCCTTTTTAGAGTGAGCAAAGATGTGATTCCAGGGCCCAAGTGAGTCTTCAGATCAAGCCACAGTCGATTTGCAGCCTCATGAAACTGGGGCCTGCATGCTCTGCTCTGATGACTGAACCGGCCGTCTCGCTCTCTGTTTCCACAGCAGATGCAGGGTGGCTGGCTTCCCTTCCTGAGTTTGAGCAGGTGCTTCTGAGATGCAGCTCCTCCCCCCAGACAGAGGTCATGTTGGTGCCCCTCACGTGGTGGCTTGTCCCAGGAGGCCCCATCGGGAGCAGATCGGCAAGCTGGCAAGCTGCCCTCGGAGATGTGACCTCCCCCCGCCCCCAAAAGAGGATGGGATCGGCCCTGTTGGGTTATCAACGGAAAGGCCCCCTCAACCCTGACAAGACAGGAAGCAGCTGAGTCAAACGGGTGGCAGGAGTGGTGGTGGCAAGGTCTCTAACCCTGCCAGGTCTTTCTCTTTGCTGTAAACAACTGGGAGGGTAGGCCTCCTCCAGAGGCCAGGACATGGGCTTCTCTGCTCTGACCTCACATCCCCTGTGTGGAGAGGAGCTGCTGGGCATGGGGCCTCTGTCCCAGAAGACTCGCAGTGAGGGAGGCAGGTAGCAAAGCCTACCCGAAGACTGTGGGGACTGGCCAGACGTCATCAGAAATGCTAGGAAGGAGGCCTGTGTGGTTGTCCTGTAAAACAAATTTAAAATTTTCAATCAAAGCAATACATGCTTTCAAAAGATCAAATAGTATGGAAAGACGAATAATGAAAACAACCATCCAGTGCCCACCTCCCCAGAGAGCCTGTCACTTCTAGCTCACTGTTTCTCCCAGCACTTGCCTCCAGATCTCTTAGGGATATGCTTATGCTGCCATTTCTTGATTTATCTGTTCTATACTTCGTCTGTTTACTTCCTGCTGCGATAGAGGAAGACTTCACTTTCTTACTCCATCCGCCCCCCTCTCCTGTCCCCATCCCAATATAGTGAGAGCTCTGTTTTAACCTAAATCGTGTTTAAAGCATCTACATCATTAAGACATGTAAATGATGATCACAAGAGAGCTAGATAATGTCCTTTGATTTGTCTCCTTTCCTACATGGCTTTTTTGTTTTATTGCTGAGTTAAAATTTTCTCCCTTCCCCTTCCTTCCTTCCTATTTAATGTTACTTTTTTTTTTTTTTTTTTTTTTTTTTTTTTTTTTTTTTTTTTTTTTTTTTTTTACAGCTCTGTTATATCTGTTACTGCATCAGCTCCTCCTATCTTCTGGGGAAGTTACAGTGTTAACCCCAGCCCCACCCCTGACTAGCTAAGTGACCTTGCACTGGTCCATCTTGTCTCTCAGCCTCAGTGTCCTCCCAGCAGAAAGAGAGCTCAGGGAAGGAGGAGGACTACAAACCGGTCTTGTTCTTATTTTAAACCTCAAAGCCCATTCCCTTACCTCAGAGGCTGTTGCTGTCTGAGCAGTCTCTCCTCCAGGGTAGGGCAGCTCCCCTCCCCCACTCAACAGATGGCAGTGCAACCAACCTGGGAGGGGGGCGGTGCTGGTTTATTTAGGCCCTGCCCCACGGGGGTCCAGCTTGTCCTGCAGTCTCGGGGCTGCTCCATGGGATCCTATGGATGGATAAGTCTGTTGCTGTCTGGTTCTCTCACTTCCTCTGGTGACTTTTATTCAGCGTAGTCTCTGCTTATCCAGGGCAGCCTCATGGTTCCCAGACTTGCCAAGCTCCTACTCCAGCTCCCTCTCTCTTTGTACCACTCTTGCTTATGTGTACCCAAAGGATACTCATGCACATAACATTTTTTGGTAACAATGCTGTAGTTCACCCATTTAAAGCATACAGTTCAGTAATTTTTAGTATATTCACAGAGTTGTGCAGCTGTCATCGTGATTGATTTTATAACATTTTCATCACCCCAGAAAGAAGAACCTTCATGCCCATTAGCAGCACCATCTCTTTTCTGTAGTTCCCACCTCAAGCCTAGTCAACCACGAATTACTTAATGTCTCTTTTGATTTGCTCATTTCCTTCCATTTCCATTTGGACATTTCCTTCAAAAAGCACATTATACTTCTTTCCCTTCACAGATTTTCAAAGTCCATCCATGTTGTGGCATGTGTCTATACCCCATTCTTTTTTTATGGCTGAATAATATTCCATAGCATGGATATACCATATTTTATTTACCCATTCATCAGCTGATGGACATTTGAGTCATTTCCAGATTTTGGCTGTTACAATGGTGCAGTGAACATGTATGTAAGTTTTTATGTAGAAGTATATTTTCAGTTCTCTTGGGATTAGACCCAGGAGTGGGATTGCTTCATCATATGGTAACTCTATGTATAAAACTTGGAGGGACTGCCAAACTGTTTCCCAAAGTTCCCGCATTATTTTACCTTCCTTCCAGCAGAGTATGGGAGTTCCAATTTCACATTGTCACCAACATTTGTTATCATCTACCTTTTTGATTATGGCTGTTCTAATGGATGTGAAGTGGTAACTCACTGTGATTTTGATTTGCATTTCCTTAATGGCTAAAAATATTAATAATTTTTATGTGCTTATTGTCCATTTGTATATCTTTAGAGCAAGGTCTGTTCCTATCATTTGCCCATTTTATTATTTTTTCTTTTTTTCTTTTTCTTTTTTTTTTTAAGATTTTATTTGCTTATTTGACAGAGAGAGAGATCACAAGTAGGCAGAGAGGCAGGCAAAGAGAGAGGAGAAAACAGGCTCCCCGCCGAGCAGAGAGCCCGATACAGGCCTCAATCCCATGATCCTGAGATCATGACCTGAGCTGAAGGCAGAGGCTTTAACCCATTGAGCCACCTAGGCACCCAGTTTGCCCATTTTAAAGGTTGGATTGCCTTTCTGTTCTTGAATTTTGAGAATCTTTGTATATTCTATATAAGTAGCCCATGACTTCCAGATAGTCTCTGCCATCTTGTGGATTGTTTTTCCATTTTCTTGATGACGTTTTCTGAGGTTTCTAAAAGCAAAGTTTTAAGTTTAATTTTGATGCTTTCTATTAATAGAGAGCTAATAAAATCAAAGATGTTTATTTTTTATTTCACTGCTTGTACTTTTGATGTCATCACACATTCCAGAGTTACAAAGATTTACTCCTGTGTTTTCTTCTAAGAGTTTTTTTTTTTTCTTTTGGGTGTTACATTTAGGTCTTTGATCCATTTTGAGCCTATATGTTGTGTGGTTTGGGTAGAAGTCCAGCTTTGTTCTTTTGCATGTGGATATCCAGTTGTCCCAGCACCAGTTGTTATAAAGAATATCCTTTCGCCATTGAATTGTCTAGGTACCCTTATCAAAAATCAATTGACCATAAATATGAGGGCTTATTTTTAGATTTTCAGTTCTGTTTTATGTCTTTGTACCAAAACCTCACTTTTTTTTTTTCCACACTGCTTTGATTACTGTAGCTTTGTGGTAAGTTTTGAAATTGGGAAGTGGGTGTCCTCCAGTTTTATTCTTTTTTGGGATTATTTTTAATTTCTGTGTGAATTTTAGGATTAGCTTGTCAATTTCCTCCCAGATGCCAGCTGGGGTTTTAATGGGGAGCACGTTGGATCTGTATCAGTTTGGGGAGTACTGCCATCTTAACAATATAAAGTCTTCCAAACTATGAAATGGGATATCTTTCCATTTATTTGTGTCTTTAACGTTTTTGACAATGTTTTGTAGTTTTCAGAGTATGTATTTTATGCTCTTTTTTTGCCAGATTTATTCCTGAGTATTGTATTATTTGTGATGCTGTTGTAAATAGAATTATTTTCCTGGTTTTATTTTCTGACCATGAACTGCTAATATAGAGAGATACAACTGATATTTGTATATTGATCTTACATCCTGTAACCTTGATGAATGTATTTGTTCATCTTAATAGTTTTTAGTGGGTTTCATTAGGATTTTCTACATACAAGATTAAGCATCTGCACATAGAGATAATTTTACTCCTACCTTTCTAACATGGATACTGTTTATTTTGTCTTCTTGCCTAATTACACTGTCTAGAACCTCCAATACAATGTTGAATAGACATGGAGAGAGCAGACATCCTTGTTTTCTTCCTACTTTTAAGAAAGCATTCAGTCTTTGCCATTAAGTGTGATGTTGGCTGTGGATTTGGGTTTGTTTTGTTTTAGCTGCCCATTATCAGGTTGAGGAAGTTCCCTTCTGTTCCTAGTGTGTTGAGTGTTTTTGTGATGAAGGACTGTGAGATTTTGTCCGTTGTTCTTTCTGCATATTTTGAGATGATCCTGTGGGATTTGTTCTTTATTCTATGATATGGCTTGTTACATTAATTGATTTTTGGATGTTAATGGCAAACCAATCATGCATTCCAGGGATAAATCTCGTTTTGTCGTGATGTATAATCCTTTTTATACATTGCTGGATTTGGTTTTGTTGGGCAAATTTTATTGAGCACTCCCTACTTAGTAAGCTGTTTACATGGATTAACTCATTTAGTTTTCAAAGCCTATGAAGTAGGAACTATTATTATTCCTCATATCAGAGGTGAGGAAGCTGAGGCTCAGAAATAACAAGATGCCATCTTCCCTAGGTCACACAGCTAGCAGTGGTAGTCAGAATTCGAACTAGTTCTTCATCCCACTCTCACCAGATAAACCACATCTCTCATGAACATACCAATGCTAATGTGAGGCGATTTTCAGATGATACTCCTTGTTTTCATCATTTTCATCATTTATATAAAATATAAAAATGTTTATGGCCAAGTGATACTGGTTCTCTGTTAGTGATTGTGATATGAGCTTTCTTCTAAAATATATTTATGAAGTGAAAAAATGAAAAGTTTTTGTAGAAAAAATATTAAGTAAGTAATTGTATCGACAGTTTATGGGTATGACTGCATATTCCATGCTGATTTAAGTCATCTGTGTTGTCAGTAGTGAAGGAGAAGGAATGGAAAAACTAGAAATGAAGACATGGCCAATTCAGGTCATCTCATTTCTCCTGTGTTGTCAGGGGATTCAGATCTGTTCACGCATCCATCTGCTACTTTCTCAGTGCCTAATCTGTCTTCAGAACTCTGCTAAGGTCTCTGAGGTTTTCAGTGATGGCTAAGAAATGGCCTCTCACCCCAAGGAGCCTACACATGCATGTGTGATTCTACGTGGGGAGGGCATCTGTGTTTTCTCTCACGGGCAAATGCAGATCGATGACCGGTGGCCACCTGGACCTCTGTATTTCATGAGGAGGATTCTCACGCTGCTTGTGGACTCACTGAGAAATAAAGCCATTATCAATTAGCAACAGGGGCCCTGACATGGAAAGAGGAAGTAACATACTCGCCACCCTCCTTGGGCAGCACGTGTGAGAAGAGAGGTACCGCTGGTGGACCTCAGAGTGCAGTTGCTGGATCACACGGTCACCCTGTGTTCTAAAATTTGAGGAACTGCTACAGTTTCCCAAGCTACCGCAGTGTTTTACTTTCCTACCGGCAGCGTCTGAGGGTTCCGATTTCATAGGCTCACCAACACTGGAAGGAGCAATTACATCCTTAGAGGGGAGCGACCTTGAAGGATGAGTGATATAGGTCATACGGTGAGAGAAGGAAAAGAGTTTATTTCAGAGATAACTGTTGACAAAATATTGAAGCTTTTCACTTTCAGTGCTCACATGTTAACTATTTGAACCATTTTGATGGAGTTCTTTCTAAAATATAAACAGGTTTTTTGCTATTTATATTCCTTTTCTTCCTCTTCCACTTTTAAAATCCTGGTATCTTGGACATAGCGATGGCTTTACTGATGTCTTGGGTTCACTGGTCATCTGCTTATAAAAAAAATTGTATTTATTTATTTGAGGGAGAGAGAGAGAAAGCATGAGCAGGAAGAGGGGCAGAGGAAGAATTAGGCCCCCTGCTTGCTCCCTCCTGAGCAGGGAGCCTGACCCGGGGCTTGATGCCGGGATCCCGGGATCATGACCTGAGCCAAAGACAGATGCGTAACTGACTGAGCCACCCAGGTGCCCCTACTCGTTGAATGAATCTTTATGTGGCTACAAATGTGTGCTTGAAACTGTGCTAGGAGTTGGGTGTCGGTTAGACACAGCTCCTGCCCTCAAGGAATTTGTCACTGAGGGCACAGGAGAAAATGTGGCAATAGGTGTAATAAAGCACTGTGGATGCCACAAAAGTAGGGCACACTGGGGTATAAGGAGGGCCAGAGGAGAACGTGAATTTGGGTTGGGGGTAAGAAAGTCAGAAAGGCTCCTTAAGGAGGTCACCATTCCCGTCGGTCTCCACCAGCCCTCGGATCATCCTGGCAGTGTAGTTTGCTGGATTCTGCTGTGTACTGTGATACTGATGACACTTCTTTAAGCTACTGAAATATGTAGAGTTCTGCTTCTTTACTTTGTGGCCCAGACTCTCATGCCCGGAGCTTCCTCTCCATCCTGCATGGCTCTGCCTCTCCTCTCCAGGCACCACGGGGAGGCGGGCTGCTGTCCGCATAGGGGCTGCGCCTAACCTATGGCTTGATTGTGTGGACAGGCGATACATTAAAAGAAGTGCCAAATGGCTACCGTGGGGTTTGGAGCCTCGAGGTTTGACCACGGGATCAGTGGAGTGTTGCTGTAAAACTCTTCACTTCCAGCCTGTGCAGGATAAGCCACCTGGTCCTGTCCGGTGGAGTCTGTGGCAGTCCTGTAAGATGCGCACGGGGGACTGTGTGCCTGCTGGGCCCCCACACCTGCGAAGAAGCCGCCTCTGACATGTGGAAGGGTCTCAGGTGCAGAACAAATACTGGCCTGTGGAGCCACATCCTGTCACAGCAAACCTGGGTCCCTGCACAGTCCCCAGCATGCCCACTGTGTACCCATGACACAAAAGCAGGCTACACTCCAGTTTCCTTCTTTGGATTTTTCCTTGCTTAGTGAAATGTTGTGCAAGAATACATTTTTTGAAGGGAAACAGTCTAAGCCTCCCTTTTATTTACCTCTGTATTTATTTATTTACATATTTAATTCTATCATATTTATACATAAATATACATTTATCATTTTTTAATTATGTATTTATTTATGTATTTATTTAATTGCTTTCTAGCTGGGGGGATTTACAGGCAGGAAAAATATCTCCTGGCCTCTTGATGTTTGTGGGACCCAAAGGTGACAGTTACCTGATCTTTCTAGGTTGTCAGAGTCTTGTTCTTCTTGAGAAGGGAAAAAGCAGCCAACCTGGAGGGGAAAAAAAAGTAAAATCTTTGGTACCTTTTGTAAAGGTACAAAAGTAGGTGTGGTTTAGAAGAAAGGGCATTGAAGTGGGAGTCAAGATATCCCCTTTCTGCCCTAGCTCAGCCACCAGCTGACCACGTGACCTTGAAAGAACATTTTCACTTCTCAGTAACACTGTGCCCTCCTTAGAAAAATAGCAAAAATAACACCCATTCTCTCGAAACTGCAGGAAATCAATTGCGACTGAGGAAATCAATATGAAAGACCTATAGAGTTGAGGTATTAGAGTTGAGATAACAGTAATGCTCTCTCTTTCTCTCTCTTTTTTTTTTTTTACTAGAATTGTGACAATGTTTGATTCATCCATTCACCATGTTAAAAAGAGGCCACCCAGGCGCCTGGGTAGCTCAGTGGGTTAAGCCTCTGCCTTTGGCTCAGGTCGTGATCTCAGGGTCCTGGGATCAAGTCCCGTGTCAGGCTCTCTGCTCAGCAAGGAGCCTGCTTCCCCCTCTCTCTCTACCTGCCTCTCTGCCTACTTGCGATCTCTCTCTCTCTCTGTCAAATAAATAAATAAAAATAAAATCTTTTAAAAAAAGAGGCTGCCCACCTGCTAACATTTCCCAAAGGCCTTACTTTGTGCCTGCTGTTGGGCAGCATGCCACGTTCTGCAATGTTATATAATCCCTAGAATCACTGAGGGCAGGGACCATTATTAATTATTGCCCTTTTAAAGGTAAGAAGCTGAGCCTCAAGAGTTTAGTAATATGCTTATGGTTATGTAGCTAGCAAGTGGCAGATGACAGATTGGAACCCATAGCAAAAGCTTAATTGCTATATTCAGCCTGGTATTCCACTTCAGTAAAAAGATCTTACTATTTTTCCCTTTCCTTCTGGAAAGTCAAATAGAAAATGACAATGCAGATCTTTTACCGGGTTTAGGGTGTGGTTAGTCAGCACCTGCGTTCCCCAGGCCAGGTTCTTCTGGCCTGCACTCAGCATTTGTGGGACCTACCCCCACTTGCTTGGTGTCCATCAGCCAGGGTGCCCCTAAAGCCCTTCTCCAAAGCAGATTGCCATGGGGCCCAGTGTTGTTCCTCCTTGGTGAAACTAGGCCTCGTGTTTGAGCTCGTTAGAGAGATGCTGAATTTCAATCAGCCGTGAACACCCCACCCCCAGAGCCCACAGCTGTGCCTGGTAAAGTGACACTCCCAGACACAGTTCATTTTTAAATATTTTTTAAAGATTTATTTATTCACAGAGAGAGAGATCACAAATAGGCAGAGAAGTAGGCAGAGAGAGGGAAGCAGACTTCCCATTGAGCAGAGACCCCTGAAATGGGACTCGATTCCAGTGCCATTTAGAAGTCCAAGCCACCTTGCTCTTTACTCAGAAAAACAGCTCCAGGAAATATGGGCAAACAGCCCCTGGAAAACAAAGGCGAGCCAGATTAGGGGAGATGCCCATTCAGTTAACCCCCTTAACCTCCGGGACCCTGAGCAATGGAGATGCAAACTAAGAATGAAGGCCAGTTACCAGTACTTGGGACCACTTGGGAACGCCCAAATGCCCTCAACCTCCAGGTTTCGGGAGCAATGGAGATGCAAATTAACTCAGGCAAGTTAAGTTAGTCGGTCAGCTCAGGAAGCGGTTTTCCCCTATAAAAGCTAGCTTGTAAGAATAGGCGTGGTTGTTCTCTCTCTCTTTAGAGGCAACCCTGGCCAGGGCCAGTGAAATTCTGATGCTTGGCACGAAATAAAGCTTTGCCTGAACTTCGCTTTTGTATCAGCCTCATTCCTTTGACCACGGACCCTGTCACCTCCAGGACCCTGAGATCATGACCCAAGCCAAAGGCAGAGGCTTAACCCTGTAAGCCACCCAGGCGCCCCTCATTTTAAAATATTTTTATGAATTTCTCTTCCAAAGTAGCAAAATGGCCCCATGTTCATTGACTGGATATGAAGTATTATTCTCTTTTGGAAGCTTGCATAATAGGACACTTGAGCCAGAAAGCAAGTCCTTATTTTCATGTATATGGCTTAAATTTTCCAGAATGTTTATTTTCTTTCTGATTGATTTGGAGTCGGTAGTGACTTACAACACTTGAGTCCAAAATGTCTGATTTCCTTCTCCCTGAGGCAGTGAATGATCTACAAACAAACACAGGAATCCATCAGAGAAGCTGCGTTTAGGAGTGGAAAAGAAAGGTTGCATTAACAGAAATAAAGACTCCTAATTTACTGGCTGGTAAGCTGTTCACTTATTGATTCTCTTCAAGGGAAGTGCAGGGGTATTATTGCGTTAAAGGGAAAACCTTAGGGTTATTCTGGTAGATGAGTTAGTTTGAAGTGTGTGAAGTCCAGAAGGAACCCACGGTGTAGGAGGAAGGTGAAGGGAAGATTGTGGCAAGTGGGAGTCAGGGAAGGTGAAGGAAGGGGAGATAGGTTAGAGTTGGTGATGTATACACTGAGCCTGAGGATTTCATAACAATTTTGAAACATGGAATTGAATAGAAAGATAATAAATCCCTATGTAAGCATCACACACCGTTAACTGTTATTCACTTGTGGCCAGTTTTGTTTCATCTTACTCACTTTTTTCCTCTCCAGTATTATGTGGAAGCAAACCCCTGTATCATTTTATCCATATTTTTGTAGGCATTTCTATAAGATATGAACTCGTTTAAAATATAACCTTGATATTATCACATCTGAAAAATAATAGCACTGTTTCCTTGATATTATCAAATACCCAGTCACTCTTAAATTTTCCAATTTCCTCATAAATGATTTTCTTATGCTGGCTTGTTTGAAAGAGGATCCAAACAAGGGGACGTCCACACTGTGATAGTCTGTTAGCCCCTGTCGGTGATAGCTTCCCCTCCATCTCTGTTTTCCCCTCCATGGAATTTATGTATTGAAGACACTGAGTCATTTGTCCCGCAGAGTTTACCGTCGATTTTGTTGTACTTATTACAACACTGTGGTGTATTCTAACGTGTTCTTCTGTCCTGTCCATTTCCTATCAATGGGTGTCAAAGACTTGACTGGCTTCAAGTGTTTGGCTTTGGGCAGCATTCTCCGTAAGGTGATGGTGTGCTGTTCCATCAGGAGACACATGATGTCTGATTGTCTTTCACTTAGGGATGTTAGCAGCCGGTGATGATCCCTGCCTATATACCATTTTAGGGGGTGGAAAAATAGGAATATTTTACTTTTATATTTTAAATATTTTACTTATTTATATGACAGAGAAAGAGAGAGAGAGAGAGAACAAGCACAAGCAGAGGGAGCAGGAGAGGAAGAAACAGGCCCTCTGCTGAGCAGGGGGCCCAATACTGGCTTAATCCTAGGACCCCGGGGATCATGACCTGAGCCCAAGGCAGACGCTTAACTGACTGAACCACCTAGTTGCCCCCAAATTAGGGGTGTTTTAATTGTCAGTATTTCTGGGGGAAAAAAAGAACTTCTATATCTGTAGAGATGAACATTCCCCCTTGGT
Organism: Spilogale gracilis; assembly: GCA_004023965.1. Classification (NCBI taxonomy): domain Eukaryota; kingdom Metazoa; phylum Chordata; class Mammalia; order Carnivora; family Mephitidae; genus Spilogale; species Spilogale gracilis. The sequence continues at coordinate 10,410 of PITA01001559.1, read as the reverse complement.
TATCTAGTGGTCAGTTTGTATAGGAAAGGCACGTTAAATGTTTGCTTCTTTCCTTTTTCGTGCTTCTTTCTTTTTTTTTTTTCTTAAGATTTTTTATTTATTTATTTGACAGAGAGAAACACAGCTAGAGAGGGAATACAAGCAGGGGGAGTGAGAGAGGGAGAAGCAGGCTTCCCACCAAGCAAGAAGCCCAATCAGGGCTTAATCCTAGGACCCGGGGATCATGACCTGAGCCGAAGGCAGTTGCTTAACCAACTGAGCTACCCAGGCGCCCTTTTTGTGCTTATTTCAACAAAAAGCTTGGTTCACTGGCATCCTCCAGCCGTAACAAAATAATAAAAGCCAATGTTTTATTAAGTCTCTTTATGATTTCATGGATTTAAGCATATTTGATGTTGCTTCAAGTGTACTGAGTTATACTAAAGGATGCTTGCAGTGCCCCTTAATTGGCCAGTGGAAGCTGCCTCAGGTTGGCTCCTGGGTCTCTTGGCCACACCCCAGTAATCAGAAATAGAGAGCTACTTCTTTGCTTTCTGCTATGACAACTTGTTCTAAGCCTTTCCTTTATATTTTCTGTCCCACACCTGGACTGAGCTATTTCTCCAAAATATTGACTCTTTTAGCAGGAAGTAGTATTTGCAGAGCACAGCCAGGCAGGAAAAGTGCTCATTGCTCATGGGTTGGTCCTTGTGTCCTTGTCTTTTCAGTGCACAGAACTGGGAGATGAACATGTTCACACACACAAACATACATACATATGGTATATTTAAAGTCAAAACATGCAGTGACTTCCTACTGATACCCCAAATTCATGTTCAGGGTTTAGTTGACTTGGTTTTGTAAGTCCTTTCTCTTATCAAGAATTCCAGTTCTCAGCACCACCAGGAATGACAGAGCATTCCACAACTGCTAATTTGTTTTATCTTACACTGCATCCAAACATTCTCACTGCAACAATTAAGCACTATAATTACAAAAAAACCTTGAGATATTTTTTTACAACTCTTCACCATTCTTAGGGTATCTTCTGCCAGAAATTTCTGAGTTTTAAAATCACTTGGAATAAGTTCTTTCTGTGTAGTTATGCCAAAAACGAATACACATATACCTTAATTTGTCTTATCTTACTTTTGGGGGGGAGTGGTTTCTGGTTTGTTTGGGTTTTTTTAGATTTTATTTATTTGACAGAGAGATAGAGCACAAGTAGGGGAGCAGCAGGCAGAGGGAGAGGGAGAAGCAGGCTCTCTGCTGAGCAGGGAGCCCCTAAGCAGGGAGCTTGATCCCAAGACCCTGGGATCATGAGCTGAGCTGAAGGCAGCTGCTTAAGAAGACAGCTACTTAACTGAGTCACCCAGGGAACCCCAGAGTGGTTGCTTTTTAAATTTAAAATTTATTTTATAATTATGTAAAACATGTGGTTTCAAAGTCAAATCTACGAAATAAGGTATATTCAAAGAAATCTTGCCTCTATCCCTATCTCCTTGACCATATTCCTGCTTATCCTTCTTCCCCATAGGTGGCCATTTTTAAAAATTAGATGGTTTATCCTAACATTGTTTTTAGTGTGTGTGTGTGTGTGTGTGTGTGTGTGTGTGTGTGTGTGTACATCACTCCTTTCTTAGATAAATGACAGTGTATTGTACACAGTATACCCTGGAGCTCACCCCATACTTGCATGCATAGATAGATGCCTCATTCCTTTTTACTGCTGCCTAGTATCCCACGATGCAGCGGGACCATAGTCTAGTCAGACAGTCTTCTCTTGAAGGGTGTTTGCATTTTGCCCACTTTTGCTACTGCAGGTGGTGTCACAGTGAATAGCCTGGTGCAACTGTCCTTTTGCATTCTTATCAGTGTGTCTTTGGGATAGTTTCCTAGAAATGATTGCTGGTCAAATAATGAAATGCTTGTACAAGTTTGTTAGATATTGCCAGATTTCCTTCCTTGTGCTGTCTCACATCCTTACCAAGGTCCTAGGGAGGGAGACCAAGCCTTTTATTATTAAAAAGCCATGCCTGTGCTGGGTGCCTGGGTGACTCAGTGGGTTAAGCATCTGACTCCTGATTTCAGTTTAGGTCATGATCTTGGGGTCATAAGATTGAGCCCCACATCAGGCTCTGTGCTCTGTGAGGAGGCTGAGTGAGATTCTCTCTTACCCTCTCCCTCTGCCCCTACCCCGATCAATAAATTAAAAAAAAAAAAAAAAAGCTGTGCCTGTAGTATTTTGGCACAAGCAGGACCAGTAAGACCATTTAGGTAATGGTCTTACTTACAGTAAGACCAGTAAGATCAAACAATTCCTGATGTCTAGCATTTGAAAACACTTAGCACAGGGCGCCTGGGTGACTCAGTTGGTTAAGTGACTGCCTTTGGCTCAGGTCATGGTCCCAGGATCCTGGGATCGTGTCCCATATTGGGCTCCCTGCTCAGCAGGGAGCCTGCTTCTCCCTTTCCCTCTGCCTGCAGCTTTTCCCTGCTTCTGCTCGGTCTCTGTCAAATAAATAAATAAAGTCCTTTTTTTTTAAGGATTTTATTTATTTATTTGACAGAAAGAAACACAGCTAGAGAGGAGAACACAAGCAGGGGGAGTGAGAGAGGGAGAAGCAGGCCTCCCACCGAGCAGGGAGCCCGATGCAGGGCTCGATCTCAGGTCTTCGGGATCATGACCTGAGCCAAAGGCAGTCGCCTAACCAACTGAGCCATGCCGGCGCCCCAATAAAATCTTTTTTTTATATAAAAAAGAAAAGATCTAGCTAGACACGCAGCCTTGCAATGTGAATCTCAGCACTTGGAAGGAAGCCCAAAATCTCGAGCTGGAGACATCTGGATTCCAACCCCAGCCCCACAGTTACCAGCACTTGACCTTGCGAAATTACTTAAATTCTGAGCTTCTGTTGGCTCTTCTGTAAAATGGGAATAATCATATCACCTACCTTTATAGGGTCAAGCAAGATTAAAATACTGGGGTGCTTGGCAGGGCATAAAGGCTAAAGAAATGTTAGTATTATTATTACTATTATTTTTTGAATTAATGAAGAGAATTATTACGGCTTTGGTGCTTACAGATCATTATGCTCTATAACATTATTAATTCCTCCTATCAAATAAATGTAATACTAATAAGAAGGAAGACAGTTTTTTGTGTGTTGACTGGCAAATGGTTTTGCTCTAGAACTGGCTGCTGCCTTAGAACTCAGAGGGGAGAACAGGAAGAAGCATAGGTATGGAGAGGACCTAAAACCACCCCCATGAGGCCGAGTGCCTGCAGAGGACGAGGCTGAAGTCACTTCCTTGGCCGTGGCCTTCGCTGTTGCCACCAGGCATGGTGGGGAAATGTGCTAGAAGGCTCAGCGAAAGTGTGCAGCATCACAGGCTGCTGGGCCCTGACCCCACTCCTGGCTGTGGGCCCAACGGAGACACTGGTTTAGTGCCTTGGGTACACTCTGCAGCCCCTACACCCAGCTGTCACATCGTGGCCCTTTTCTGCCTTGATGTCGGACACCACATTTCCTGACAAGCGATCAAGACCCATTCTCTGACACTTCAAAACTCCAGCCTGCAAGCCTGTCTCACACTTGCTTAAGATTGGGGAAGGGAGGGGTCTTGGATTCTCAGCACTGTGGGCTTTCTCTTTGTTTCCTTATTCAAGTGTGCTAAAGGGGCAGCTGGTTATTACTAATTTCACGAAACTCAGTTTGTAGACTTCATTCACTAGTCTGCCTTTTTTTTTTT
>PITA01001558.1:0-190348 GCA_004023965.1 Spilogale gracilis | reverse complement strand
AGTCCGTTCACATTGAGGGTGATTATTGATAGATATGTTTGTATTGACATCATGTTGCCTATGGAGTTCATGTTTCTATAATTTATCTCTGTATATTACTGTTTTGTGTCAATCTTGGGTTCATTTCTCCTCTAAAGAACCCCTCTTAGTATTTCTTGTAGTGCTGGCTTGGTGGTTGCATAATCTTTTAGATCTTGGAAGCTCTTTATTTCTCCTTCCATTTTGAAAGTCAACCTTGCTGGATACATTATCCTTGGTTGCATATTTTTGTCATGTAACTTCCTGAATATGTCTTGCCAGCCCTTTCTGGCTTGCCAGGTTTCTTTTTGCCGATGTTCTTTGTCTCTCGTGGCGGTCCAGAAGTGGGAAATATCACATTTCAGGCTGGTTTCATGGGTGTTCACGGTGGTCTTGTAGTGTTTTTTTTGTTGGAATTCAGCTCTCTTCAGGGAACTCCCTGAAATGCGGTCACCTGGCCTTCCGCCATCTTGACCCTCCATCTGCATATCTTCTTTAGTAAATTGCTTGTTTGGGTCTTCGAGCATTTTTTAATGTGTTGCTTATTTTCTTATTCTTAAGTTTTAATAGTTTTTTGCATATTTAAAATAAGAGTCTTTATCAGATGTATCTTTATATGAATATTTTTTCATAGTCTGTGGTTTGTCTTCTCATTCTCTTGACATCCTCTTTCATAAAGCAGAAACTTTTAACTTTAATGAAGTCTAGCTTATCAATTATTTCTTTCATGGATCATACCCTGGTTCTTGCATCCAAAAATTTTTGCTATATCTAAGGTCTTTTAGATTTGCTTCTATATTATCTTCTAGGAGTTTTATAGTTTTGCATTTCACATTTATGTCTGTGATTCAATTTATTTTTTGTGCAGTGTGTAAATTATGCATCTATAATCATTTTTCTCTCTCTTTTTTTATTTTTGCATGTGGATAACCAGTTGTTCCAGAATTATTTGTTGAAAGACAGTTTTTGCTCTATTGTCTTTGCTTCATTGTCACAGATAATTTGAACTTATATATGTGGGTCTCTTTATGGGATCATTGTTCTGTTCTATTGACATATTTGTCTTTTTTTAAAAAAATAAAACCACATTATTTTGAGTAGTATAGCTTTATAGTAAATCTTGGAGTCTGGTAGCATTAGTCTTCCACTTTTGTTCTTTTCCTTCAATGTTGTGTTGGCTATCCTGGGTCTTTAGACTCCTTGTCTAAATTTAAGAATCAGCTTGTCAATATCCACAAAAAACTTGCTGGAAAGAATGTACATCTTGACAATACTGGCTCTTCCTATTTATGGTATTGAATAGCTTTCCATCTATGTAGTTCTTTTGACTTCATTAACCAAAATTTTATAGTTTTTCTCATATAGATTATAGATATAATTAGATTTATAAAAAAGTGTTGTAATTTTTTGGGTGCTAATGTAAATAATTATGTTTTTAACTTCTTGTTCCCTTTGTTCTTTGCTGGTATATAGGAAAGTGATTGACTTTTATATATTAACTTTGTATCCTGAGAACTTTCTATAATTGCTTATTCCAGGAGTTTTTGTCGATTTTCTACATTAATGATGATATCATCTGCAAATAAAGGCTGGTTGGTTCTTGCTTCCCAATTTGTATACCATTTATTTCTTTTTCTAGTCTTATGGCACTGCTATGCACTTTTACTATGATGATGAATAAGATAGATGGGGAGGACATCTTTACCTGTTCCTGATCTAATTAGAGAACTTTTAGTTTCTCACCTTTGAGTATAATGTTAGCTCTAGGTTGTTGTTTTCTTTTATAGACAGTATATGTATTTAAACTTTAATATATACACATATATTCACATATATATATATACATACATATATATACACACACACATATATATTCACACTGTCTCTATCTTTTTCTGTGAGTTTTGGCAATTGTGTCTTTAAGCAATTGGTCCATTCTTTTTTTTTTGGTTGTCAACTTTGTGGGCATAGAGTTGTTAATAGCACACTTTTATTATCCTTTCATTGTCCAGAGGATCTTTAGTGTTATCTCACTTTTCTTTTCTGATATATTACCCTCTTTTTTTGTAGATAGCCTGGCTGGACGTTTATCAGTCTTACTGATCTTTTCAAAGACTCTGCCTTTTTTCATTGATTTTATCTATTGATTTCCTTTTATCAGTTTCATTGCTGCTCTAATTCTTTTTTTAAAAAAAGATTTTATTTATTTATTTGACAGAGAAAAAACATAGCTAGAGAGGGAACACAAGTAAGGGGAATGACAGAGGGAGAAGCAGGCTTCCTGCTGAGCAGGTAGCCTGATATGGGGCTCAATGTGGTCCTGATCCTGGAACTCTGGGATCATTACCTGAGCCAAAGGCAAATGCTTAACAACTGAGCCACCCAGGGCCCCCTGCTGCTCTAATTTTTATTATTCCTCTTCTCCTGCTTATTTTGATTTAATTTTCTTTTCCTTTTGTAGTTTTCTAAGGTGGGAACTTAAACTATTGATTTCATATATTTTTATATGTATTTATATTTAATATACATTTTATGTATTGATACAGTTGATTAATATCTATCATATTTATTATTGGTTTTCTATTTGTTGTTCTATTTCTTTGTTCTTATTTTTTTGTCTTCTACTCTTTTTCTGCCATTTGTGGCTTTAATTGAGCATTACACATGATTTTATTTTCTTTCATTTCCTAGCTTATCAGTTCTATTTCTTTTTCTTTTTTTTAACCTTTTCTTAGTGGTTGCCCTAGTGCTAGCAATATAGATTTACAAGTAATCCAAGTCGACTTTTAATAATAATGTACTACTTCATTAGTAGTGTGCTTTATAAAAAATAATCTTGATTTTGTCTTCCTGCTCTCTCTATGACTATTATTCATTTATAACCTGGATGACATATGTATGCATAAGATACAGAGATAAGCATACATAGTCAAATACGTTGTGACTATTATTATTTTGAAAAAAAAATTGTTAACTGTTAGATCAATTAAGAATAGGAAAAATAAAAGTTTTTATTCTTTCATTTATTCCTATTTCAATTCATTTTTTTTTCTTTATAAGTAAATCTGAGTTTCTGATCTATGTTACATTGACCTTATATATAGCTAACCCTTGAACAACACAGGTTTGAACTATGTGGGTCCATTTACATACAAATTTTTTTTGATAATTATAGTATAATATTATAATGTATTTTCTTTTCCTTATAATTTTCTTTCTTAAAAGTTTATTTAATATTCTTTCAATTCCAGTATAATTAATATAGTGTTATAATACTTTCAGGTGTACAATATAGTGATTTAACAGTTCCATACATTACTCAGTTCTCATCAGGATAAGTGTACTATTAATCCCCTTCTCTTATTTCATTAATTCCCCCACCACCTCCCCTCTGGCAACCATCAGTTTGTTCTCTATATTTAAGAGTCTGGCTTTTTTTTTTTTTTGTCTCCTTTTCTTTGTTCATTTGTTTTTTTTTATTAAATTCCACATATGAGTAAAATTATGTGGTATTTGTCTTTCTCTGACTTACTTATTTCACTTAGCATCATACCTTCTAGGTCTTTCTATGTAAGGAATATTACTCATCCATAAAAAAGAATGAGATTTTGCCATTCCTTATGATTTCCTTAATAACATTTTCTTAGCTCTAGCTTACTTTATTATAAGAATATAGTATATAAAACATACAAAATAAGTGTTAATTTACTTGTTTATGCTATTAGTAAGGCTTCCAGTCAACAGTAGGGAGTTAGTAGTTGTTTCTTGGGGGTCAAAATTATACATGGATTTTTGACTATGTGGGGGGTTAGTGCTCCAACCTCCACATTGTTCAAGGGTTAACCTTAGGTGTTTTTTCCCCTTCTCTCTAAAAAACTTCTCTTAACTTTTTTTTTTTTTTTTTTAGATTTTTATTTATTTGACAGAGAGAAACACAGCGAGAGAGGGAACACAAGCAGGGGGAGTGAGAGAAGGAGAAGCAGGCTTCCCACTGAGCAGGGAGCCCAATGTGGGACTCGATCCCAGGCCTCCGGGATCATGACCTGAGCTGAAGGCAGTCGCTTAACCAACTGAGCCACTCAGGCGCCCTCTCTTAACATTTCTTACAAGGCAAATCTATTGGCAAAAAAATTCCTTCAATTTTTGTTTGTCTGAAAGAGATTTTATTTCTCCTTCACTTTTGAAGGATTATGTTTCAGCATACAATATTCTGATTGGCTGTTTTTTCCCCCCTCAACTCTTTAAGTATTTCACTCCACCCTTCTCACTTGCATGACTTCTGAGAAGTTGGATGTAGTTCTTACCTTTGTTCATTTATAGGTAAGGTGTTTGTGTTTCTTTGGCTTCTTTCAAGATTTTTTCTTTACCTTTGATTTTTTATAATTTGAAAATGATAATGCTTAGCTATAGTTCTTTAGGGGAAATTTATCCTTTATGGTGTTCTCTGAACTTCCTGTATTATAGTTTGGTGTCTGACAATAATTGGGGAAGTTCTCAATTATTGTTTCAAATATTTCTTCTGTTCCTTTCGCTCTTTCTTGTCTTTTTAGTGTTCCTATTATGCATACATTACAAATTTTGTGTAAGAGTTCTTGGATATTCTGTTCCGTTTTTTTCAGTCCTTGTTTGCTTTTTGTTTCTTAAAGTTTCTATTTCTGTATCTTTTTTTGATAAGAAATTAATTTTATTTTTGTTATGCATTTATCTTTGAAATTCGAACTACAAAATCTTATTTTTTTATCTTTTTTTTTTATTGTTACTAAAATTTTTTTTCCCAGTGTTCCAAGATTCATTCCCCATTCCCCACACCCAGTGCTCCACGCTTTAGGTGTCCCCAGTACCCACCACCAGGCTCTCCCATCCCTCCACCACCCTCCCTCCAAGTCCTTCAGTTTGTTTCTGTGTCCAAAGTCTCTGTTGTTTCATTTCTCTCCCTGGATTACCTACTTCCCATTTACTTTCCTTCTCCCACTGTCCTCCAGGTTACCCCTCATGCACCGCAAGTAAGTGAAACCATGCGATACTTGACTTTCTCTTCTTGGCTTATTTCACTCAGCATAATCTCTTCCAGTCCAGTCCATGTTGCTACAAAAGTTGGATCTTTAAGCTCATATTTTTTCTTCAGTTTTGTCCAGTCCAGCATTTCTTTTTGGTTCTTTCTTAGGCTTTCCATCTTTCTACATTCACTGCCCATCTGTTCTTGCATGCTGTTTACTTTATCTTTCAGAGCCCTTACCATATTAATCAGTTATTTTAAATTCCTAGTCTGATAATTCTACCTTCACTGCCATGTCTGGTTCTGATGCTGGCTCTGTCTCTTTAGATTGTGTTTTTTTGCCTTTTGGTATGTCTTGTAATTTTTTCCTGAGAGCCAGGCATGACATACTGAGTACAAGGAAAGTGAAGATAGGTCCTTAATAACGTAGTGGTGAGATGTGGGGGGAGGACTAACATTCTATAGTGTTAGGAATTGGTCTCAGTCTTTCAGCGAGCCTGTGTCTTTGAACTGTGAGCTTCGCAAGTGTTTTCACAGTTTTTAGCTTACCTCTTAATTGGGATGGAATGGCTAGAGTGAGCTGGAGTTGGGCATTTTCCTTCTTTCCTGTGGAAGAGTCTAGATCCAATTGGCATTGGGTATTTTCCTTCCCTCAAGTCACTCAGGTTCTGATAATACCCTTGATAGATTAATCTCCAGTTAACTAGTTTCACTGGAGGACGGGCCTTTTTAAGGAGAGCCCTGGGTTTTTTCCCCAAATGGTTCATTTCTCTCTTCCCTGTTAGAAGGAAGAGGGGATTTTTCTCTAGTATTTACTGTGAAAACGTGGTCAGGTTCCTGGAAATAAATTTCAAAATATTGTGACTGGGACTCCCTGAAGTTTTTATGTCTCAAAGTTTGTTATCTCTCCAGCAATTTATTAATTACAGTTCAGGTTGTTAGACCCGGCAGGGGTTCCTGCAGCAGTTTCTGCCTGTGAGTCTCCACTCAGGTAAGCCATGATTCCATTTATTTACCTGTGTGTCTATATAATTCTGGGGGGAGTATTTTCCTTTATGTGCTGCGCTTCTCAGAGATTCAAGAGGAATTGTTTTTCAATCTTTTGGTTTTTCAGTCTTTCTGGCTTTTCTTTTTTTTAAGATTTTATTTATTTATTTGACAGAGCCATGCACAGCTAGAGAGGGAACACAAGCAGGGGAAGTGAGAGAGGGAGAAGCAGATGAGAGATGCTAGAGAGATGCCAGGCTTGAACCCGGGACTCCGGGATCATGACCTGAACCGAAGGCAGCCACTTAACAACCGAGCCACCCAGGCGCCCCTCTTTTTGGCTTTTTAAAAATGTTGATAGAACAGTGTAGTGATTTGCAAGCTCCTTACAGGTGCAACTGAAAATTAAAAGTCATTCCATTAATTTTTACTTCAATTAATAATATATTTTAATGCCTTCCTATTTATGTGGTTTATACTTTTTTTAAAAATCCCACCTTACCCTCATTCTTTTTGTTCATTTCCTTCATTGTTTGGAACTAGCAGATTTTTTTCTCATTCTTCCTTGAATTTTTTTTTTTGCACTTTGTCTACATATTTTGCATTTTGTAAACATATTTCTAATGGATACTGAGTTCTTGATTATTTTTTTTTCTCAACATGGCCAGGAGGAATCAATTGTCAGTATTTTAGAGAAGTCAGCTGTTCATTGTTAGCTTTTTGAAAGCAATGTTTTCTCCCTGGTTACTTATTATATCTTTTGATGGTTATCACTGTTTTATGATTTCATGATGCTATGTTCATATGGAAAGTTTATTTACTCTGGTTTCAGATGTCTTAGACTCATTAAGTATGCTTACTGGAGTCCTTCACCAATTCTAAACTATTCTCAGCTGTTGCTTTTTAAAATGTTGCCTCTGCATATTTTTTCTATCCTCACATTCTGAGATTTTGAATGGGGATATGTGTTAAATATTTTTATTCTAATTATCTTGACTCTTAAATTTATTTTCATATTGTTACTTCTTTGCTTTCTATCTGCACTCATAATTTCTGCAGTTTTAAAGATTTTATTAATTTGACAGAGAGAGAGAGATGACAAATAGGCAGAGAGGCAGGCAGAGAGAGGAGGAAGCAGGCTCCCTGAGCAGAGAGCCTGATGTGGGCCTCCATCCCAGGACCCTGAGATCATGACCTGAGCGGAAGGCAGAGGCTTAACGCACTGAGCCACCCAGGCGCCCAATTTCTGCAGTTTTATAATAATGTTTTCATGTCTAGTCTGCTCTCTAAAGCACATATCAGTATTAGTTTTCCATTTTAATCAGTCTTTTAATTATACATTTTCATTTCTAAAAGTATGGTTTTGTTTTTTTTTAAATTTGCTTGCTATTCATTGCTGACAACTCTTTTTATGTTTTAAAACATAATAAAATTATGTGTCTTTTGGTCTTGAAATATGAAGTTTTTGTGGCTCTGAATTTTCTCTTTGTGGTTTCAGGTGGCTTTCACTGATATTGTGGTGTTTTCCTCTGGTGTTACCCAGGGAACCAACAAGGTGTGTGCGTGTATGTGTACAGAGATTTTAAAGAGTTGGCTCATGTGATTATGGAGACTGGGAGTTTCCAAGATCTTGCCAAAACTTCAGAAATAGTAAATATGAAAGTGCTGGATCACTGAAATAATAGAAGTTTATTGTACACACACACACACACACACACACACACATACACACACACACACCCCACACACCCAATCACTGAAATAATAGAAGTTTATTGTACACACACACACACACACCCCACACACCCAACCACCAGCTTGGGAAATGGTAGGACTCAAACTGAATGTTGAATGAGGCAGAGGCATGTTATTTAAACAGCAACTTATATAGTGGGGAGGCAGTGACTGTTTATTCTTCATTGATTGGTTATAACATTGAAGTTTTCCTGTGACAAGGATGGCTAAAAGCACTTACCTCATATCAGTTTTGGAGAACAGTAAACATTTTTTTTTCATGATTTTTAGAGGCATTAAGAAGTGGCCCAAGTTGTTTCACTTGTTTTGTAAAATAAGCTAAATTGAGTATTGCTTTTATGACTAAACTGGTTTGTTTGTCTGCTCAGGCAATTTCGGATCTGGTGCCCATTTGTGTTTGATCTTAATAATCTTCAGTTGGTGACCTGGGAACATAGGAAAGCTGAAGGTACAGTTATGAGACTCAGGAGAGACATTGGTGTAAGCTTGAGGCTTAACGCTCACAAACTTGAGACTCAGGGAGACTCCTGCTTCTGTTTGAGTCCAGAAGCAGGAGAGACCAATGACGCACATCAAACAGTCTGGCAGAAGGAAATGCTCTCAGTGGCGGGAGGGTCAGGCAATTTTTTCTTGTTGTTGGCTTGTTTGTTAAGCTTTCAACCAATTGGATGAATGCCATGGACATTAGAAGGGTGATCTACTTTATTCTGTCTATCAAGTCAAATGTTAATTTATCCCCAAAAGCCCTTACCTCACAGACACACTCTCAATAATGTTTGACCAAATACCCAGGCAGGGCACTCTGTGGGCCAGACGTGTTAACACATAAAATACACCATCACACTCTTGTATTTAATTATTTTTGGCAATAAGTTAGATATTTTCCTCAGAACTTGACCTGTGGAAATTCTTTGAAATCTGGAGTAAAGGTGAATTATCTGGAAAATACTTACATTACCAATTTAGAAATAGTTGGAGCATTTTCAGGCAACTAGTTTGAAAATCCACATGTTGAATGGCTATGGTTTCAAGTTCTTGAGAAATTTCTTCCTTCTGTGGTGCATGAAGCTCCAAGTCACACGGTTTACCTGTAGATGTTTTTGGAAGTGGGTATTTAATAATATATTACCACTCGATCAAGTTTGTTACTTCCTCAGAGACTTTCTCATGGAGAAGGGTGGTTGGCTGTGTTTATTTTTCTGTCCTTTGATGGTAAAATTCCCAGGAATTTGGAATATGCCCAGAAGTGCAAGAGTAACATCAAATATTCCACTTCTCTCTCTGGATGTCCATCTTCACTTATTCCTTGTCTCGACTTTCTCAATGTACTGCCATCTCATGTAACTGTTTATGCTTTTTTTTTTTTTTAAATTTCATCCTATGCTATTTTTATTATTTCATGGGCACAGTAAATCTTATGTTGCTAGATGTAGAAGCATTAAGAGGTATAAAACTTCCAGTTATAAAGTAAATAAGTCATGCAGATGAAAAGTACAGCAAGGGGAATATAGTTAATAATATAATAACATTATATGGTGACAGATGGTAACTACACGTATAAAGTGTAGAATTGTCAAATCATTGTTGTATACCGGAAGTAATCTAATACTGTATGTCAGAAATTTTTCAGAAGTTTTTCATTGGTTTCTTACATTTCCAGAACTTTTAGGTTGAAATTAACCTTAGAAGAATCTTTCCATAACGGTGGTGGGGGGAGGCTTTGACAGTGTTTTATTCCTTTTTTGAGTTTGCCATTCTTTGGAAAGGTAAATTTGTTTATTAGATTTCCAGGTGAGAGTCATTCTTCTATGTCTTGCATGGAGAAATACAGAATGATTGAAATTTTCTATTCAGTAACTCTTTTTCTTTTAATTTAATTTTAATCCTAGTGTAATTAACATACAGTGTTGTATTAGTTTCAGGTTTCCGATACATGGATTTAACAGTTCCATACATTACTCAGTGCTCATCAAAGTGGGTGTACTCTTAGTCCTCATCTCCTATTTTATCTCACCTCCTCTCTGGTAAACTTTAGTTTGTTCTCTATCATTAAGAATCTATTTTTTAATTTGTCTCTCTCTCTTTTTCCTTTGTTCATTTGTTAGTTTCTTAAATTCCACATATGAGTGAAATCATATGGTATGTGTCTTGCTTAGGATTATACTCTCTATCTCCATCCATGTCATTGCAAATGGCAAGATTTCATTCTTTATGTCTGAATAATATTTTGTGGTATATATATAATATATATATATCACATTTTCAGTTGCTTCCATAATTTAGATACCGTAACTAATGCTGCAATAATCATAAGGGTGCATATATCCCTTTGAGAGAGTGTTTTCTATATTCTTTGGGTAAATACCCAGTAGTGTAATTACTGGATCATAGGATAGTTCTATTTATAATTTTTTGAGGAATCTTTATACTCTTTTCCCGAGTGGCTATACCATTTGCATTCCCACCAACAGTGCATTGTAGCTCCTTCCTGGGCTACGAGGTTTGGGGTTTCTCCCCTGGTCCAGCCAGGGGAAAAAAGGTGGGGTCGAGCAGGATGATGAGTGTTGGCGGCCAAAAACACACCCGAGCCCGGAGGTCTGTCTAAGCAGGATCTCCTCTCCTGAAAACTGTGTCTTCAGGGTTCTTTATTTAAAGCCTTTTAGTTACATCAATCTAGCTTTAGGCAAACAGTTGGTTCTGTCTCTCTTGCTCTCTGCTTCTCATTCTGTCTTGCTGCTTTCTTTGCTTCTCTGTTCGCTTCGCTTCTGTCTTTCTTTGCAGGCTCTCTCTGTTCCTGTTTGCAGGCTCCATTGCTGTTTGCCAGCTCTCCTGCTCTCTCCTCTAAGGCTCTCTTGCTGCTTCCTCGAAGGCCCTCTTCCTTCTCTCTGTCTCTCAGTCTCTCTCTGTCTCATGGCTTTTGTCTCTTCTCTCTTCTCTTCCAGTCTCTCTCTCTCAGTCTTCCTCTCTCTCTATCTCTCTGAGTCTCTCTGCAGGCTCTCAGTCTCTCTCCGTCTCACAGCTTCGTCTCTCAGTTTCTCTCCATCTCTCTTGACTGTCAAGGGTCCCAGTCTTTTATTATTCCCAAGTGAGGAAGTTGGGTGGTGCAGTTAAATCTTTAACTGCTTTTGCACCCACCCCAGAGACAGGATTAGTATTGTTACTGCCGGGTACAGAGTGATTGCTTTAACTCACAGAAGTTGAGACCATTGAGGCACAAGGATCAAGAAATACAGATAAGAGGTACAGAGATATGATTACTGGGAGGACGATTAAGTGGAACTATATGTCTTGAATAAGCACACAAAGGACATATTGCCCTGACCCACAGGGTATGTGGCTTTTCGGATTCTAGGCGGGGAAATCCCCTCTGGGCTTTCATTCACATTCACAGGTACCTCCACCAGAATTTCTGGTGGCTTGGGCATGGAGGGAAGGGCAGATCATGCACCGTCCCCGACAGTGCATGAGTTTCTTTTTCTCCACATCCTTAAAATGCATGTTTCTTGAGTTTTTGATTTTAGCCATTCTGACATGTATGAGGTGATAGCTCATACATTGTAGGTTTACTTTTTTTCTTTCCTAAAGATTCCATTCATTCATTTCACAGAGAGAGATACCACAAGTAGGCAGAGAGGCAGGCAGAGAGAGAGAGGAGGAAGCAGGCTCCCCGTTGAGCAGAGAGCCCGATACAGGCCTCAATCCCAGGACCCTGAGATCATGACCTGAGCTGAAGGCAGAGGGCCCAACCCAGTGAGCCACCCAGCTGCCCAACTCACTGTAGTTTTGATTTGGATTTCCCTGATAATAAGTTTATTCAGTAACTCTTTAAAAAAGTTGATATTAAGCAATTCAGCATCTTCACCTAAAACCTAGTAGCATTTAATGTGAGTACATACTTTTTTTCCTCCCCTGGTCTACTAAAAATGTTTCCTCGGTGTTTAGATTCAAGAATACCATGAATAGAATAAACCTATAATCATCCCAGCTTTTCATGGCCCAAACTTTAGGAACAACCACTCTGATTTTACCCTCATGAGACCATTAAGTGGCTACTGGAAAGCCTGCACTTTTATTCTTTTACCATGTCTACCTTACCAGAGTTCTTGCTGCTAATAACAATTACTGTAAGGGTTGTGAATAGCTCTCAGATCAGTAGGAAGTCTGAAGAAAAACAGAAAAATTTCAGGACCCTTGTCATGTTACCCCCAACACAGTTGGGAACTGGGCTGTTGCTGCTGTTCTCAACTTCCACTGAATATTCAATTTGCAATACTGACCTTTCACCTTTGTTTTATCCCAAGAGTTACCTTCTAAAGTCTTGCCCCTAAGGAAGATGGAGTTTCATTAGGAAGTGTAACTTTAACATGTGTACCATTAAAGGGAAACTTGAGATAATATATACCAAATAATATGTGTTTTGATTTATATGAGAGATCAAGAAGAGATACATTATAGTTAAATTATTTTCATTGTGGCAAATTCACGAACAGATATGAAACAGATAGATTCAATGATGGCTTTCGTTATATATAGTTTACATCATGTTGCCTGCTTATCAGCTACTTTTAAATTTGAATTAATGAAGCACTGTGACCTCAATTGTAATAAAATTCATCACTTTTGCCAGAGTGACAGTGCTATTGCATTTTTCATTATAAATCTTTTTTTTGTTCCTGTGGATTTATAACCTGTGATGTTAATTTGTATGAAGATGAAAGTTGGCATTAAAAGCAGTTCAGTTCATATGAAAATTTATAAAATCTGTTTAAATCAGTATTTGCCACAGAGCAATCAACTAAACCATAATTCATCTAAAAAAAAAAAAAAAAAACCAAACACCTCACTACTCTTCCATTTAAAACAGAAATTTATTCCAAACAATAAAATTTTAACAGCAGGTAGCCTTTCCTTCAGGATTGTTTCTATTGGCATTTAAAACTATTAATGCAATAGTTATTTTATATGGAAGCAGATTTGCCTCTGAATAGGTCTGCCTATGAAAAACTTTTCCCAATTATTATTCCAGAAATGAACTGATTGCTTATTCTTATTTATTCTTTATTTTATGATTTTATTTAGGTAGCACTTCTGTAATATATTTAGAAAAGTGTTTATACAGGGCACCTGGGTGGCTCAGTTGGTTGAGTGACTGCCTTCGGCTCAGGTCATGATCCCGGAGACCTGGGATCGAGTCCCACATCAGGCTCGTGCTCAGCGGGAAGCCTGCTTTTCCCTCTCTCTCCCCCCCTGCTTGTGTTCCCTCTCTGGCTGTGTTTTTCTTTGTCAAATAAATAAAATCTTTTTTAAAAAAAGTGTTTATAAATAATTCTGATATTTATAAGTTTATTCAGCTACAGAGTGAAGGATGTTTACTTATTTAGGTTTAATTGGCATGTAACAGTACAGAAGTTTAAGGGTTTCTACATATTGGTTTGATATATTTATATTGTAGCATGATTACCGTTGTAATATTAACTAACCCATCTATTATGTCACATAATTAACATTTCCTCTAGTGGTGGGAAAAATTAAGATCTATTCTCTTAGCAAATTTAATGCTTATAACAGTTTTATGTCTATAGTCACTGTATTGTGTATCAGATATCCAAGACTTATTTCTTTACTTAGTTGTGATAATGTGCCCTTAAAATCATCTCTCCTAATCTCCCACTCCCTAGTCCCTGGTAACCACCAATCCACTCTGTTTTTTTGAGTTTGTTTTTTTTTTTTTAGATTCCATATGTAAGAATATCATGCAATATTTGGGGGTTTTTTGGTCTGATTTATCTCATTTAGCATAACGTCCTCAAGTTCCATCCACATTGTTGCAAATAGCAGGATATACTTTTTTCTCATGGTTAAGTCGTATTCCATTTTGTGTGTTTGTGCGAGCAGTTGTGCATATATTTATGAATGAATAAAGACGATATGACATACATAAGTACACATATATGTTTGTATGTATATATGTGTGTGTATATATATGTGTATGTGTGTATATATATAATATATATTATGTGTGTGTGTGTATGCCATATCTTCTTTATTCACTCCTTCATTGATGGACACTTAGGCTGTTTTTATGTCTTGGCTATTGTGAATAATGCCACATTAAACATGAGTGCATATATCTCTTTGATAACCTGTTTTCATTTCCTTTGGATAGATACACAGAAGTGGGATTACTGGATTGAATAGTAGTTCTATTAAAAAAAAAAAATTTTTTTTTTTTGAGGGATCTCCATACTACTTTCCATAGTGGCTGAATGAGTTTACAACTTCACTGAGTATACAAAAATTCCTTTTATCCCCACATCCCTAACAATACTTATTATCTTATCTTTTTGATGATAGCCATTCTGACAGGTATAAGTTAATACCTTATAGTTTGACTTACATTTCCCTGATGATTAGTGATATTGAGCAACCTTTTCTTATACCTGTTTGCCATTTGGATATCTTCTTGGAAACATATGTTTAGTTTCTCTGCCTTTTTTTTAAATAGGATGGTTAATAAGTTGTATAAATTCTTTATATATTTTGGGTATTAAGCCCTTCTCTGACGCATGTTTTGCCATTATTTTCTCTTATTCCATAGGTTGCCTTTTCATTTTTTTGTTTCTTTTGCCTTGCCAGTGCCTTTAAGTTTCATGTAATTTCACTTGTTGATTTTTTTCTTTTGTTGTTTGTGCTTTTAGTGTTCTATAAAAAAAAAATCATTGCCAAGAACGATGTTGAGAAACCTCTTCCCTGTGTTTTTTCCAGCAGTTTACAGTTTCAGTCTTATGTTTATGATGTTCATGATCTATTTCGAGTCAATTTTTTTGAGCGGTGTAAGAAAGGGGTTCAGTTTCATTGTTATATGTGTGGTTTTCCAGTTTTCTCAGCACCATTTGTTGAGGAAACTCTTCCCATTGGACCTTCTTGGCTCCCTTATCAAGTATTAGTTGACCATAATGGAGGTTTAATTCTGAGTTCTGTATTCTTTTTCATTGGTCTGTGTTTCTTTTTAATGTCATTTTCCATTCCATTTTAATTGCTATAGTTTGTAATATGTTTTAAGATCAGGAAGGGTGATGTTTGTAGCGTTTTGTTTTTGTTTTTGTTATTCCTTTCTTTATGATTGCCTTTTCTATTTGGAGTCTTTTGTGACTCCATATAAATTTTAGAATTTTTTTTCTATGAAAAATGCTGCTGGGATTTTAATAAGGATTGTAGTAAATCCTTGGATAGCTTTAGGTAGTACATACATTCTAACTATTAACTCTTCTAATTCATGAACATGGGTTTCATTCTTTTTGTGTCTTCAAATTCTTTCAGTAAAGTCATTTTTCATTGCATAAATCTCTCACATGGTTAAATTTATACCTAGGTATTTTGTTGTTTTATGAGCGATTGTGAATAGGATAGTTCTCTATTTTTTTTCAGATATTTCATTGTCAGTATATAGGAATGTAGCTGATTTCTGCATTGTCTTATCTATTCTTGAAACTGTTGTTTATAAACAAATGATTTTGATGTTTGAATATGTATCTATACCTATGAAATTATGTCACTATGGAAAATTAACTACATTATAAGTTAGGTAGTTGAGTCAAGTCTGCATTACTGCAAGGGAGATTTTAAAATGAATTGATTTTTAAATTGATTTTTAAAAATTTTATTTTTTGGACTGAAGAGAGTCATGGTTGATTTCCCCCCCCAATCCATATATTATTAATTATACTTATCATTATTGGCTGTGAGTTCTTCTAGAAGTATGAAAAGTTAAAAAAGAATGAATAAAAAAATGAAGAGGACCCCTTACCATGACCTAAACTGGGCAACTTTCCCTTTCATTTTCTAATTGTTCTGATTTCATGTCTTGAAAAAGTGGTAAATTCATGGATGATTATTTACTTCACTACATGGCAGTATTACTGAAGCTAGAAATAAGTAAGCTATTCTTGTCACTGAAAATCCCTGCCCTCCATAGCTTTTAAACACCTATCTTGGATCACATTAAGAATGTACATACCTAGAATCTGGTATAGATGAACTGCATAGTTAATCCAGGTCACGCTGACCCTACATTTAACTTAAGGTTTTTATAATTTAATTTGACTGTCAAAGTTCTGCTTCACCAGTGATTTCATTTGGCACTACATAATTGGCTTCCGATATGAAAAATGACTTTGTTAGAAGAATGTTGGGACTTGAGCACCCTGAGTTTGAAAATGTTTATTGGGATAGATTTTTATATATAGTACTTTTAGGCAGTACTGAAAGGACTGAACAAAAAACAAACCATTCCTATTATTTCTTTCCTTTTCAATTGTTGGATGTCAAAAATTGATAAGAACTAAGTTTTGAACAGACAGATTAGAAAAACTATTTTGAGTTGACCAGGTCAATGTAAGCCATATGTGATGTTTGGGAATTTCTGGAAATGTTCCAAGGAGACTCTTTTTAGGATGACTTTATCTGCTGGCAGTATTAAAGAGAACTTCTGGATTTGGAATATCTGGTTTCTTTTTCCTGACATTGTTGTCTCCAGCCCAGTCAACTGGTTAATAAATGTAAAAAAAAAAAGGGGCGGGGACTGATCCTACTACACTGGCACTGTCCAGTAAACAGTAATAGCTTAAAGTCAAGTGAAGCATTTTAAAAATGTAGATTATTGGAACTCACATAGAAACTTATGAATCATCATCCCTGGAGAGAGATCCCAGGAATGTGTGAACAAGAAACAGCAGTCCATCCCACAGATCATTCAAGAATTCAAGACTCTCCCCTAATGTCTACTTTTCAGGAGAGTTTACCTCGACCTAGAATAGCAATAGCATCTCTCGTCTTTTTCTAGTCCCTGACTTTATACACTCTAAACTCTTGCTTAATTCCTTTATATACTTTTTATTTTATATACTTTTTTATTTTAATATTTCTGACATATTCTATATTGACCTTTTAAGACTTTTTTCTCCCTTCCTGTAAACCTGATACAAGCAGGAACTTGAACTGTTTTCTTCTCTCCTCCTCTACCTACCTTTCTTCTTCCCCCCACCTCCCCAAACTGAAATGGATACACTGGGTCTGAAATGGAGTAGGAATTCTTGTGCCAGGGCAATATCATTGCTGCCTTTTTTTTTTTTTTTTTTTTGCTATTATAAGATTGAGATTAAATTTGCCTGAATACTAAAAGTTGTTGTTTCTAGAGAATGAAATTAGGACCTAAAAAAATACTTTTCCATTTTTATAAGTTTTGTACATTGAGCATGTATTATGGCACTTTATAATCATAAAAAAGAACATTTAAAGCATGCAGCAATTAAAACCTATTTCATTTTAACATACAATGTAGATGCCCATTCTCTCATTGTCTTGTGCCTGTGCTGACTCTTGTTGAATCAGATGAGTACCAGATATATTCTAAAATTTTCTACAAAGAGAATCACAGATGATTTCTAAATTCACCACAAGGGAACTTAAACCAAAGCATAAGTAAGGCCTTTTGCAGATAATTAATGCAAGTTTTTATAGATAAAATTGTTTCAAGGAATGGAGAAAGGAGTGACAAAATAGAAAATGTAGTAAAAAATGAACTTTAGTTCTATTCATGAGGGCCACATTCCAAGAATGGGGTGACTCCTGGAAGCAAATATCTTTTTGTGTGGGTTCTTAGAGTCAATTCAAATGCATCTCACATTTCCATCTCCTGTATTCACGTTTCTACTCAATATTTAACTGATTATACCCAGACATAATTTCTAAAGGCATACTGTGAATAAAGTTGCTGTTCTCATTCTCAATGCATGATTCACAGGGAGATAAGAGCATTGTTCTCTGCATTTGGGGACCTCGGTGGTTTGTCCAACTGTGCATAATGCATACTCTGCCACTTCATAGAGAAATAAGATGTAGGCTGTACGGGTTGCTCTTTTGAAATATGGCAATCATTAAAATTATTGTTTTTCTCTAAAATCGGCTTCAAAATACAGAAATGACAATGTGCATGCTTGTGTACATAATACAAATGCCATTTAAAGGGTTCCATCACATTTTTATAATTTTTTTTTTCAAATTAGCTGTTAAGAAGTTGTAAATAGGGCTGGTTGTTTTTAATCTTCAGGATATTTAATTGCCAGAGACATTTAGAACATGATAATCCAATGCTAAGCAGTTAAGCTGGATTTTCTTAGCTAATAGTTTACAGTGAGACTTAATATTTTCAGAAGGAAATGGATATGAAATGAGATTGTCTTTACCTCCATTCAGGAATCTGTCCCTTGGAAGAACAAAGTCTGTGTAAGTAATTCACATGGAGATGTAAGGGGTTAACTCTAAAGCATATAGTTTAAAAGTAGAAAGAAAAAATAAACATTTGTGAGCATCAGATTCTCTAAATTTTGGTCCAGGGAGTATAGGCAGTATGAAAGGAAAAATGCTAGTTAGGGTATTGGGCAACTAGAATCCAAACTCCTCTTTTCTGTTCACTCGGTTTGCGACTGCAGACAACCTAGCAAACCTTCTTGACTCTCCATTTGCAACACTAAAATTCTAGTAGTTAGACTGAATTTATCAGGTCAAAAATCAATCACTGTCCTATACAATTTGCTCTTGCCCCTTGGGGGATTATGTATCAGGTATGTTTCTTAATTGTTCAGCTAAGGCACAGTACCCATTCTAAACCTAAGTTTAGAATTCACATCTGCACCTTTACTCAGCAGATTTGCTGGATGGCACAGGAAAGCTCCATAAATTTACCTTCTTTTAGATATAATCACTCAATTTGGGAAGAGTAATGATAACAAATCTCTTCTCATGAAGAGAACTCAAGAGTGAGTAGGATTAGAATAACTACTGCTAGATGATTTGTCATTGCTTCTTTAGAGCACAACCATCGAATACCTTGATCTTGACTAGATCTACTGAAAAGAAATGAAATCAATGATTTCTCATCTAGCTTGGTTGTCAACTGTACAAATTCATCAGGATAATACTAACTTCTCTTTTCAATCGGCTGTGTAGAAGATGGTTTTTCTGAAAGATGGCTTGATCTTAAGGCTGTAATTTCATTATCCTAGATTGAAATATTATATTATGCATAGAGTAAGCTTTCTTTGAAATTAATAATTTTTCCTCATTTAAGTGATTACATTCAGACAAATGAATAAAATACATGCATATTGATAACTATCCAGAGAAAATCCAAGAACAAACATTTAGAACCAGGAATAAGATTTGCCAAAAAAACCCCAAACAAACAAAAAAACCCAAAACCAAAACCAAACAGCAACAACAACAAAAGGACTTTGCAAGCATTCCAGAAGCCCATCCCTCCGATGTGCCCCTCCCTAATCAGAATCCTACTTCTCACTGTTAGTCCTGTTGTGATAAAGGTACTTTTATTTTTCTAAATACTTTCCTTTCTGGTTTGCATTCCTAAAATAAACTGTATAAAGAGACCAATTAATAAAATATTTTATTCTTTATTTTCTGCTTGTTTTCCTTAACATTATTTAATGCATTTTACTCAACTTGTTACATGATGCCATGATTTTTGTTTGTTAGTTTTTGGTAGGCAATACTCAGTTGATGGAGTAGTTTTAAGGCATTCTACTTATTATCGATGAAAATATATGTTATTCTAGCTTTGGGCCATTGTAAATAATGCTACTATGAGCATTGTTGTCTGAGTTGTGCATTATACAGTTTGTACATGTATCCTTGTAGTTACTGCATCAGAATCTTAGGAATGCAATTGCTAAAAAAGGGATTGCAGATGGTTCTTGGGAGTTCCAGTCACTGAAGGCATTTGACACAACAATTTTCTTTTTGTGAGGATTTTGACTACTAATTCATTTTCTTTAATGATTAAAGGACTATTCCGCCTTTCTAGTTCTTTTTGTATATGTTTAGAGAATTAAATTTTTCCTCAGAATTTGTCCTTTTATTTAAATTTAAAAAAACACTAGTATAAATTTGCTCTTGTACATCCTCTTTATGTAGCATATACATATGTATATGCATCTTAAGTAATGCTCCTCTTTTTCAATTATGATACTCTTTTTAGACTCTTCTATTTTGTTTGTTTTCCCCCTCTTGATGCATCTTTCCAATGCTTTGTCAATTTTTAAAAGACTCTCCAAAAAAACATAAGCTCCTGACTTTGTTGATCCTTTTAAGTTTATATTTTTCTATTTCATCATTTTTTTCTTATAATTCTTTTTTCAACTTCTTTTGGCATTATGTCTTTCCTTTGTACTGCATTGACATAAATGCTTAATGTGGTAGTGATAATATCTATTTGTTATTAATATAGTATTTGAGGCTGTGTTGGCTTTTTTAAGATTTGTTTATTTATTAGAGAAAGAGCGAGACAGCATGGGAGTGGGAGGAGGGATGAGGGAGAGAATCCCCCAGCAGACTGCCTGCTGCCCAGTGAGCCTGATGCAGGACCTATTCCAGGACCCAGAGATCATGACCCTAGCTGAAATTAAGAGTCGGCTGCCCAACTGACTGAGCCACCCAGGTGCCTCTTGTGCTGGCTTGATAATGTGCCAACTTGGCTGAACTAAATAACACTGCCCAGCATTTCCCTGTATATGTTCAGTTAGAGTGGACTGCAAAAGATTCTTGTACAAGATTCAGAGGGAAATCTCATTTCTATGTGGAATTAAAAACTTACAGAAACAAAGAACTGATTGGTGCTTGTCAGAGGTCAGAGGGTATAGAGGTGAAGGAGATAGGTGAAGGTGGTCAAAAGGTACTTCTGGTTATAAGATAAATCCTGGAGAAGTAATAAACAGCATACTGATGATAGTTAATACTACTGCATTTTATATTTCAAATTTGTTGGGGCACCTGGGTGGCTCAGTTGGTTAAGCCACTGCCTTCAGCTCAGGTCATGATCCTGGAGTCCTGGGATTGAGTCCCGCATTGGGCTCCCAGCTCGGTGGGAAGTCTGCTTCTCCCTCTGACCTCCCTTCTCATGTTCTGTCTCACTCACAAACTCTCTCTCTCAAATAAATAAATAAAATATTTTAAAAAAAATTGCTAAAAAAGCAGATCCTCAAAGTTCTTACCACAAGGAAAAAGATGGAACTATATCTGATGACCCAGGTTTATAAGTTTATTATGGTAAGCCTTTTGCAATATAAACATACTATGTTGTACATCTTAAACTAATACAAAGTTATATGCCAATTCTATCTCAGTAATATTGGAAAATTTTTCAAAGCTAAACAGAACAAAAGCATCAACAACAAAGATTTGGTGGGGAGTAGTGAGGCAGCAGCTCATCTGGGAACACTTCTGTTCATGTTTTGACCGCTGAGTTGCTAACTCATTTCTCTGATTGGGCAGTGGCTGAGCCTGAAACTGCTCCACTTTCTCCTGGTCGCTCCTTGAGCTTCTGGGGCTCCTGAGTCAGGTGTATATATTTAGTTGTAAAAATCCTTGGCTTCTACAAGGCCACCCATGCAACTATGACCAGAGTTACCAAGAGCTGATAGGGGTTTCATTACTGTCTCCTAGGCTTGTGTGTTCCAGCTGGTTTTTGTTCTCTTTTAGCTTCCATCCGTTTTTCCTTCCCAGTTGGCTGTCTTGATGAGGGCAAGCTCTAACACTGAATGCAGAGACGGTCTTCCAGACATGGCTTTACTAGCTTCTGTAATTCTGTAAGTAAAAAAAAATCTTTATAATATTTCTCTTAATATATAGAACCTAGTGATTCTGACTTGGTGGTTGATTTCTGATCGGTACAAATACTATACATTTTTCTCTAAGTTTTTTTTTAATTAAAATATCTTTGACATGTAATATGGGATAAATTTAAAGTGTGCAGCATGTTAACTTGATGCATTTATATGTTATAATAATTGCCATTGCAGCAATAATTAACATCTCTATCACATTACATAATTATCTTTTTTAGTGGCTGAAATAATTAAGTTCTGGTCTCGGCAAGTTTGATTATAATGCAATATTGTTGTCTATATTCACTATAATGTATGTTAGCTCTCTAGGGATTTATTTACTATTCATTGCAAGTTGGTACCATTAAATAACATCTGTCCTATCCCTCTATCCCCACCCCCTAGTGGCCACCATTCTACTCTCTGTTTCTATGACTTCAGCTTTTTTTTTTTTTAAGATTCTACATATAAGTGATATCATACAGCATTTGATTTTTTCCATCTGATTTACCTCACATGGAATAATGTTCTCAAGTTTGTTGTAAATGGCAGGATGTCCTTTTTTCTCATGACTGAATAATGTTTCATTGTGTGTATGTATATATAAATGTATACGTGTGTGCATGTATATGTGTGTATTAGGGTGTGAGTGTGTATATAAATAAAATCACATCTTCTTTACTCATACATCTATTGATGGGCACTTATGTTGTTTACACATCCTGACTATAGTGAATAAACATGGGATTACATATTTCTCTTCAATATCAGTGTGTTTTCATTCCCTTTGTGTATATACCCAGAACTAGAATTGCTGGGTCATATGGTAGATCTATTTGTAATTTCCTGAGGAGCAGCCTCCATTTTGTTTTCCACAGTGGTTGAACCAATTTACAGTCCCACCAACAACATACAACTGTTTTCCTTTCTTTACATCCTTGCCAACATTTGTTATCTCTTCTCTTCTTGATGATAGCCATTCTAACATGTGTGAAGTCCTATCTCATTGTGGTTTTTATTTGTATTTCTCCCCTGGTTACTGATATGGAGCATCGTTTTATAAAACTGTTGGTCATTTGGATGTCTTCTTTGGAAAAAAAATGTCGATTTTAGTTCCTCTGCCCATTTTTAAAAATTGAATTGTTTGTTTCTTATTGTTACTGAGTTGTTTGAGTTCTTTATATATTTTGGATATTAACCACTTATACAATATATGACTTCCCCAAATTTTCTCCTATCCTGCAGGTTGCCTTTCTTTTGGTTACTTGTTCCTTTTGCTGTAAAGAAACTTTTAAGTTTAATACGGTCCCACTTGTTGATTTTTGCTGTTGTTATTTGTGCTTTTAGTGTCATATCCAAAAATCATGAGGAGCTTCTTTCTTATGTGTTGCTTTAGAAGTTTTATGGATCAAATCTCATGTTTAATCTTTGATCCATTTTGAGTTAGTTTTTGTAAGTGGTATAAAATAGGGATCAGATTGACTATTAGTTGGGTCCATATGTAGGGTTTAATTCTGGGCTTTTTATTCTGTTTTGTTGGTTTGTGTCTAAACAAAAACATGCTATTTTTTTATTACTACAGCTTTGTAATATAGTTTGAAAACAAGAAGTGTGGTAACATAGTTTTGTTCTTTTTTCCTCCAGATTGCTTTGGCTATTCGGGGTCTTTTGTGATTCCACACAAATTTTTGGATTGCTTTTTCTGTTTCTGTGAAGAATGTCATTGGTATTTAGATAGAGATTACATTACATTTGTACATAACCTTGGGTCATATGGACATTTTAACAATATTAATTATTCTAATCCATGCACATGGAATGCTTTTCCATTTGTTTTTGTCTTCTTTGATTTCTTCAGTAAGGTCCTGTAGTCTCTGTTGCACAAATCTTTCACTTCATTGGTTACATTTATTCCTTGGTATTTTGCTTTGATGCTATTTTGAATGAGATAGTTCTCTTTAATTATTATTCAGATATTTTATTATGATTTTATAGAAATGCAACTAATTTCTATATGTTGATTTTATATCCTGCAACTTTACTGAATTGTTGACTAGTTTCAATAGTTTTTTAGTTGAGTATTTAGTGTTTTTAATATGCAAAATAATATAATCTACAAATAAAGACAGATTTATTTCTTCCTTTCTTATTTGGATGTCTTTATTTCTTTATCCAGCAAAATTGTTCTAGCTAAGACTTCCAGTACTATATTGAATGAGTCCTGAGAGCAAACATCTTTGTCTTATTCCTGATTTAGAAAAAAAGATCTCTTATTTTCTTTTCATTGAGTACAATATCAGCTTTGGGTTTATCACATGTGGCCTTTAATATGTTGAGGTATTTTCCTGCTATACTCAATCTGTGGAGGTTTTTTTGTTTTGTTTTGTTTTGTTTTATTTTTTCTACCATGAAAGGATATTTTGTCAAATGATTTTTTTTTGCATCTATTGAGATGATTATGTGCTTTCATTCTATTTATGTGATGTATTATATTTATTGATTGGCATATGTTGAATCATCCTGACATCTCAGGGATCAACCCCACTTGGTCATAGTGTATAATTTTTTTAATGTATTCTTGAATTTTGTTTGCTCATATTTTGTTGAGAATTTTTACATCTGTATTCATCATGGATACTGATCTGTAGTTTCTTATACTGTCCTTATCTGGCTTTGGTATCAGGGTAATGCTGGCTTTATCTGGCAGCCACCACTTTTTTATCTTATGTTTTGTTATATATTTAGTTTTGATTATAACTGTCTTTGGTTCATGACTTTTTATATATATTTCTAATTTTCAAACATAAAAAATTTGCTGTTTTGTAACTGATTTCCTATTTAACGACAGTGTCAGGAAACATGCTCTGTATGATTTAAACTTCAAAAAATTGTTTGTTTATGGCTACTATATGATGATTCCTTGTCAATGTTCCCTGTGTGTTTGAGAATAATATGTGCTCTACAGTAGTTCATTACACTGTCCTGTATATGTTCATTACATCAAAAACTTAATCACATTTGATATTCTATATGTTCTTGATTTTTTTCTATCTGTGTGTTCTATCAATTATTGAAAGTTTCTTTTAATATCCCACTTTGTATATTTTTATATACCTACTTAGGTTCTAACAATTTTTGCTTTGTATATCTTAATAACAATAACATATCTTAATTATATTTTATTAATACTTTTTTGTATCATTCTTTCATGTTGTAGTCACCTTGATCAAATTTCCTCATTACTGAACAATTTATCTCTTATTACACTGTCACTCCTTTTTAAAAGATATTATCTATTTATGAGAGAGAGAGAGAGAGTGAAAGAGCAGAGAGAGGAACAGAGGGAAAGGGACAAGCAGATTCCATGCTGAGCATGAAACCCAGTGCTGGGCTTGATCTCAGAACCCTGAAATCATGACCTGAGCCCAAACCAAGAGTCAGACACCCAACAGATTGAGCCACCCAGGTGCTCCTCCATTTTCACTTTTAATATGACTTTTATATTTTTCAGTGATCTCAATATCCATATAGATCCTTCTTTTAATATCTTCACCATTCCTGGCACCCTTTATCGGTGGTCTTGACTTCTGCCTTTCCTAAGGGAACTCATTTGTCTTAATCACTGGAAATAAATACCCCACAATATCAAAAGCAAAAACTCTTTCTTGGACTTTCCCTGCCTTCTTTCCAGATCACTTCTTAATATCACGTATCCAGTAATCCTCTTGCCTCCTCCTCCCATTCCAATTTCACTTTTCCTCAAACTCTTTAGGTCTTGATTCCTCTTCTTTCATAACTTATATTCATGTTAAATCATTATAATCACTACCAGCTATTTGTGCCACATTCTCTTGTCTTCTTCCTTTATCTTAATTGCTTGACTAAATATAAGCTGAGTTAAATCCAAGTTTCTTTGTACTCCATGCCTGAATGCACTCATCTAAGTATGGTAGGAGAAGAAGAACACAACCATGGTGGCCAGTCTCCATTTAAATCCACAATCATTAACCTCAAATGGGCTTTTTAAATCTGAGAAACCCTACACTTACCTATATTACTCCCTCTCTCCTGGACAACTTATTCATGCTTCTCTCTTTTTTTTTTGAACCTCCACTTTCTTCTTCATACTCACCCTCAGTTAACAATGTTTCCCATTTCCCAAAATGTTTCCAATTTCATGTGGAATTAAAGCACTTAAAGCTGAATATCCATAATAAATATAGTTGTTATTAAGTAGACATCCCAATTCCCATATCTTTTCTGTTTAGTTGTACTTGCCTTATCCAAATTCAGTGCTGGTTAAACAGAACATTTCAAATATTCTGTACTAGTGCCATAGCAGATTAATGTAAGTAGAAAAACATATCCATCCTGACTCCTGTCACTCTAAATTTGAGACCATAGCCCATCTCTAAGCAGGATCTCTGCTGATGCCCCTAGTACTTTAGTCTGTTTTCTGTTCCTCTCCCATACTCTGAGCTATTTATTTCACTCTCTTTGTCCTCAAATTTCTAACCTGCTTTCCTTCTCCTCAGTATTAATGACCCTGCTTCTTATTTGATGGAAAAAAAGTGAGAAGAAAACTTTATCCACCACAAAGTCTGACATTTCTTTCACTTAAGGTTGAAACTCCACATCGCCTCTGTATTTTCACTTACTCAAGAGTCTTATTACTCTAATTACCTTTGCTGTGTCATGATATATCAATATTTCACATTCTACTTGGATTATTTGCATTTATAGCAAACTCTCAAAAGAGAAGCCTAATTTACATTTTCCTTTCTCTTCTCTCCTTTCTTGAATATACTCTTGTCAAGGCTTTACTCCTACCATCTCACTGACACTTTCTTTTAATATTAAGGTCATGTGTCTACTCTGTTGCCAGATTTGGTACTCAATCTTCTTCCTTGATCAACCTTTAAGCAAAATTAGGCATAGCTTATACCGTTGTTTTTGAAAGTTTTGTTTTGTTTTTTTCCTCCCACTTTCCTTCTAAGGCACAATGTGCTTCTAATATTTCTCCTTTCTCATGTAAGGATAAATACAAGTTAAAAAAAAGATAATATTCTTTGGTGAAAAAAAGGAAAGAGTCTTCTTAACTTCATGCTTTTCTAAAGATATTATTTATCAAAAAAACAACATGTACTTGTAAGTTCTTTCTCTATTTCTTTGAAATGAATGTAACTTTCTAGTGGATCTTGACAGTTTTAAGAATCAGGAATATCTTAATGAGGAGAGAATCATCTGTTTGAAATATTGAATATTGAATATCTTCCAGTTTCTGTGGGAGGGTAAGAGCCTAACTTCAGTGGCTACTTTGCTCCAATTTGCAAACCTACCTCTTAAAATAAAGATTTGAGAAGTTTCTTTTTCCTTTGGATAAAGCCAATTAGGTATCAACTGAGGTATTCACTTCAGTTATCAAGTAAATCTAGAAGGAACTATGTACAACAAATGGTACTATTAAATACTCTTACTTAAGGGTTAGCTATTTTTTATCATACATGTATATAATGACTATCTACTTGGCTACAAAATAGGGTGAGATTTCTTTCTGTCTTTATGATCTTTTAGTGGATTGCCTCTGGTGCACATCACATTCTCGTTAAATACGTATTCCTTAATAAAACTGTTTTCTTTGACTTCTACCTTTGTGGAGAAATTTTCTGGTTTGGCAGGATATTTAGTTTTAAATTATATTTCCCCAAACACTCAAATATTTTATTTCCTGCCAATGTATGCTTCTTTCTTGGATTTCTTCCTTTTTCTATCTTTACTTATTAAATAATCTTCTTTCGTTCATTGGCTTTAAATGTTATCTATATATTAATGTATTAGATTTTCAGATATGACCAGTCTCTCTCTCCTTACACACACACACACACTCTATATATAAAAGTATAAAGCTCTTTCATTTGATAGTTCTAGTTGTATATGCTGTCCATGAAATGAACGCTTATAATAAGATTATCTTTTTATGTCATAAATGAACTGCACATAATCAACATAAACCTGCTTCTTCTCTTGCATTTCCCTTTTAGTGAAAGTCACCATTATTCATAGGTTACAGACTTTTTGTTGTTTATTTTGTTGTTGTTATTTTCGTACACCACAAAATATATTCTATAGATTTGCTTTCAGAAAATACCCTCTCCCCCTCTTCCCCAACTCCACCTCCCCCAGAGAGAAGGAGGAAGAGAGAGGAGACAGGGAGGCCAAATTGGAGGGTGGCTTTGATAAACCAGAGAGCATACTAAAGAAGTAGAAGGAGGGTGTCTGGGTGGCTTAGTGGGTTAAAGCCTCTGCCTTCAGCTCTGGTCATGATCTCAGGGTCCTGGGATCCAGGACTGCATCAGGCTCTCTGCTCAGCAGGGAGCCTGTTTCCTCCTCTCTCTCTCTCTCTCTGCCTCCTTCTGATATTTCTCTCTCTCTCTCTGTCAAATAAATAAAAACAAAATCTTTTTTAAAAAAAGAAGTAGAATGAAACTGCATACTAAGGAAGTGAAAGAAAAAATTCAAAGATGTGAAATCAACAGTATTTGGAATCGTCCATGGTAAATGAAATTGTGGGAGTCTATGCTATGGCTCATATAAAGCTTATGGAACAAGAAGATAAATGGATCAATTTTATAATTATAAGGAAGCATTTATAGATTGGAAGTAATAACTGTTGAAAGGAGCAGAAAATGAGGATTGAAAAAGGTGTAAGGAGACCCTAAACAAATGTTTCCAGGATTCAGGGGTGGGGGAGGATTTACTAGTTGAACAAATCAAAAAAACAGTGTTGAATGGTGTTTGAGGTAAGATTGTAAACTTAAGGGTTATGACAAAAGTATGAAATATTTACAATGGAAAATGCTAAGCACAAGCCCGTAATAGGCACTAATAAGAATATTAAGATAAAGAAGTTCTCTTCATTTAAGAACATGTAAATCTATTAGAACGGTAAGATGGAAATCCACATAATTAAATACAATATAAGAATTGCTACATCTTAGGAGACTGTCATACAAACTTATGAGAGATCTGGAGGGGAGTATTTTGTTCATTGAGGAAGACACAATGGAAAAAACGTTTTTTATAGACTCAAACTTTAAGTAATGTACACCAGAGGGCAGTTGAGAGACAATGCAAGCTTAAATATGGACAAGAGAAATATCAAGGTGTAAAAGATATGAATTTGCAATTTCAATTGATGCTGTGCAAGAATTATAATATTTAAAAATCCACTGTAATCTCCTTTGATCTCTTGGGCAGACAGATAATTTAATCTTAGTCTTAGTGGACTTTTCCCCTTTAGTTGTGTCTTCTCATTAAAACTTGAGCAAGAACCCCTGAGGTCACTTGTTTCTGAGACACCCATTGTTTTAATAGTTATCAGTCTTTCAGGTCCTGTAGTTGATCCTGTTTTTTTCTGCTGTTTTGGGGGCACAGAGGAGTTTGGCAAGGCTGGAAGAAGTGATTGCAATAGGAGAACAAAATAGTAATACCAGTATTTTTGCTTGTTAACAGTGACAATAATATTAACATTATTTACATTAAAATCAGTAAAATTATATATATAACTCATTAACTTTATAAATATAAAATATAATCTAATAAAAATATAAAGTATATATTATCATAAGCTGATAATATAATCTACATTATCCAAAAAATCAGTGTGACATAAAAGTGGGCAACATTCAGTTATTAAAGCTCATTAAAATGATATAATACGTTTCAATTCCTTTGTAAAATTCAGGACCTCTAAAAATTGCATTAATGTGATTATTATTGAGCCGACTATTTTTATAAAAATATTTTCTTCTGTTAGAAAAAGTACATAAGTCTTCCCTAGCAGAAGAATTTTTAGTAGCCTTTATAAACTAATGAAATATTTTCCCTGCAGTCCCTTACCTTTAAATAATTACAAGATCTATTAATAACACGGAAGACATTTTTTTAACACCATCTAACAATGCAAAGTAACAATTTAATACCGCAATGCTAATATTTCATTTGTCCAAAAGGTCTTTGAAATATGTCAGTAATTATGCTTTAAAACAAAAGGTTTTGTTGTTGTTGTTGTTGTTGTTTTAACAGAAAATAGCTGCTTTTTGTAATGTATGTAGGTGCAAATTCTCCTGGGCTTTGTTTTGTATTTTTTGCACATATTGACCAGACATACTATTGATTTCATTATCAAAATATAAACAGTTTAATATCAAGTTCTTTCAAACACAGAAATAATGACATTGCATCAAAAGGCTTTAACATTTCAGCACATAATTCCTGATACTCTATCACTATCTGGCAGTCTTGTGAATGGGCTGTCTCACCCTAACTACACCAACCAGTTATCTCCTCTGAGTTCTGACCACACTTCCAGTTAATACACTTTAGACAGTACTTGTGATTTTAGAATTTTCAAAAGATAGAATCAGTTTTAGTTTTCCATGCACAAAAAGGCACAAGGTAAGAAAATAGTGAGTCTGACCGTCTGCTTGGAATGAGGGCAAGGGAAAAATACAATGAACAAAACCCATGTTTATATTTCAGAAGTTAGCATAATAGAAGCAGAATTGTCATTAAATCCATCATTGCATTAATTTTCTTGATTGACATCTATACTGCTACATGCATTAATGAACTTTTTTTAAAAAAAATATGTTGTCTAAGTCAATGTTGAGTATCAACATAGAATTTGGAAAAAAAACAGAATTTGGGACTATGGAGATTGCTATGAACATGTTATTCAGTTTATATGTTTATATTTAGAAAGAAAACAATTTAATGTACATAAACTAATATAATTTTGTGAAAATAAGGCAAAGTGTTATATAATTAGTAAAAGTAAACAAAACTAGAGAAATGAACATTTGTTTTAGAGCTGTAATAAAAGTATATCTTTGTACAGGTCATCACTTTCCTCATGTATGAAATGGACCTAAAACTTTTCTGGGGGTAGGAATTATATTTATCGCTTCTAATATTGAGATAATCTAATGTAATTTTAACAGGGAGTATGTTTGTAATAAAATTATATATGAGGAATTAAGTCAATGAATGAATAATTCTTTTCCTATTTCAAAAGGATTTGTGAACATAATTTTGAATGTTTATTAGATAATTAGGTAATAGTTATCTGTTAAATGTCTATATGAATCAATAAGTTGATGCCTAAATGCACCCATTTATGGTTTCCTTTATGTTATTGCAACATAGGCAGACAATGCTATTACCTACTTTTTTATATAAGGGAAAAAAGATGTGGAGACATAAAATGTTTTGCTTAAAAGTGATTTATTGGCAGAGTTGGGAATATAATCCAAGTTTTATGCCTCCATGTTTAGAGTTTTGCTACCATACAGTGTACTTTGCCAGTGGGAAGTGATGCTAATCCCTCATTGGATTATAACCTTGCTACCATCTAATTCTGACTCTGCAACTGATATCAGTGATTGAATCTCTCACTAGCTGATAAATACAGTAGAAGAAAAACAGTAAATGTCTATGGCCTTTACAATAAAAGAAGACTTGACTTCTGATGCTAACATTTACTGATTACTTAGGCAGACTACTCAACTCTATGTCAGAAAGAGAATATCAAACTACTACAAAACTGTCTTGAGATTAAACATGATAATTGCAAGAGAAGACAGTTTATAGTAAATATGAAATAAGAGCGTTTTATTGGAACACCTTAGTCTTTTTTGTTACTTCACCACCACTGCCTACTTCTTCTAACTTTCTTTTTTATTGCGTAAGCAAAGCCTAAAAGTACATTTTCTAAAATCTTTTCTCTATGTCCTTCTGACTTAGTTCAATCATGAGAGGCACTTAAATGATATGTAGATGGTGAAGAATTGGTAATATGTGGTAAAGAGCACCAATGACAAGCACAGATAGGCTTGGTGAAGGAAAAATACAATTTGCATGGGGAAGTGAGAGTAATATGAGTACTGGGGAGCAACACAAGAGCTATAATAGGAATAGGATCCATGAAATATTTCACGTTCTGCCATCTTTTCACATGGTGGGATAACACTAGGACACTATGTAAGACCATAGGTTTGGTTCTGACCAGTGAATAAATGAAAGTGACTTGTATCTCTTCAAGGCCAGGCATTTAATTGCTTCTGAGACCTCTCTCTCCTCAGTTGTTGGGGCACCATTGCCCAAGATAGTAGTTACTCTAAGACTTTGTTATCTGACTGACTACAGTGAGCCCTGCTGATTGTCAGTGGGCACATACATGGAGGAAGAAACAAGTTTTAGCTATTTGTGATAATGTCTTCCCAAAGATGTCCATGTCCTAAGCTGCAACCTGTGAATATGTTACCTTATATAGCCAAAGATGTTATACAAATAGGATTATGTTAAAGACCTTGGCATGGGAATATTACCTTGGATTATCTGGATGAGTCTCTTGTAATGACAGGTGTCCTTAATATGTCTATGCAAGCAGAGGTTGTGATGTGATTCAAATGACTTCAAAGCTGTTTGAAGATACAGGAAGGAGTTAAGGAAGTCAGGCAGCCTCTAATAGTTGGGGAAACAAGGAAATGGAGTTTTTCATAGAGCTTCCAAAAGAATTTGAGCTCAGTGAAACTCTTTTTAGATTTCTGATCTCAGAACCCTAAGATAGTAAGTTTGTATTGTTTTAAGCTACGAACTATACAGTGATCGTTAAAGGAGCAATAGGAAACTAGTACACCATTATAAGCCATTTGAAATTGAGGTTGTTAATTATATCAACAAACCCAGTCTGGCTTGACTGATATAATTTTCTTTCATTTTAAATTGTCACCAGTGGCATTAAGAAAATAATCTTAAAATGTCAAGTGGTGATTTTTCACTGGAACCATCTTTATAATCTTTTGTTGTCTCTTTTTATTTTTTTTTTTGGAAGGGGGAATCAGATTCTAGATACAAATTTAAGTGTTATTATTGGCTACATATTTTCTATAAAAATAGGACCTCACTTGGAAATGCATTAGAGTTCCCATCTTTAAAATTGTCAGGTGTTATTATTTTGAAATTTCAGTTTTGTTCTCATTTTTTATTTGTTTATAAAATGTAGAATAAACTTTCATGACTCTGGATAAGATGAAAATATATAACCCATAGATGCTCTGCAGGAGATAAACTAACACAGTGACTTTACTGACAAGTCTATTTTGTGACAGTATATTCTTTTTTCAAGAAGATAAAAGTAGTAAACTGTCAAGGAAATTGTAATGTTGGAATCAAAGTGAAATTTCACTGAAGAACTCGGCTATAAAGTGCTACACATGAAAAGGGAACAGAAGCTGAGCTATCATGAAGAGATGAAGAAGTATTTTCAGAGTGTTTCTTCTTATGTGAACTTCTCTCTGGAATCCAGAAGTGATTAACTTGAAGTAGTAGCTAGAAATATGAAAAGGAAAACAAAAAGAAAGCATCATTTTCTGAGATTCAGGAATCGCTCCTTAACTGAAACCCAGAGCTGAAGGTGAGGATGCACATCTGAAATAATAGCATTTAGACCTAGAATCAAGTAAAAAGCCTGCCATCTTTGGTAATGTTAGAATATAAGGATAAATGATAAGGACAATTACTAGAAGGGCATAGATTCTAATTTCTATCTGACGTAATCTATTTTCCCCCTTTTTCTTTGTTTAGTCTGTATACCTCATACATACAGACGTGTGCACACACATGCATACCCAAGCCTGTGTATCTGCCTACATGTGCATATTTGATCATTTCCCAAGTCTCTAGGGTCACTTATTTAGAATCCCTTTCCCTGGAAGGACATAGGGAAAAGAAGGCAGCTCTCTCTGCAGTTCCTTTGAAATGCTCCACAGGGTTATTATCCTTATTATACATATATATTTCTCCTTACAGGGTTATTATCAAGGAGCATGTCTGAAAGCGTTAGAAATGCCCATTCTCCTTGCCCTCCACACCTGACGCTAGGTATAGGACACAGAACGTCTCTGTGTTGTCTCAATATTTTCTCTGTCTTGCAGTTTTGAACACTTGTTGTCCACATCAGTGTTCTACAATCTCTGTATATCTGGTAGGTGGAATATCACCTGATATCTTGTCGCTTTATATTTTGTGACTACAAGGTACATCTTATAAATGAATGTCTTACTCTTCCTAGCAGCATCTAGTTCTTTTAAAATTTTGTATATTGTTTTCTATGCAGGAGTATTCTCAGAAAAGCATTTCTGTTAAAATTATTCTTTAAACAATATTGTCTGTTAACTTTCTAAATTGACACCCTTTGTATGCATATGCAGAATCATCCTAGTTTTGCTTGCCAAAGTTTTTTATTCATGTTACATATAAAATAAACTTTAATTTATTGTTCCAGCAATCATTACAATAAAAAATTTAATATCTTAACGCAAAACCCAATTCCTACTTAGTTCAAATACAACTGTCTTGTGTCCTCTTCAGGCTACCTAACTTCAGGTAGGTTAGGCTTCCTCCTCTGTATTCTCAAATACTTTTTGCATTTTGCTGTCACTACCAATTTCTGTATCCTTCACACTAGATTTGGGTGTCTTGAAAACAAGTGCACCATTACAGCAACTCCAAATGTGTTCATAAATGTTTAACAACCAGTTCTCCAAAATAGGAGTATACATATATGTATGTAATATTTTTACAAATTTTAGGGATATAAAGATTGTATAGCATGCAATATGTAATTAATAATTAAATGCATAATGATGTTTATTATTTTTTAAAATATTTATTTATTTGACAGAGCAATCACAAATAGGCAGAGAGGCAGGCAGAGATAGAGGCTGGAAGCAGGCTCTCTGCTGAGCAGAGAACCTGACGTGGGGCTCAATCCTAGGACCCTGGGATCATGACCTGAGCCGAAGGCAGAGGCTTAACCTCTGAGCCACTCAGTTGCCCATGATGTTTATTAATAATACATGTAGTTAGTTGATTCTCAGAAAATACTTTGGTTGATTTATGCAGAACTTTTTATCCATGGTCAACGTATCACTGCGATGGATAAGTTAATATAGTTCTGACATGAATGTTGGTTGATATTTTCATTATGTTAAGTAAGATAGAAGTAAAACAACAAAGACATGTGTTGGGACTTGTTAGTCATTGGTGTAAGTGAATTGCTGAATTCCATAATAGTTGTGAATACTGAAAGTATATTTCTTTCAAATTTTGTGTATTGAGAGCATAACAAATATTTTTAAGTTAAACCTTTAACAGATTACCATTATTTTTTTATGTCTTGACAATTAACACAACAACAACAACAAAAAAAAACCCAAATCTGATTTGTGGCATACGCTGATTTCTTGGTGTAAATATTTCCACCCTGACCTATTCCAAATTTACCAATATGTCAGCACTGGGAGCAGAGTTGGGAGAGATATAGAACATCATATAGTTATATTGTATTTCTGTTCTATAGTTACAATAGACTACTTTTCAAGAACATAAATAATAGTAAAATGATTAGGAATTTATAAGCTTTGAATATTTTTAAAAAATGAAATGCATT
Organism: Spilogale gracilis; assembly: GCA_004023965.1. Classification (NCBI taxonomy): domain Eukaryota; kingdom Metazoa; phylum Chordata; class Mammalia; order Carnivora; family Mephitidae; genus Spilogale; species Spilogale gracilis. Next base: position 155,403 of record PITA01001558.1, on the reverse strand, counting down.
ATGTTTATGTAATTTAATTTTTAATAATGAATAACAATTCTCAAAAATTCATGAAAATATAAACAATTGGTTTTTGTTAGGTGGTAAGGATTGGCTCTAGCACAGCATTGGCTGCTTCTCCATCTTGTGTTCTTGGCACCTAGTATGTAGCAGGTGATCAGAGAATATTTGTTAAGTGAACAAATGATCATCTTACCCAGTGTGGTACACCAATATTGCTTTTAGTACATAGTAACTATTACAAGCAGTATTGCACTCTTTAATCAAAAGGCTTCATGAATAATTGAGCTTATTCTTTTTGACATGCTTTAGGCTCAGTGAAATTTATAACAGAATATTCCATCTATGACATTTGAGTTCTGGAAGAATAATTAATCATAGAACAAACCCTATCACTTCCATACTAAATAGTTTCTGTGCTTAATGGACTAATGCTCTATTCAGATCTTGTTTGTATACCTTGGTAAAAGTGTAAACTGTTAAAATTTGTTTTAGTATTCTTTTGTCTTATCTTTTCATTGCCTTTAGTGATTCTCTCCTCCCTCATTGCTGAGAGTTCTCAGAAGGGCTCCACTCAGGTCAACCTCCCAGAATCCTTAACCTAAGGCATTATTAGTATTATTGTTACTGATGTAATATTTTCTCCTGCTCCACATCAAAACTTAAATGTCAGTTTGTCATCATGTTAGCACATGGACCTGATTTCCAAATTATAGTTAACTGATCAGGTTAATATAAGTAGTGGTAATAACAATAACAATAATAATGAAGTGATGAAATCAGAAATATGGTATATGTTTAAACAGAAGCCTCTGGAAACAGTAGCTTAGCCCAAGTGGGTAAATCTAGTTGTGTCGCTCTCTGGAGCTGTAGCCATCTTTGCTAGAAAAATTGAAAACCTGGAGGCATTGCGGGGCCCTACTAACTCTATTCTTCAATTTTTTGCTCTTCATGAGTGCACTCAAATATAAGATCCACTAGAGTATCAATGTGGCATCCCAGTGCACTGTGGGTAACACCAATAAAGAGACTTGGTAAAGAAATAGGCAGCTCCAAGTTTTAAGAAATATTTTTTTAAGAGAAGAAAATTGATAAGGTTAAATGCTTCAGTTATTTTACAATAATGGTATAAAACTCATTTTTATAGCAAGAAATCATTTTTAAAGATTTAAATTTATATTATGAAAAAGAAACCAAAGGAACAAAGGTAAAAGCACAAAGGGTGTGTGTGTGTGTGTGTGTTTGAAAAAGAATGAAAGCCAAGAGAGATGAGAGTAGATCTTGACAGGGCATCTTGGCTTTATTATACATTTTCCTCAAAGTCCTTGCCATTCTTTGTCTCTCATTGCCCCTTCTTGACTTTAGCACCAAAATTCTTCTTAACATATCCCCATTCCTGAGCTCTTTTTCCTAAATATTAAGACACAAAAGTTAATGTGCCCCCGCCATGGAACTGAAAATCAGTTTTAATCGAGTTTGCTTAAATACAGACATAGTTGCCTCTAAGGCATTTTTTAAAAAAAGATTTTGTTATATGTCAGAGCGAGCACACAAGCAGGGAGAGTGGAAGACAGAAGAAGCAGGCTCCCCACTGAGCAAGGAGCCCAATGTGGGACTTGATCCCAGGACTCTGGGATCATGACCTGAGCTTAAGGCACACGTTTAACTGACTGAGCCCCTCAAGAATCCCAACATCAAAGCCATTTTTAAACTAGAGGTGTGTGCACGTGCGTGTGTGTGTGTGTGTGTGTGTGTGTGTGTGTAAAAGATATACTTTGGGTTCAGATAGACCTTGGTTCACAATCTGATTTCTGAAATTTTCTAGTTGTGAAAAATTGGTCAAATACCTTAAATCCTAAGAACTTTAGTTTCTCTATCTTTAAAATAGGACTGATACTATCAAATTCACAGGACTGTGGAGAATGTTAAATTAGAAAACTTATATAATGTCCCAAACAGATACTGTAAGGACTAGCTAAATGATTGTTTTTGTTATTACCATATTTTTATTATTGCTGATATAAAACAGTTGAAAATATTTAATTTTGAGAATATAACATACTTTCATTGCTATTAATATAAGCACAATTGCAAATATTAGTGAAGTTCACAAGTGTAAAATAGATGAATCTAATCAAAGGCTTAAAGAGAGTTATTCTCATTAGATGCCATTTTAACAGGTAAATAGTGAAAAAGTCAAATAATCAAGAAGTACTAGGAAAGCCTTTAAATTGAAACCAAAGTTCAATTTCTTAAAAATCAAGTCTATAAAAAGGGAAAGAAGGTTAGACAACACCAAGAAGAGAGGAAGAATATGTGCTTTTTCAAGTTGAAAATCTATTCTGATTTTTAATATTCTAAACTTAGACCTCTCCTCGCTGGGATTTCAGTCCAGTGACTTCTAGAGAAACATGACTTCTCTTGTCTCTAAAGACAAGATCCTGAAAGTATTTTAAAATGGTTCAAAAAGCTCATTTGTCATGAACTAACTTTTTAGAAACAACTTTTCAGTGACTTAGTGACAGGAAATCAGAAGCACTCTGATGAGGTTTACCCTGACATGCCTATGGGTTTAAAGATTAATGGGCAAAGAGCTAAGAAAGACACAGTTTAGACATTCCAAAGGCAATGCATTTGACCAATTATTTGAGTCACTAAAGGAAACAAAGCACCTAGGTTCTGTCTTTTTTGGTCCATGACACCAGTTGCAGGATAAAAATAACTCCATCACTGCTATTTATTTTCATTACAATTTTTGTTTTTATTCCTAATTACAGAGACAAAATAAAAAATCTAATTATGCAGTCATTATTAGTTTTAGATGATTAAATACAATATTTGTCGTTGAAAGATGGCTTAGGAATTGGGTATCATTATTAGAATTTTTTCCAGTTTTTCATTTTCTTTTGGTATATTGAAATTCTCCTTTATTTAAAATAGAGTTAATTTCTCTTTGTTTTAGAAATAAGCCTTATTTGACTCTTTCCTGAATTCTATATCTGGAAAAAGCAATACAAAGCTATTAAAATGTATATATTTAAATATATTATGAATAAAGCACTATTATGACAAAATCTATCCATTTATTATTTAGGAATAGAAAGTTGAAATTACTGAAAGTAAAATTAATGGTATTAAAGTTATGCACGTTTAATGATTTCCTTTCTCTTTAACTTCAGACTATGAGCAAATTCAGTTGTTTTTGAAGATCAGTGGAAGTTACAATATGGGCTAGATGATTAAGCAACTAAGATGAGCACAAAGAAAAAAAGGCAAAGTATCCTCAGGTCTGTAGGTACCAGTGACTTGTGACAATTAGTATGTTTGACCTAGGTAACAGCGGTGTCTACTTTTAAATGCTACTAACCTGGAAACCATAGGAGTGACCACTTAACTTCCTTCCTTTGAGAGAGATTGAAACAAGTCCTTCATGACTATATTAAATGTTCACAAGTAGCCAAGGTAATGACCAACATGGTTTTCTGAAGACTTAGAAAGTCTAACTAATTTAATTTGATTTTGTGATAGAATGACAGATCAAATAAATGAAGAAAATAGTTTAAAATATTTTGACTTAATAAGAATTTTACTTTTAGAGGAAAAACAATATGATTTTTTGAAGCCAGTATTCTACAGTGATTTATCAATCCAGTTACTATTTAAATGTCAAAATCCTAGGAATTGACATATATCTTCTATCATCTTTAACTAGACTGGAAATGGGCACCCTTCCTTAATTCCCAGTTCACATTAGCAGCGGATGCAAAGAGTAATTTCTAACAATCACTAAAGTTTTAAGACCCTTAAAAGACAGAAAATGTTAGGTAAAGTAGTGATTAGATTTTGACCTACTTGATTCAAGATCTTAAAAAACTTTCAGTACTCTAGCTTCACAATATAACAACCATTGTATCTGTGTTCCCCCAAAGAACATTTTCTTGTGTTTCTTAGAAACCTAAAAGATGTTTGAAATAGCTACTCTGTAACAGAACTGCTAGGGATCTCTTAACTCTTGTTATTCCACCTTAAAAATATCAAATTGGATAACAGGCAAAATCCTGTTTATTGCATTTTTTCATATGACCAAATTTAACATAATTTAATTTTCCCAATAATGAGTACCAAGCACAAGCCAGATGGCTAATTTATTAATTTGATACATATTTGTTGGATGCCTATGCACTACTAGTCATTGTATAATCTGTGTGTACAATATTGAGCTAAATATGTATGATGCCTATCCTTATGCTACAGTAGTTGAGATAACAAACATAAATAACTAGCTCTAATCAGGGAAGGGTGTTTGTTGGTACTTAGCAAGGGCATCTATGCTAGTATTCATGTGGAGGCCAGGAGAAGGTTCAGAAATAACTTTCTGGTGGAAGTAATGTATACACTGAGACCTAAAGGGTAAGTAGGAGCTCTTCAGTGCGGTGGAAGAGACAGCATGACAGAGGCAACAGCATGACTGGGATTTGCAAGAGAAAACAGCCAAGACTAAGGGAGAAGTGAAAGAAACCCATCACGAGAGCCCAGGTGTGAGGACAAATGAGACTGAGAAATAGGTGATGGAGAGCCTGATATGTCATTCTGAGAAATGAGACTTCTTCCTAATGCTGAAAGGAAGCCATTAAAAGATACAAAGCAGGTTACTAAAGTGATCATAATTGCATCTTGTAAATTGAGTTATTAAAGTGAAAATTTACCATTTGTGTTTTTGCTGAATCCTTGAGTCAACAAGTGACAAATACTGTGAGAGGTAGACCACGTGAGGAGGATTTGCAAGGGGGGGGCGGGCTCAGTTGAGAGATTTTGTGATTATCAACCTCCAGAGTATAAAAGTAGGTGGAGACCCTGAGATACAGAAGTGAGAGACTAGATACATGATTTATTAAAGAACCAGACTGCTCTGAGATGTGTCCCCTCTCCTTAGAGAGGTGGGGTACCAAGGGGGATTTTTTTTAAGTAACTTAATATTTGTCTCCTATAGCTTGAGGGACACAGACCTGAGAAAGCTAAAGGATAAAATCCTGTTTGCAGCAGCAGTGCAAAGTGTGAGTTGTGGTGTGGTTTGGGTAGTAACAAGTCTGTGTGTATGTATCCTGTTAATCTGATGTGTTTTGTGTGGGTTGGGGATGTGAAGGGTGAGCTGGAGATCAAACAATGAATCAAACCCATAGCTATTTTCTACTCCACTGGATCTTAGCCAAAAAACCGAAAGATGGTGTAGTTATTTTTCTTAAAATAAATTTATCCCGGGTGATGCCCAGACAGAGACCACTGAGAAGCAGGGACTGAGAGGGCAGATTTAAGTGGCCTTGCAGAGAGTGCCTCACCCATGCCAGTAATGCCCACCACCCATAGACCTAAGTCCTCCAAGAAAATTCCCCATCTCAAGCAAATAACACTGTATTAGCCAGGGGTCTCTGGAGAAACAGAATCAACATGGTGTGTGTGTGTGTGTGTGTGTGTGTGTGTGTGTGTGTGTTTATATTTGGAAGTATGTATAAATGTATTTTAAAGAATTGGTTTATGTGACTGTGGGAAACTGGTAAATACAGAATCTTTAGGGTAAGCTGACAGACTGGCAACCCAAGGAATAGTTGATGTTGCAGTTTGAGTCTGAATACAGTCTGGAAGAAGAATTATCTTTTCCTCAGGGGATATTAGTGCCCCCCACCTACAGTCTTCAGTTAATGGGATGAGGCCATCTAATGTGGAGGGTAATCTATGCAAGTCTACAAACTTAAATGTTACCATATCAAAAAAATACCTTCTGCAGCAACATTCAGTCTAGTACTGTGACCTAGGCAATTTGACACCTAAAATTAACTGTCACATCAATGGTTCTTAATGTACATGTAAAAGCCAATGTGCATTCAGTTAAGAATTTTCTTGCCCCCTTACCTTCTGTCCTTTCTTCTACTTGAACAATGGAGAGGTCAGAAACTGCAAAATAGCAGGGAGAAAAGCTAGCAGACTTTTCTTCATACTGCAAGCTTCCCACATGCAGAAGGTCAAGGCTGTAAGAGAAGACACATCTCTATTTTGGAGATTTTATTATTTCCCTGGGATAGACATTTTACTCTTTAGGGCTATCTAAAGTGACAGAGAACAGGAGAAGGAGATTAAGCTCCACAAAGCAGGTCTGTAGTGACAGGGGAAAAACAAAGTTGCTTTATCTCTGTATCTTAGTGTGCTGTGCTTTTAGTTAACTGGTTCTTGCCACATGAGAATGATTTTAACATCCCCTATTTTGATGTTCTGTTAGGTTTATACATGTTAAATTGTTATGATTTCCTGAAAAATTTACCCAATTATCATTATGCTATACTCCTCTTTATCCCTGATAATGTCTTGTTCTGTAGCTGGCTTCGCATGAAATTAAGTAGCCACACATACTTTATTCTGATTCTTGTTAGCATGGAATACTTTTTTCTTTTCTTTCTTTCTTTTTTTTTAACATTTATGTATTCAGAGGAAGCACACACAAGTAGGGGGAGGGATGGAGGCAGAGGGAGAGGTAGAATGTCTAGCAGAGCATAGAGCCCAATGTGGGGCTGGATCTTAGGATTCTGAGATCATGACCTGACTGGCATTCAAGAATCAGAAGGTTAACTAACAGAGCCACCCAAGTGCCCATGAAATGCCTTTTTCTATCCCTTTACTTTTTTTTTTACTTTAAATTTATTTTATTTTTTCAGTATTCCAAGATTCATTGTTTATGCCCCACATACAGTGCTCCATGCAATATGTGCCCTCGTACCCACCACCAGTGTCTCCAGTCCCCCTACCCCCTTCCCTCCAAGTCCCTCAGTTTGTTTCTGAGTCCAAAGTCTCTAATGTTTTATTTCTCTCCCCGAATTACCCTATTTCCCATTTCCTTTCCTTCTCCTACTGTCCTCTATATTACCCCTTATGCACCGCAAGTGAGTGAAACCATGTGATACTTGACTTTCTCTACCTGGCTTGTTTCACTCAGCATAATCTCTTCCAATCCAGTCCATGGTGCTACAAAAGTTGTATATTCATCCTTTCTGATGGAGGCATAGTATTCCATTGTATATATGGACCACATCTTCTTTATCCATTCATCTGTTGAAGGGCACCTTGGCTCTTTCCACAGTTTGGCGATTGTGGCCATTGCTGCAATGAAGATTGGGGAACATATGGCCCTTCATTTCACTACATCTGTATCTTTGGGGTAAATACCCAGTAGTGCAATTGCAGGGTCATAGGGTAGCTCTATTTTTAATTTTTTAAGGAATCTCCACATTGTTTTCCAAAGGGGTTGCACCAACTTGCATTCCTACCAACAGTGTAAGAGGGTTCCCCTTTCTCCACAGCCTCTCCAACACTTGTTGTTTCTTGTCTTGTTAATTTTGGCCATTCTGACTGGTGTAAGGTGGTATCTCAGGGTGGTTTTGATTTGAATTTCCTGATAGCTAGTGATGATGAACGTGTTTTCATGTGTCTGTTAGCCATTTGTATATCTTCTATGGAGAAGTGCCTCTTCATCTCTCTTGCCCATTTTTTGATGTGTTCATCTTCTTTTTGGATGTTGAGTTTGAGTAGCTCTTTATAGATCTTGGATACCAACCCTTTGTAGTGTCATTTGCAAATGTCCTCTCCCGTTCCATGGGTTGTCTCTTTGTTTTGTTGACTGTTTCCTTTGCTGTACAGAAGCTTTTTATTTTGATGAAGTCCCAAAAGTTCATTTTCGCTTTTGTCTCCTTTGCCTTTGGAGACGTGTCTTGAAAGAAGTTGCTGTGGCATAGGTTACTGCCTATGTTCTTTTCTAGGATTTTGATTGATTCCTGCCTCATGTTGAGGTCTTTCATCCATTTGGAGTTTTTCTTTGTGTGTGGTGTAAGAGAATGGTCTACTTTCATTCTTCTATACGTAGCTATCCAATTTTCCCAGCATCATTTATTGAAGAGACTGTCTTTTTACCACTGGATATTTTTTCCTGCTTTGTCGAAGATGATTTGATTATAGATTTATGGGTCTATTTCTGGACTCTCTAATCTGTTCCATTGGTCTATTTGTCTGTTTTTGTGCCAGTACCATGCTGTCTTGGTGATCACAGTTTTGTGATAAAGCCTCAAGTCAGGTAATGTGATTCCCCCAGCTTTGTTTTTCTTCTTCAACAATTCCTTAGCAATTCATGGTCTTTTTTGGTTCCATATAAATTTTAGGATTGTTTGTTCCAGTGCTTTGAAGCATGTTGGTGGAATTTTGATGGGAATGGCATTGAAAGTATAGATTGCCCTGGGCAGTATAGACATTTTAACAGTGTTTGTTCTTTCAATCCATGAGCATGGCATGCTCTTCCATCTTTTTGTGTCTCCTTCAATTTCTTTCATGAATGTTCTGTAGTTCCTCGAGTACAGATCCTTAACATCTTTGGTTAAGTTTATTCCTAAGTATCTTATGGTTTTTGGTGCTATAATAAACGGAATCGATTCTTTGATTTCCCTTTCTATATTTTCATTGTTAGTGTATAAGAACACAACTGATTTCTGTGCATTGATTTTGTATCCTGCCACAATGCCAAATTGTTGTATGAGTTCTAGTAGTTTGGGGGTAGAGTCTTTTGGGTTTTCCACATAGAGTATCATGGCATCTGCAAAGAGAGAGTTTGGCTTCTTCTTTGCCAAGTTGAGTACCTTTTATTTCTTTCTGTTTTCTGATTACTGTTGCTAGGACTTCTAACACTATGTTGAAGAGTAGTGGTGAGAGTGGGCATCCTTGTTTTGTTCCTGATCTCAGTGGGAAATCTGTGAATTTTTCCCCATTGAGAATAATATTTGCTGTGGGTTTTTCATAGATAGATTTTATGAGGTTGAATAATGTTCCCTCTATCCCCATATTTTGAAGAGTTTTAATCAGAAACGGATGTTATATTTTGTCAAATGCTTTTTCTGCATCAATTGAGAGAACCATGTGGGTCTTCTCTCTTCTCTTATTGATTTGTTCTATCCTATTGATTGATTTTTGAGTGTTGAACCAACCTTGCATCCCTGGGATAAATCCCACCTGGTCAGGGTTGATAATCTTTGTAATGTATGGTTGGATCTTGTTAGCAACGATCTTGTTAAGAATCTTGGCATCTATATTCATCAGGGATATTGATCTGAAGTTCCCCTTTTTGATGGGGTCTTTGTCTGGATGGGGATTAGAGTAATGCTGGCTTCATAGAAAGAGTCTGGAAGTTTTCCTTCTGTTTTTATTTTTTCGAAACCGCTTCAGAAGAATAGGTGTTATTTCTTCTTTGAATGTTTGGTAGAATTTCCCAGGGAGTCTGTTTGGTCCTGGGCTCTTGTTTTTGGGGAGGCTTTTGATCATTGCCTCAATCTCGTTACTAGATAAAGGTCTATTCAGATTGTCAATTTTTTCCTGTTTCAGTCTTGGAAGTTTATAGGTTTCCACGAATATATCCATATCTTCTAGGTTGTTCAACTTATTGGCATATAATTGTTGATAGTATTCTGATGATGGTTTCTATTTCCTTGGTGTTAGTTGTGATCTCTCCCCTTTCATTCATAATTTTATTAATTTGGGTCTTCTCCCTTTTCTTTTGGATTAGTTTGGCCAATGGTTTATTGATCTTATTAATTCTTTCAAAGAACCAACTTCTAGTTTCATTGATATGTTCTACTGTATCTCTAGTTTCTGATTCATTGATATCTGCTCTAATCTTAGTTATTTCCCATCTTTTGTGGGGGGTTGGTTTAACTTGTTTTTGATTTTCAAGTTTTTTAAGGTGTAATGAGAGTTGGTATATTCAGGATCTTTTAATTTTTTTGAGTGAGGCTTGGATGGCTATGTATTTCCCCCTTAGGACTGTATTTGCTGTATCTTATAGGTTTTGGATTGATGTATCTTCATTCTCATTGGTTTCCATGAGGTGTTTCAGTTATCCTTTGATTTCATGGTTGATCCACAGATTCTTGAGCAGGATCGTCTTTAGCTTCCAAGTGTTTGATTTTCTTCTGAACTTTTTGTTGTGGTTGAGTTCCAGTCCACGGCATTATGGTCAGAGAATATGCAGGGAATAATCTCAGTCTTCTGGTTGGTTGAGCCCTGATTTGTGACCTAGTATGTGGTCTATTCTGGAGAAAGTTCCATGTGCACTAGAGAAGAATGAGTATTCTGTTTTAGGGTGGAATGTTCTGAATATATCTATGAGATCCATGTGGTCCAATGTGTCATTCAAGGCTCTTGTTTCTTTGTTAATTTTCTTTTAGATGATCTGTCCATTGCTGAGAGTAGTGTGTTAAGATCTCCTACAATTAATGTGTTTATATCAATATGACTATTTTGCTTAACAGTTGGCTTATGTAGTTGGCTGCTTCCATGTTGGGGGCATAAATATTTATAATTGTTAGATCTTCTTGGTGTATAGATCCTTTGAGAATGATATAGTGTCCTTCTGTGTCTCTGACTACAGTCTTTAGATTAAAATCCAATTTGTCTGATATGATAATCACTACTCCCACTTTCTTTTGGGGTCTGTTGGCATGAACAATGGTCCTCCATCCCCTCACTTTCAATCTGGAAGTGTCTTTAGATTCAAAATGTGTCTCTTGTATATGGCATATGGAGGGGACCTTTCATTTTATCTAGTCTGCAACCCTGTGCCTTTTTATTGGAGCATTTAGGCCATTCACATTGAGAGTGATTATTGAAAGATACATTTTTATTGACATCATGTTGCCCGTGAAGTTCATGTTCCCATAGATTACTTCTGTAAATTTCTGTTCTGTGTCACTCTTGGGTTCTTTTTTCTTTTATAGAACCCCTCTTAATATTTCTTGTAGTGCTGGCTTGGTGGTTGCATAATCTTTTAGACCTTGGAAGTCCTGAAAGCTCTTTATTTCTTCTTCCATTTTAAAGTCTATCTTTCTGGGTACATTATCCTTGGTTGCATATTTTTTTTTCATGTAATTTCCTGAATATGTCTTGCCAGCCCTTTCTGGCTTGCCAGGTCTGACATTCTGTGCATAGGTCTGACATTATTCTGATGGTCCTCCCTCTATACATAAGGGATCTCTTCCCTCTAGCTGCCCTTAAGACATATTCTTTGGTTTTATGATTCATGAATTTCAAAATTATGTGTCTGAAGATTTTCTGGCCTTATTGATCTTAGGAGGTGTCCTCTATGCCTCTAGGACACAAACATTTGTTTTATTCCCCAGATTTGGGAAATTTTCATCCATGATTTTTCAACTATATTTTCTAGGCTTCTCTCTCTTTCAACTCCATCACAGATTCCAATAATTCTGATACTGGAGCATTTCATGGTATCATTTATTTCCCTAATTCTATTTTCATGGGATTTTAGCTGTTTGTTCCAAGACTTCTCTTGCTACACCTTTTTGATCCATCTGTTTTCTAAATCACTAATATGATCTTCAGCTTCACTTACTCTTGCTGTTAGCATATTTAAATTAAATTGCACCTCATTAATAGCCTTTCTAACCTTGGCTTTCACTTCTTTCATTAGGGTATCTATTTTGAGACTAATGTTGTTTTCCAAATTAGCCATTCCTTGGGCAATTGCTGCCCTGAATTCCATTTCATTCATATTGTTTATGTTCATTTCCAGTAATTCTGTGACCGGGGTTGCAGTCTCGGGGTTCTTCTTCTGTTGGTTGTTCCTCCTCCGAGTCATTTTGGTGAGGAGTGGTTGGGGGGTATATAGCTAAATATGTCAACCACTATCCAGGTGAATTGTTTGCTGGAAGGTTTTGAAGCAATCAGAAGTCACCACTGAAGAGGATGAAAAAAGAAAGAAGAGAGAGAAGAGGAGAAAGGAAGCAAGAAAAAAAAAAAAAAGCGGCCAGGTTGGACTCCAGTGGTAGGATTTATATGGTACAAAACTACAAAAGGGTAAAGAAATATACCATAAAGAGTAAAATAAAGTTGAAGATATCAAAAAGCTAAGCCCAAGCATAATGACCCCCACGACCAGTATTTCTGTATTACAAAGGCAAAAACAATTACACAGAAACACTGACAGACTAGGGGGAGAAGGTCAGTGCAAACCCTCCTTTTTGGCAAGGAAAGTATTTCAGATCCTCCTGGGTTTGTCTTGCTATTATTTTAGAGGAGTCTACTTTCTAAATATATAGGGAGATTAGAACTGGTTTGTATATAGGGGTAGTATTGAATAGGGATACAGGGTTACCTTGAAGCTTATGTATATGTATATTTAAAAGATAAAAGAATGAAGAAATGAAGAGAGAAGAAAGGAAAAAAAAAACTAAAGACAAAAACTAAACTAAAGAAAAACTAAAAAAAAAAAAACTAAAGAAAAAAAAAAAGAAAAGACAAACAAACAAGAGAAGCAACACTACCACCAACGGAAAACACAGGTATGTATGTGTTTGAAAAAATTTCAAGGTAAAAAGTTATCATGGAGTGTTGTATTAAGAATTACGTTGTAATAATAAGTGGTTTAAAAATTAAAAGAACAAAAACCGTGAGAACAAATTTTTAAGTTTAAAGTGGAAACTTTAAAAGTAAAAGTAGAAAAAAGTTAAAAAAGAAAATAAAGTGAAAAGCTCTATCTATAAAGCGTACGGCTTTTGGGGTAGTACCAGGAGCTTAATATATTGCCTTTCCCCTCAATGTTGGGGTTTTACAGTTTTTGTGTTCTCTTGTTCTTCTGGCTTGCCTTCTGGGGGTGGGGCCTGCCATGCTGTTTTTCAGCCCCTTTTACCTGGGTGAGTCCCCCCCTTCCTAGGGACTGAAGTCCATGGCAACAGGTTGTCAGGCTTTAGTTCTCCAGAGGGTTTGTTCTTTTGTGGCTTTTTGCAGCTGTTCAGGAAGTCAGGTCAGAGCAAGATGTCTGCGCCCAGACTTCCTTCCCAAAGAGAGCCCTAATTAGCAACCCTCTGGATGATGGGGGGACCCACAGCCTCTCCCTGTATCTTCCCCCTTGGCCTCCTGTCACAACTGGGAGCACTCACTGCCACTGGTCCAATTGGCGTCTGAAGCCCCCGCTTGTCGTTTTGCTCCTATGCCATGGAAACCGCAACTGATTTTGGGTTGTGTGACCTTGTCTCTGCCCAGGAAGTCTGTGGTACATTCCCACGCAGGAGGGACTGAGGTCCTGTGGTCCCACTCCTCACACTCAAGTCTGCAAAATTGCCTCCCCTGGCGTGTCGGCGCCTGGCGCAAGGGGTCCAGAAAAGCGGCAGAGGAAAAAAAGTGGCGGGGGAGGGGAAGAGTGGCAATTTTAAATACACTCTGCTCTGCCACATTCCCTCACATGGCATCGGGGCACGCTTTCTTTCCACAGATCTATCCCCATTTCCCCAGCTGCCTCCCAGGCACTCTGTTTTTGTCTGCTTTTAAACAGACCACAATCTGCTGTTGTTCCCCAAACAAAGAGCACTTTCGTGCTTGGGTATTGCTTTCCAGTGGGTCTCCTCTGTGGGATTTCTTCCCCACGTCCCTTCATCTTTGTATATCCCTCCAATCACTCCACTCCACTCTACCTCTTTGTTGATACTCTTCTTCCCCCATAGAGATCCAGAAGTGTGAAATATTTCATTTCAGGCTGATTTCATGGATGCTCACAGTGTTCTTGTAGTGTTTTTTGCAGGAATTGAGATCACTTCAGGGGACTCCCCATAATGGGGTCACCCGGCCTTCCACCATCTTGCCCCCCTCTATATCCCTGTACTTTTAACCTGAGTCTTTGATTTAGAATGGGTTTCTTGCAGACAACATACAGTTTGTTCTTATTTTTTGTCAAATTTTATAATTTGCCTTTTACGTCATTTATACTATTATTTAAATTGCAGAAATATTTCCTGTGTTTGTAACTGTTTTATTTGTTGCACTTCATTTTTCTACCACTTTCCCCTCTTTGTCTGTTTTTAACTCAACTTTGTATATTATTTCCTTTTACCTTCTCTGTTAGCTTATCAATTATTATCTCTTTAACTTTTTTTTGGTGGTTGACTTGAATTTTGCAATGCATAATTAGAACTGTTTTATTTTTTATATTTATTATTTTTAGTCACTTTTTATTTTTTAATAATTTATTTTATTTTATTTTTTCAGTGTTCCAAGCTTCCAAGTTTATGCACCTACACCCAGTCCTCCATTCAATATGTGCCCTCCTTAATACCCACCACCAGGCTCACCCATCTCCCCACACCCCTCCCTTCCAAAACCCTCAGTTTGTTTTTCAGAGTCCACTGTCTCTCATGCTTTGTCTCCCCCTCTGATTTACCCCAATTCACATTTCCTTTCTTTCTCCTAATGTCTTTCATGTTACTCCTTATCCTCAAAAAGTAAGTAAAACCATATGATAATTGACTTTCTCTGTTTGGCTTATTTCACTCAACATAATCTCCTCCAGACCTGTCCATGTTGATATGAAAGTTGGGTATTCATCCTTTATGATAGAGTTGTAATGTTCCATTGTATATATGGACCACATCTTCTTTATCCATTTGTCTGTTGAAGGGCATCTTGACTCTGTCCACGGTTTGGCATTTGTGGCCATTGCTGCTATGAATACTGGGGTATATATGGCCCTTCTTTTCACTACATCTGTTTCTTTGGGGTAAATACCTAGTAGTGTAATTGCAGGGTCATAGGGTAGCTCTATTTTTAATTTTTTAAAAATATTTTATTTATTTGACAGAGAGAAACACAGCTAGAGAGTGAACACAAGCAGGGGGAGCAAGAGAGGGAGAAGCAGGCTTCACACTGAGCAGGGAGCCCCTGTGGTACTAGATCCCAGTACTCTGGCATCATGACCCGAGCCAAAGGCAGATGCTTAACAACTGAGCCACCAAGGCGCCCCTATTTTTAATTTTTTAAGGAATCTTCACACTGTTTTCATAGTGGCTGAACCACCTTGCATTCCCACCAACAGTGTAAGAGGGTTCCCCTTTCTCCACAGCTTCTCCAACACTTGCTATTTCCTGTCCTGTTAATTTTGGCCATTCTAACTGGTGTAAGGTGATATCTCAATATGGTTTTGATTGAATTTTCCTGATGGCTAATGATGATGAACATTTTTTCATATGTTTCCTAGCTATTTGTATGTCTTCTTTTGAGAAGTGTCTAGTCATATCTTCTGCCCATTTTTTGATGTGATCATCTTTTTTTTTTTTTTTTTTTTTTTTTTTTTTTTTTTTTTTTTTTTTTTTTTTTTTTTTTTTTTTTTTTTTTTTTTTTTTTTTTTTTTTTTTTTTTTTTTTTTTTTTTTTTTTTTTTTTTTTTTTTTTTGGTTGTTGAGTTTGAGGAGTTCTTTATAGATCTTGGATATCAGCCCTTTGTCTGCAGTGTCATTTGTGAATCTCTTCTCCCATTCTGGGGTGGCCTCGTTGTTCTGTTGACTATTTCCTTTGCTGTGCAGAAGCCTTTTATTTTGATGAAGTCCCTAAAGTTCATTTTCACTTTTGTTTCCTTTGCCTTTGGAGGGAGATGTGTCTCGAAAGAAGTTGCTGTGGCCAATGTCAACTAGTTTACTGCCTATGTTCTCCTCTAGGATTTTGATAGATTCCTGCCTCATGTTGAGGTCTTTAATCCTTTTAAAGTTTATCTTTGTGTATAGTGTAAGAGAATGGTCTACTTTCATTCTTCTATATGTAGCTGTCCAATTTTCCCAGCACCATTTATTGAAGAGACTGTCTTTTTTTACTGGATATTTTTTCCTGCTTTGTTGAAGATTATTTGACCATACAGTTGAGGGTCCATATCTGAACTCTTTACTCTTTTCCACTGGTCTGTGTGTCTGTTTCTATGCCAATAACATGCTGTCTTGGTAATCACAGCTTTGTAATAAAGCCTGAAAGCTTTATTAATGTGATGTTCCCAGCTTTGTTTTTCTTTTTCGACATTACCTTAGAAATTCAGGGTCTTTTCTGGTTCCATACAAATTTTAGTATTGTTTATTCTAGCACTTTGAAAAATGTGGGTGGAAATTTGATCAGAATGGCATTGAAAGTATAGATTGCTCTGGGCAATATAGATGTTTTAACAATGTTTATTCTTCTGATCCATGAGCATGCAATGCATTTCCATCTTTTTGTGTCTTCTTCAGTTTCTTTCATGAGTGTTCTATAGTTCTTCAAGTGCAGATCCCCTACTCCTTTGGTTAGGTTCATTCCAAGGTATCTTATGGTTTTTGGTGTTAAAGTAAATGGAATCAATTCTCTAATTTTCCTTTCTAAATTTTAATTGTTATTGTATAAGAAGCAATTGATTTCTGTGCGTTGATTTTGTATCCTGCCACATTAGTGAATTGCTGTGTGAGTTATAGTAGTTTGGGGGTGGAGTCTTTTGGTTTTACCATATAAAGTATTATATTAGCCACAAAGAGAGAGTTTGACTTCCTCTTTTCCAATTTGAATACCTTTTATTTCTTTTTGTTGTCTGATTACTGTTGCTACAACTTCTAACACTATGTCAAATCATAGTGGTGAGAGTGGGCATCCTTGTCTTGTTCCTGATCTCAGTGGGAAGGCTGTCAGCTTTTCCCCATTGACAATGATATTCAGTGTGGGTTTCTGTGTTCCAATCTTAATTATTTCCCTTCTCATATATGGGTAGGCTTAATTTGTTGTTGATTCTCCAGTTCTAGGTGTAAAGAGTGTTTATGTATTCAGGATTTTCCAGTAAAGTGTGTAAAGAGTGTATATGTATTCAGGATTTTCCAGTTTTTTTGAGTGTGGCTTGGAGGGCAATGTATTTATTCCTTAGGACCACCTTTGGCATATCCCATAGGTTTTGGACCAATATGTTTTCATTATCATTGGTTTCCATAAATTGTTTAAGTTCTTCTTGATTTCCTGGTTGATCCAAACATTCTTGAGCAGGATGGTCTTTAGCTTCCAAGTGTTTGAATTCCTTCCAAGCTTTTTCTTGTGGTTGAGTTCCAGTTTCAAGGCATCATGGGCTAAGAATATACAGGGAATAATATCAGTCTTTTGGTATCAGCTGAGCCCTGGTTTGTGACCTAGTATGTGGTCTATTCTGGAGAAAATTCCATGTGTAATAAAGAAAAATGAGTATTCTGTTGTTTTAGGGTGGAATGTTCTGTATATATCTATGTGGTCCATCTGCTTGAAAGTGTCATCCAAAGCTCTTGTTTCTTGTTGCTTTCTTTCTTCTTCTTTTTTTCTTTTGATTTTCTGTTTAGATGATCTGTCTATTGCTGAGAGTAGCATGTTAAGGTCTCCTATGATTAACATATTATTATCAAGATATCTCTTTATTTTGGTTAACAGTTGGCTTATGTAGTTGGCTGCTCCCATGTTAGGGCATAAATATTTACAATTGTTAGATATTCTTGGTGCATAGACCATTTAAGAATGATGTAGTGTCCTTCTATATCTCTGACTACAGTGTTTAGCTTATAATGTAGTTTATCTGATATAGGATTGCTACCTGAGCTTTCTTTTGAGGCCCATTGGCATGAAAGATGCTTGTCCATCCATTCGTTTCAAAAATGTGTCTATTATGGACAGCATATGGACACGTCCTGTCATTTTATCCAGTGTGCAACCCTGTGCCATTTTATGGGAGCATTTAGGCCATTCACATTGAGAGTGATTATAGAAAGATACATTTTTATTAACATCATGTTGCCTGTGATATCCTTGCTTCTCTAGAGAGCTTCTGTAAATTTCTGTTCTGTGTCACTCTTGGTTCTTTCCTGTTATAGAACCATCTCTTAATATTTCTTGTAGTGCTAACTTGGTGGTCACACCATTCTTGGCTGCATATTCTTCTCATTTAGTGCCCTGTATATGTCTTGCAAGTCCTTTCTGGTTTGCCAGGTTTCTGTGGACAGGTCTAATGTTATTCTGATGGTCTGGCCTCTGTATGTTAGGAATATCTTCCCCCAGCTGCCCTTAAGACATAGTCATTGAATTTATGATTTGTGAATTTCACAGTTATGTGCCTGGAGGTTTTTCTAGCCTTGTTGCTCTCGGGTGGTGGTGGTGGTGTTGGTGTCAGTGATGTCCTCTCTCCTTCTAGAACATAAACACTTGTTCCATTCCCCAGATTAGGGAAATCTTCATCCAGGATTTGTTCCACTATGTCTTCTAGTTTTCTCTCCCCTGCCTCATGGAGTCCTATCATTCTGATATTGGAATGTTTCATGGAGTCATTTATTTCTCTAATTCTATTTTCATGGCTTTTAGGCTGTTCGTTTCAAGCCTCCTCCTGCTCCTTCTTTTCTATCAGTCTGTCTTCTAGATCACTAATTTGATCTTCTGCCTGGCTTACCCTAGCTGTTATTTAGATTAGATTGGCTCTCATTGATAGCATTTTTAACCTCTGTCAAATTAGCTCTCACTTCCACCATTAGAGAGTCTATGTTGTTACTAATTATCTTTTCCAACTTAGCCATAGTCTGGATAATTGCTTCCCTCAATTCCATTTCTGACATGTTGTTTATGTCCATATGCAGTAGTTCTGTGGCAGAGGTCACAGTCTCTGAATTTTTCCTTTGTTGGGTGTTCCTCCTCTGAGTCATTTTGATGAGAGGTGGTTGAGAGGATGTATAGCTGAGTATACCAACCACAATCCAGGCAAGGTGCCTGTTGGAAGATTTCAGAGGAATTGGAAGTCACCACCAGAAAGAGAGAAAAAGAGAAAAAAAGGGAAATCCCCCAGCCAAAATGGGCCCCAAAGGTAGGATTTATATGGTACAAAAACAAAAATGAATGAAGAAAAATACTGATGAAAGCAAAAGCAAAGAAAAACAAAAAAAGCAAAACCCAGCTCATTACTACCCCCAAGAATAAGATTTATATAGTACAAAGACAAAACAAAGTACACAGAAACACTGAAAGAAGAATAAGATTGGAAGGTGGTTATAAACCCTCAATGTGGGTGAGGAAAGTATTTCAGTTCTTCCTAGTTGTATCTCATTATCTTTGTTAAAGGACTCAACTTTTCAGAGATATAGGGAAATTAAAACTGGCTTATAAAGAAGGGTAGTATTGAATAGGGAAAAAGGATTACCTTGAAGGTATGTATTGCATAGAGCACTGGGTATAGGGCATAAAGAATGAATCTTGGAACACTAAAAAATAAATAATAATGTAAAAACAACAACAAAATCCCAAACCGACAGTTATATGTATGAAAAAAGTTCAAGTTAAAAAGTTATTATGGAATGTTGTATTAAATATCAGGTTGTAATAATAAGTAGGTTAAAAAACAAAAGAACAAGAATGGTGAGAATGAATTTAAAAAAAATGAAAAGAAAAGCTGTATCTATGAAATATGCACATTTTGGGGCACCAGGAGCTTAATATATTGTTTTTCCCTGATGTTGGCGTTTTACTGTGTCTGTTACATGCAAAGGCTGCAGCCTCTAGCAGGAGTCTGCACTGAGCTCTCTCAGGCATATGGGTGGGCATCGGCTGTGATTGTCCTGGGACTGTGGGCTTAGGTCCATGTGCATGGCTTTCTAAATCCAGCAGTTGCCCCTTAAGACTGTTTTGTTTTGTTTTTTGAGTGCTTTTAACCATACTCCAAGTTGTTGCTGGTCCCCAAGCACAGGGCACTTTTGTATTGGGGTATGACTTTCCAATGGGTTGGCTTTGGGGGCTCTCTCCCCCTTCTGTTAATCCTCTAAAATCAGCCCCAATGTTTCCAGTCCACTTTATCTCTCCAGTGATGATCTTCTGCCTCTGTAGAGATCCAGAAGTGTGTAATATTACATCTCAGGCTGATTTCATAGGTGTTCAGAGTGTTTGGTAGAAATTTAGCTGACTTCAGGGGACCAGTTGAAGCAGGGGCTCCTACTTCTCTGCCATTTTGTCCCTCCCCCCACTACAACTGTTTTAAATCCATTGTCAAGTAACCATTACTGCTTCGTGGCAAGTGCTGGTACCTTATGTCAGAGATTTCTCAGTTCTTCCCTTCTATCTCTTATGATATTATTGATATTATTTTATTTATCAATATGCTGTAATTGCTTATGTTACTTTTATTACTTTAAACAAAAAAACTGTCTTTAGGTCAATTAAGAAAAAATAAAAGGTCTCAATTTATCTTTGCATATTTCTCTGACACTTTTACTTTGTGTAGATTCAAGTTTCTGATCTATGTCATTTTTCTTTTTCCTACAGATTTTCTTTTTAACATACCTTGCAAGACAGGTTGCTTGGCAATTAATTTCTACAGTTTTTGTTTTTCTGTGAAAATCTTTATTTTTTTCCTTCACATTTTAGGGCAATTAGATATAGAATTCTAGGTTAGTGTCTTCTTTTCCCTGATATTTTAAGTAAATTACTCCTTTCTCTCTTCCTTGCATGTTTTTTTAATGAGAAATTCTATTTTTTTACTTATCAGTCTTCCTCTATAAGTTAGGTGTTTTTCTTTTCATTTTACTTCTTTTAAAATCTTGTCTTTGTCTTTAGTTTTATGTAGTTTAAATGTGAAAGGCTTAGGTGTAGGTGTTTTGGAATTTATTCTGTTTGAAGCTTTCTTACCTTCTTGGGTTAGTAGTTTGATATTTGTAATTAATTTTGTAAAATTGTCAACTGTAGTTCTTCAAATATTTTTTTTCTGCCCTATTCTCTTTTTTTTTTCTTTCTAGATTTGGGATATGTTAAATTTTTGAAATTGTCCCTCAGTTTTTGGTTATTCTTTTTTTTCTTTTCTTGTTTTTTATTACTTTTTCTCTTTCTATTTCATCTTCAGACTTTGTACTGACCTATCATCAAAATTCTTTGACTATGTCCAGTCTACCAATGAACCTGTCAAAAACATTTCATTCATCATTTCTGTTACAGTATTATTGACTTAGTAGAATTTTTAAAAATTTTTCCTTAGATTTTCCATATTGATGTTTACATTATCCTTATATTTGGATGCATTTTCTTTTTTTATTAGAACACTTAATATATTAATTATAGTTACTTAAATTTCCTATATCAATATTCTAACATCTGTGTTACAGCTGAGTCTGATTCTGATGCTGGCTTTGTCTCGTCTGGTTTTCTAATTTTTTTTTTTAAGATTTTATTTATTCATTTGACAGAGGGAAACACAGCTAGAGAGGGAGCACAAGCAGAGGGACTGAGAGAGGGAGAAGCAGGCTTCCCACAGAACAGGGAGCCTGATGTGGGACTCGATCCCGGGTCTCCAGGATCATGACCTGAGCCGAAAGCAGCTGCTTAACCAACTGAGTCACCCAGGCACCCCTGGTCTTCTGATTTTTAATAGAAAGCTTGACATGATGTACTAGGCAGTAGAAATTGAGGAAAAGGTCTTTAGTGGAAATTTGTATTAATCTGAACATGAATTAGTCGTGTCTGTTTATTTTTCTATAAATGGCAGACACTTCAAATTAATCTACTGTTCCTGTTTTTATATCCCTAAATTCAGTCTGTATCATGTACCTCTTTCAGCTGCAAGTCACTGTTCTAACACTGGAGTCTCACTGATGTCATGGTAAGGAGGTTGCAGGGAGGGGAACTAATCTATAAGCTTACTCTTTTTTTAATTTTTAAATTTTATTTATTTGTAATTTAATTCTAGTGTAGTTTACATACAGTGTTATATTAGTTGCAGATGTACAATATAGTGATTCAATAGTTTTTATAATAGTGCTCATCAAGATAAGAGTATTCTTAATCCCCTTCACTTATGAACTTATTCTTAGATCTCAGTCAGCTAATAAGCCTGTGTCCCTGATTTTGACAATTGTAGTGTTTATTAATTTTCTCTTAACTGTGTCTAAACATAACCCCTGAGCTTTTAATTTCTAATACTAGATTTCATTTCTAGGAGACAATTTTTTTTTTTCAAAGTTAATTGTTTTAAGCCTCTTGTATTTATTGAATGCTGTCAAACATTCTTTTAGAAATATATTCCTTGGTTGCAAATTCAATATCTGATGCCCTGTGGGTCCTTTCTGTTTTATTTTTTTCTTTTCTTTTCTTTTCTCTTTACAGTTGCTTATATATGAATTTTCCTTCTGTGTTTTGTGATTTTTGTCTGTTAGTTGCTTTTATTTTCCTTAGAACTTTGTGAATTTTTCTGGGCTTAATCTAAGGTAGGTTCTACCAGAGAGGATTTGTTTTGAGTTAAATACCTGTGAGTCTTAAAACTTTAAATCTGAAGCTAAATTATTGACTTAACAGTTTTCTTGTTAACCAAGCACTGTGAATTAGGGCACAGAACTCACACGAGTTCTTCTTTTATTAATTTTCAGGAAGGATTCCTCAGACACTCTTCTTCCCTCCACTCAGTGTAAAGATATGCGACAGACTTTGTTTGCTTCGTTGGTTGCTTATTTATTAAGCATACTAAATGCATAGCACTTTTATTTTCTATTCTCATCCAGTAGGTGAAGCATTTTTGATTCTTGATTTATATTGAAAAACAGACTATTCGATTTTCCATTTTCAGAGGCTGTTGGGCATTCTTTTCTGTTTCCACAACATTCTGAAAGTTTAAATTCAGTTGACTTTAGCACATTT
The DNA here is from genome assembly GCA_004023965.1 of Spilogale gracilis. Taxonomy (NCBI): domain Eukaryota; kingdom Metazoa; phylum Chordata; class Mammalia; order Carnivora; family Mephitidae; genus Spilogale; species Spilogale gracilis. The sequence goes on along the minus strand of PITA01001558.1, from coordinate 132,922 downwards.
TTTTAAACAATCTGCATCTTTACCTTTGCTTAAATCTTAGCCAGACTATTTCTTTCATAAGAACTCCTGGGTTGTTATAAAGTTATAAAGATGTATTTGCATTTCATCTGCAGATTTAATTGGGATACTTAACTGGTCATAATGGTGAGAAAAGTAGTAGTAGTCATTCTCTATGGGCTGGAGTTATGTATCTGTATCACTTTTGTAAAGTTGGTTACAGATTTGCCTCTTGAATACAGATCTACTCTTGGGGTATGAATAAATTCAAAGAACTAGATGTGCTTGTTTCTTTTGAAATGTTGACAAGATCTATATATAATAGATGAAATATATGATAGATGAAACAGATATTGCTTTTATCAACACGTTGAATTGTAGCTTAGCTATGAAGGATCTAAAATTTTGATTTTGAAAACCAATCCAAATTAATGATACTAAAATGCCTTAAGGATATTTATTTTTCTCTTATTTTTTCTCCAGTGGCAATTTTATATTTCTTGTTAACCATTTTTTTTCTGGTTAAAGGGAAAGATCTATTTATTACTGAGGAGTTTATTGCTGATGACACTCTTAGATATCTTGAATATTTAATTGTGGCAATGTATCTCTTCTCTTTGGGGTCACATTGCCTCTTACTAACTTTGTGTCTTTGGACATCTTATAGACTTCTATGTATCTCTGATTCCTTATGGGCAAAATGGGGATAAAAATAACACCCGCCTCATGATGATGTTGATGATAATCATGATTACTAAGATGGATCTGGGAAAGTGAGGTTGGAGAAAAAACTGTTTACAAGTCCTAGCATACCTTTTTCCTTATGATTCTTTGCTCTTGTTTTTATGTATTCAGAATACTTACTTGGTGCTTTAAGATCTCAGTTTCTACAGAATAATTTATGGGGTCGGTTTTAATCCATGTGAATTTTTTTAAAAGAATTTGATTAGAATGAAAGTACTTTAATTATTTCTTTCCAACTTGATCTTATTTCCAGATTCACCACAGAGTCATAACTGACTTTATTGCATATGACATTGTTGAATTTTCTCCAAGTGAGAAATAGAATAATAAGATAATCCCTTTACCACCTTTCAACCACTTTTTGAGGATTAAGTCTGAGGCTTTCCCATATAAGTTCCTAAAGAAAGTTGACTTAAACCTTATTTTCTAGTTTTAATTTCTTCCTAATGTTCCCTTGAAATATAATCTGTTCACTATTCTCCAGATACATATAATTTTCACATCTTTGTCTTTAAGGCTTTGTTCAAACTATTCCCTCTGACAAGAATGCCCTACTCTATCTTCTTTCTCTTTTAGATTGAAACCATTGTTCATGGACAAAAGAGGTGAAGGGAATTAAGAGGTACAAAGTTGCAGTTATGGAATAAGCAAGTCACAGTGACAAAAAGTACAGCATAAGGCACATTAGTCAGTAATCTTGTAATAACATTGGTGACTGATGATACTACACTTACTGTGGTGAGCATTGCACAATGTATGTAATTTTTTATTCACTATGCAGTGTGTATGTCTGAAACTACCATACTATTCTACATTTACTTGTTAATGAATAATTGCCTTATGAAGCAAGCACTTGTCTCTGCATTTCTACATATTAGAAATGTGAAAATTAGGCTTAGGGATGTGCCCAAGATCCTGTATGTAGCAAATTGTGGAAAACATCCAAGTTGTCTTGCTAAACAAGTCAATGCTGTTTAAAAGAGCATATATAGTATGAGAAATAGTCAAAGGTAAAGGGGTTATTTAACATGAGGAGAAAAAAATGATAAATGCCAGATATTTAGGGAATCAGACTTTTCTCTTTTTAAAAGATTTATTTTGAGAGAAAGAGAGAGAGAGAACATGAGAGAGCCCCAAAGGAAGGGAAGAGAGAGGGGGAAGAAGAGGGAAAGATTCTCAAGCAGACTCTATAAAGAGTGTGGAGCTCTACCTGAGCATGATCTCCTGAGACCATGACCTGAGCCAGAATGAATAGTCCAGAGCTTAATAGACTGAGCTGTCCAAGCACCTCAAGGATCAGATTTTCTGCATTTTTCCAGGGAACAGAATTAAGATAAATAGAAAATATAAGTGGCTAGATAAGAATGGGAATTGCCTAACACCTGAAGTTGAGGTGTAAATAATTTATTGAGAATTGGGATAATTGAATTTAGAATAGAATTGATCCAAGACTCTTCTACAAAAAGTACTTTTCTGATTCCTTGAAGACTTAAGAGGTGATAGAGATGAGATTCAATAGATAGCTTGCATGAACAGATTACACTATAGATTACAGCTAAAAACTGAATGTCTGTTATTTTAAAGAGGTTAGATTTAATGATTTTATATGTCAAGAGTTCCTTGGCTGAAAATTTAGACATTTTTATAAATTTATAAAGAATTAGTGGTAACTGGAAAAAGATGACATTTTAAATTTATGAACCTTTTCAATATCTGCGGTAAAGAATTAAATATGTGTATTGGCCATTCTGTTTCACTATTTTATAGTAACTATCTAAAACAATATTTTATTAATGCAAAGTATGCTTCCTGTTGTTCTTTGGGGACATTTCAAAATAACTATTAACTTGAATAAGGAGGTTTTGGACTGAGAAGGGACATGCTACATTTAAGATAGCACATAGTTGTGTATTACTGAGGCAGAATTCTGTCTTCACAGGCTTTTCTGCTTATGAAGGAGAAGTATGTTTCTTTTCTCCATGTGGATTTAGATTGTACTTTTTTCTAAAGAGTTGCTTGCTTTGTTCTCGTTTGAATATTCATCAACAAAATATATGAAGTGGTATTCTAGATAACTTCAGGAAGAAATTGTACTACACTAGGGATTTAAACCTGTGCTGTACCATGAATGACCTGCACATTTCATTCTACATAGGTCAATAGCAAAGATGTTGTATGATGCACTAATGTTGGAATATTGTGTTCTTATGTGACAGAGATTTTGGGGTCACTGATTAAGAGTATATGTATGCTCCCTAATTTCCTTGGATAGACTCTAAATTCCCACTCTCTGTGATCCCATTTAGGTAACTACAGAGCCTAACCCTGGGACACTCTTTGGTTCAGTTATTGAGACCTGTTTCTGAATATTAGCTTTTTATTAAAGGGACTCTTATTGTTTGGGTTAAGCTAGTCTCACAAAAAGGCAGGGTTGTATTGAAAGAGAAGATAGTGTTCTAAATACCATAAGTGTGAAGACACCTTTTCAAGGAGGATTGAATAGAGACTTTCAACTCTGAGAATAGCCATGTATACGGTAAGTTGTAAATTACTGTGCTGTAATTCTCTCGTGTAAACTAATTCAAGCTTAGAAAACATCTCATCAAAAACTACAAACTGTTTTTTTCTGTGTTGGGAAAACTAAGTGAAGGGTCAGACCTATGCTTGGAAATAATGATGAAATGCAGGCAATAGAAACCCTCCCTTATAAGAGACTCCCCTACTTCATCCTAAGACAGTGTGCCAAAAATAGATTATCCTAGGATGGTGGGTGGTTTAAGAACTGCCGGAGGTTATTCTGAGAGGTGAAAGCACAGAGAATCGCTATAAGGATTAAAAAAATAAAATAAAAACAAAAAAACAAAACAAACAAAACCCCGAAACAAAAACAAACAAGATGCTGCCATGTTTGATGACTCATTAGGAAATACTAGGGGGCTGTGGTGGCCATGAACATGCTGCCTTGAGAGTATCTCACGGATAGCCTCCTGCAGAGTATAGTTGCCTGGCAGCCCAGCTGCTCCCATCTAGGTCCACCATTGAGTTTATGCCAAAGCTGTGATTCTCCCAAGATGTCAGTTACTGTGTCTGAGCATGGCAGGCAGACTAGTACCAGACTCTTCCTGCGATGCATAGCTCATATAATAGATTACTTTAGCTTCAGGACTCCTATTTGGTCTGGCCAAAAATTTTCTAAAATGAAATAGCTGTGTGTGACTCTTCTCATCTCATCCTTCTTTTCCTCTCTCTTTATACAGAGGTCAAAATAGTATCATAGTCTGAGGGCTTTACCTATATACTTCTTCTTTCCCTTTCACCTTCATAAGTGCTAATTCCTTGCTAAGGTCTTTTCAGAAGACCAACACTCACAGAGGCACTGTGAGATTTAGCATAAATGACAGATACAAGCTGAGACCATTGTAATTTTGGTGTTCATATGAATGTGAAATAATTGAACTTGGACATTTTAGTTATATATGCAAGTGTGTGTTAAGCATATCAAATTGAAAAGTCACCTAAAAGAGAATTTGAGTTACTTCAAGCTGGAAGAAATGTGATATTATGATTTACAGTAAGGTAAATATTTGGTCTTCATTCTCATTTCTGGCAAAGAGCTCCTAAAACATTTGGAATTTCTTAAGAGATAAGAGCCAAAAAGGTTCCTTAACACTCTGTGTTAAGAGTGACTTTGGAAGGTACCTAAGGGTGGGGACTTGTTGCCTGGAGAAGGAACCATGAGATTAAATTGTTGGCAATTCCAGTCACCACTTTCCCATCTCCTGGAGGGGAAAGGCGTTACAGGTTGAATCAATGCCCAGGGTCCAGTGATTTAATCAATTTTGTCTATGTAATGAAATCTCCAGAAAACCCAAAAGGATTGGGTTCATTGAGCTTCTGGTTTAGTGAAAACATGGAGATTGAGAGAGAGCGATGTGTTTAGGGAGGTTGTGGAAGCTCCATGCCCTTTCCCCATACCTTGCTCCATGCATCTCTTCCATCTGGCTGTTCTTGATTCATATTTTTTATAATAAACTGGAAAAATAGTAAGTAAAATGTTTTTCTGAGTTTCGTGAGCCATTTGGTAAATTAATCAAACCCAAGAAGAGGATCACTGGAACCTCTGTCTATAGCTTGTTGGTCAGAAGTATGGGTAACAACCTGGATTTGCAGTTGTCATCTGAAGTTGAGTGCTGTGGGGTCAGTCTTAGAGTACTATGCTATTTTAGGTGCATGATGTCAGATCTGAGTTACATTGTAGGAGACCCAGCTGATAGTATGGGAAAAATGAAACAAAACAAAACATCACACACTGGAATTGGAATCAGAATTATTGCTTGTTAATGAATTCATTAGTGTTGGTAGAACAAGCAGGGTAACCTGAGATAAAAACAAGGACTGGGATGAGGAGAGAAAATATAGATGCCAAAATCTGGGAAGAAGGATTGGCATGAGAGGTGTTAGATACAGAGTATGAGAATAAAAAGGTATGGAAAAATAGCTTCAAGATGTAGTATAGCATAGCAATAAAATGAAGAGGAAAAGAAAATCTGGAGTATATAGATGCAAAAATACAGATGCCAGCAAAAATATAGAAATAAAGAAAAAATTGTAGGACATATATATATACATATATATATATGTATATATGCCTAAGGTCCATATATATATATATGCCTAAAAGCTATCTTCAGCTTGTTCATTTATGAATATTGGTAATGAAACTGAAGGATTTAATTATAAATCACTAGAGGAAAGTGAGGACCTAAATCCAAGGATGTAGGTCAGACATGACAAAACTAGGATTGAATCCAATATGAAGAAAATCAAAAAAAATGAAATGTTGTTATCACATGTGGTACCTAATTCATCTATCTCTGAACTATGCTTCTTCCTATCAGTGGAAAAAAAAGAAGTGTTAAGGAATTGCCATTAGTATTAGAGACCTTATATTAGATTGACACATCATGGAGATTAGTCATTCAAATCTTTCAATATTTGCTGATATCAAACAATGTAAAAAATAAATCAAAATAATTAAATGTATACCCTTATAAATAACAGTCATATATTTTTAGAGATAAATGGATTACCCTGTACAAAAGTAATGATGTTTAATTGGATCTTGCTTTTTAAATATTTTTCTCCAATGATAGAGATGGATCTATAAATCCAAGGTACACTTTTCTCAAGGTACACTTTTCTACCAGGAGCCCTATTCAGATGCCAGATGGTCAGAATCAAGTGGTCAATGTTTGATTTTCAAAGTGTTGCTAACTGATATTTACAAAGATTTAGCTTAGGCAATGGGAAAATCAGATGAAGAAGTAGTCACTTAAGCACAGAATAGAGAAAAAAATGTCAACTTGATTTTAATTGGTTTGACTCAATTTAGTTACTCAAAACCAAACAACAAGTAAAAACTAATAACCAACTCTCCATCTCCACTTTCCAAGGAGTAGAATAAGAAACTTTCTCTTTATTTCAAATAATAGGTGGGTCCAGTTGTCTCACATTACAATTGGTGATTATTTCCTTTAGTGGAAAAATAAAATACTACTACTTCCTGGTTTACAAGTTTGTAGTGAAGAAAAAAAAACGAGTAATCATATTCAATACACCTAATAGATGCCCAGCATCTTGGGCTCTCAACTTAGTCACTATTAACACATTGGGAGTTCACAATTGAGCATCCTTAATAAGCATTATTTGAAGAAGAATGTGAAGAAGGTTGATATCTAGGAAAGGGCATTAAGGTTGTACACAATGAAAAGGCATAGAAGAAAAGAAAAATCTAAGTCAGTATTACAAATGTAGGAGAAAGGAACATATAATCAAATAAATCAAAAGGAGACCTTTGAGAAGAATATATGTTTTGTAAAGAAAAATTCAGTTTCATAAATATATGTGAATTGAAAAGACAGGAAAGGAAGATTTTTTTTTTTTAAGATTTTATTTATCTGATAGGGAGTGAGCTAGAGACAGAGCATGAGTTGGGGGCAGGGACAGAGGGAGAGGAAGAAGCAGACTCCTCACTGAGCAGGGAGCATGATGTTGGGCCTGATCCCAGGACTCCGGGATCATGACCTGAGCTGAAGGCAGATGTTTAACTGACTGAGCCATGCAGGCACCCCCAAGAAAGGAAGACTATAAGCCCCTTGAGAGAGGGTGAAATAAATTCAATGACAAAAGAGGCAAATGAAACAAGAAAAATGATTGACTTATCTGCACAAGGGCTCATGGGTGTTGTAGGGAGTCATTGAGAGGATACGACTACCAGTTGACCCATGAGCTGGACCTGGGCCACGGGAGGCTCCTTCCCTACTCCCCTGCCCTTGGAGTGTGTATTCTGCAGTGTGCTTCCTTGCTCCCAGAAAATGACCCAACAACATAGCCTTGAGATAGTGATGTGGTTTTGAGACCATCTGCATGTTACAAGTGACTGAACCCAATGAAAACCTTTATATAAACTTTTAAGATTTGGTGAGTGGTGTGGAGATCTATTTGTTTTGCATCCTTGCAAACAAACCTTGTCTATAACTTTTTTTGCTTATTAAACCTCTCACCTACCAATCTGGACTGGTCTGCTTCTTCCTTCAGTCTTTCCCTGCCATCCATATACAGGGTTTTTTATTAGATTATACTTGGGAAGTTCTCAAGGATATTGCACACAAATAATTGGGAAGAGCTTGAGGTTGTAGTAGAAAGTGAAGTTTCCCAGAGGGAGATGGCAAAGTCCTAAAACCAAAGAACTGGAAAATCATTTACATAGATAATGTTTCATAATAAAACCTATAGTAGTTTTATATTGTTTTTATTGGGGCAAAAATTTTTTGAAATGATTTAAGTTGTGAAATCCCCTACAAATTGATAGATTTGGAATAATGGATATCTGCACATTAAAAACTACAGAAAATAATGTGTTTTGCTCATAGATTTGCATCACACACTGTTAGAGAAATGTACAGTTTTGTAAAACAAAAGGAGTAAAATGGTTAAATACATTATGAAATTCAGAGGAAGTAATTTGTAACACAATAATGCTTATAAAAGTCATTAATAATGCATGTTATATAATATGAAATGTAAGGAAATTCAATATATACAGTGAAGATTGGGGAAGATAAAATAAATAAAGACTGAGAAGATCCATAGTGAAATGTTAAAAGTAATTATCTGTGGATCTGTGGATATTGAGGCTATGGATTATTTTTATATTCTTTTCACTTTTATGAATTTTCTTTTTTAAAAAATTTTATTTATTTGACAGGAAGAAACACAGCTAGAGAGGGAACACAAGCAAGGGAAGTGAGAGAGGGAGAAGCAGGCTTCCTGCTGAGCCGGGAGCCCGATGCGAGGCTTGATCCTGGAACTCCAAGATCATGACCCGAGCTGAAGGCAGAGGCTTATCCACTGAGCCATCCAGGCGCCCCACTTTTCTGAATTTTCTAAAATTATTACATACCTTTTATATACAGGTAGGTGTTAATTATAAATCTACATTTTATAAACAAGTGCATGTACAAAGTTTTAAACAATCAAGTATCTCTGTAAGGCTTATAATTAAAGAACAGCATCCCCTTCCTCCACCTTTTGTTTTCCCATGGCAGCCACTTGTTAACCTTTTAACTGTTCTTTCTGATATTTACCTCCATATTTCTAAATAACTGCCATGTATTTTTAAGGGATTATTTATTTATTTATTTATGTGGAAAACAGATTTGCTTTTTCCATGTACCTGCTCCCATATAAATATATTCTCCATTTATTTTCCCTATATAGTTATTTTGTGTTGAGCCATAGTGAAGACATATCGTATAATATGACTTTTATTTTCTTCCATGTGTAGGTTGTTTTCTTTGTGATTTAATAATTGCTTCTTTTTGGGGTGCCTGGGTGGCTCAGTTGGTTGAGCAACTGCCTTCGGCTCAGGTCATGATCCCAGAGACCTGGGATCAAGTCCCACATCTAGCTCCCTGCTTGGCGGGAGGCCTGCTCCTCCCTCTCTCACTCCCCTTGCTTGTGTTCCCTCTCTGGCTGTGTTTCTCTCTGTCAAATAAAATATTTAAAAAAGAATAATTGCTTCTTTTTGTTGTTTTTATAAGAATCTACTCATCAGAGGTATAAAGCTCCTCTCAACGTGTGTAAAGAGATCAAATAAGACCTTGGTTCAAGTTTCCTAGACATAGACCTTGAGAAAGGGATTTGGATGTATTTAATTTATTAAATAAGCACACTCAGGAGACGAAAAGTAAGGAAGTATTGGTCTGTTACAGTCAATAAACAAGAATAATAGTCTTTCATCTGGGGTCTAGCTTCCATTTGATCCCAAGGGGAAAGCTAAGGCAGTGTTATCTTTGTGCAGTTTCTGGCACTGAGAAACATGGAACTGTGGAGTTTATAACCTCCTGGGCATGGTGGCTTCCTTTCTGCCAAGGACCATTCCCCAGACGAGGGAATAGATGTGTGTACTTAGCATCCATCAGCTGGCTAATGAGTGTACTGGCTCAATAAAGTGGATTGGGGAAGGGTACAACAGATCAAATATAAGTAATCTCAGTTTTTTGTTCCTTTGTTTTTTCTCTCCTTCTGTCTGTCTGTCTCTTTCTGTGTCTTGTGGACAGTCTTCTTGGGCACCCGTATATAAGGATATAGCAGTTTTACTCTTGCAATGGTGTGGTTCTCTAGAAAGTAAACAAGTCTCTTGCCTGAGGAATACACGTATGATTTATTTTCAGCATTCTTGGAGTCAAGAAGGAGGAATGGTCTGCTTCATCATATTTGTAGCACATGGGCTTCCGTGTTTTATGTTCAATTCTTCTGCAACAGTATGTGTGATCTTCACCCCAGTCCTCTGTCAGGGAGGCAAAGGACAATAAAGGGGTAGAAATTCTGGGAGCCAAACTGTTCTTAAATAGACTTTCAATCAATGTTTCTGGTTTTCGTCCCTCATCGATAGCTCAGCCTTAAAGGATAACTGGTTTCCCCTATACCTAAACCAGTCCAAGATTCTGTGACACAGAAAGTTTTGCTTTCCCTGCCTATTCTTCCTGACTGTAGGCTTAATATTTCACTTTTCCTGGTCTGCTTAGTAAGTTCTAATGTTCTGCTTTCCAGCTATAAAATTCCCTTGGCACTTTATCATTACCACTTTCCCCCCAATTTTCTTTGTCTTTTGGGCTTTATTCCTACCCCACCATTACTCTCATTATGGCTGATTTTAGATGACAACTCATAAATTCGATTATCATGTTAAACCAAAATATACTGTTTTTGATAAAATAAATTTTTAATGTTTTTGATTTTACCTATGTTGTCAGAAATCATAAGACAAATTAGTAGTAATATTTTATTATGAAAATCTATAGATTATTAAGAAAAGGAAAAATTGCATTAAAATAAATATAACATACTTTAGCAAAGGGAACATGAACATGAATAAATATTTAAATTTATGGGAAAAATGGCTATAATATGCAGTATTCAATTGTCTGTGTTTGTACACAGAAGGTGCATTGCTCCTATATGGAATCCTGGCTAATACTGTGTCTCTGAAGTAACATTCTTTGTGATGATCTGGGATGACATTTTGGATTCTCCAATTCTCAGCATATGAGATTCTGTAATATGCAAGTAGAACCTGCACTTCTTTCTTTCTTTCTTTAGTTCATGTATAAGTAAGATTTTAGTCTTTTGTTCCCAGAATAAAATTTTCTGGAGTGCAACTTCAGTGTAAAATATGCCCAAACAAAAAGAAAACCTGCCTCTCTGGAGAATAAATCAGCCAAGGAAATTCCATTTTTTATGAGGAAGCATCCTTCCTCTTGAGAGAAATCTTGATTGGACTCTAAATGGAGTTCCTGCTGGAGTATTGACAAGAGCATATCACAGTGATCCCGTATTATTATTATTTAATTCTGATGTGAATAAAATTTGTTACTAATCTGATCAAGTAATAATTAAGATATTGCATTATAGGGCACTTTACATGTCTCACAATATTATCGCATCAACTGCTAATTTTATTCTTACTGTAGTTTCAAGAACTGGTAATGGGTGGTTTTATTCATATGTAACAGTTAAAATAACTGTTGAGTGAGTCGCCAAGGGTACCACAACTGTTTAGCAGCAGACCGAAGTATAGAATTGACATCCTGTGAACTGAGTCCTGTATTCTTTTAACTATACAGTTCTGGCCCTCTTTTATATGCTCTGCACTCAGAGACCTGTTATATGCTTTGTTCTAAGATTGTCTTATGATTTAAAAAGAAGATTTTTTGCTTTGTAACTACTATAGGGGTGGCATTATTCCCAAGTTGCATTATCATCTTGGCAGAGAATCACCTCTCTATGTCATTCATTAAATCTGTATTTTCTTTTCTAAAATTGTTAGTAACTAAATTGCAGGTTACTATTTATATTTCTATACAATTTGAACTTTAGTTGTTGTCTTCATCTTTTCTTCTCCTTCTTCCTCTTCCTCTTCCTCCTCCTCTTCATCCTCTTTTTTAGGGTGTATCTATCTCTGTGATATTAATTCTTGGTTTTGTACTGTTTCTTCTTCTACTATCTAATTTCTTTTTAATTCCTTAACACTTTGCTACCTCCAAGCCTTTCTGGGTTAAGGGAAATTAGTATAAGCAGTTCTAAGGGGAGAGCCCTTATTGACAAGGTAGCAGTGTGGACCATTGTTGAAGGGACCACTGAGCAGTGGTTGGAGGTCAAGAGAAACTTCTAAGTTAAACACATGGTATACTTCTTTTAGAGAAGAGATTATCTCCCTTTGAAATAAAGCCCACAGGTATTGTTGTAAGTCACACTCAGTCCTACCTTACAAAAATACGGTCACTAAGAATTTTGGAGAATTAGCAATATGGCTCCAAAGTTGTGGCTAAATAGGTTGTAGGGGTGGCTTACTTGCATATTTTAGAAATACATTTTCTAAGACCTGTAGCACCAAAATTATTCCATATATAATTCCACTTAGTAAACCCACAATTTCTAACAATAGAAATAAACCATTCCATCCTGAAAAAATATTTCCTCTGTGGAACTGAAAAATTATGTATTTTAAGTGAAGGAGAGAGTGTAACCATTGATGAATACAACATATTAAATATAGTGTTCAAAAGAAGAGTTGCAAAATAACAGCAAGGAGTTACTGTTGTCCACAAATATAACATTTTCCAGAGAGGAAGGGTTCAGCTGTTTGATTATTAGTGAAGGTATCCTAATTTTACCTGAATCCTACTATGCAATCAGTCTGTGTTCCTAATGGCCTAGTTGAAACTAGGGTACATTTCAGCAAAGGAAAGGACTTTATACATCCAATTGCCAGTAGCTGCTTCAGGACCAATGAGGAGAACAAGCTGTGGGCTGGCAGAATATTCCAGAATACCTTATATTAAGAAGTGAGTAAACATATGAACAAGTGATGATGCCACTAAGAGGTGTTCTTTACCAAAGTGATTGTTATGGAGAGAATAGGCACGTAGGATTGGAAGGGAACAAAGTCAACAGTGAACCAGGAGTATTGAGAAGGTAGGTACACAGGGCCACAGGAATCATGGAAGAAAACAAGCTTCTCACGGGAGATGAGATACAGTGAATGAAATGGAGAAGGTTGTGTGGAATGAACAGATAGCAGGTTAGGTGACGAGGTTTCACAACAAGCTGGTAATGCTTTGAGGAGTTGAGTAAGTAGACATGAGGTAAGATAAGAAATGACCTTTGCAAAACAGAGGGCTCCTCACCTTGGCATCCGAGAGTCACACACTTAGCCTCACTGTACCCAAAGAGAAATTCCTTTGGAATTAATGAGTATTTTCAAAGACCTCTACAGTTATGTCTTCTGGTTAAAAGATAATAGAAGGAGGGGTTCTTGGGTGCCTCAGTTAGTTAAGCAACTGCCTTCACCTTGGGTCCTGATCCCAGGGTCCTGGGACAGAGCCCCACACTGGGCTCCTTGGTCACCAGGGACTGTGCTTCTCCCTCTCCCTCTCCCTGTTACTGCATCTGTTTGTGCCCTCTATCTCAAGTAAATAAATAAAATTTTTAAAAAAGATAATAGAAAGAAAACTGTGTGTTTACTTGGGGGTAATGATAGCCCCTGATATGTTTGACATAATTTGGGTTATTTCCCTCTTATTTTTATCTAGATTGATAGAGCAGGAATCGTAAAATTAAATCATAAAAATAAAATAGAATGAATTTTTGTATCATACTCAGTCAATCTTGATTTAGTGTTATTATGAGCCAAAACAAACTATAAGCATTTTTTAAAAAATTTACCTACCTTTCTTTTTAAAATCTTATATTTCCTCTGTGCTATGTATAATACATGCTTAATAAATACTGATTTTTATTAAATAATGACTATTATTTTATTGTGAGGATAAGCATTTTAATGAGCTAATTTTAATGAGAAAATACCACACATCTCACTTTCTGGTTTATTGTTTATGTTGGTTTACATTGAACAATTAAAATCACTCTCAGGTTAATTGTGGACATTGCCCCATTGTTTTATATTGCCTTGACTGGGAGTGAGTAATTCATTTTATAAAATACCGTTTACCCTCTCTGTTGATTAGTTTCCTCCAGTGTAAAATGAGAACATTTGATGACATGATAACTAAGACATTTTCTAAACTATTTTCCATTCTCTGCATTGAGTTCCTGCAACTCCTAATGCATACATAATTCCTTCATTGCATAAATATTCCCCTCTCTCAGAATGGAATCATTTTATATTTATATATTCTTTATCCCTGTACATCAGATATTTATAAGCTTGAAGATTCTGTGCCATGTGCATGTTACTACAACAGTATTTTCTTTTGTTCTCTGATGCACTAATTCCAAAGTGCTATCCTCTTCTTTGCTTCTTTTCTATTTAGCACTTAGGTCCCTAATGATTAGGTTGAAGTGAATTTCTTCATCTGTCAGGGGCTTATTTAGGTCTCAGGACAGATAGTCCATTTTTACAATTTACTTTTTTTCCCCAATTCCATTTGTACAATTTACTCCCTTACTGCAAAGACTGAAATGATACTCTTTTGCATTTTCTGTTGATTTTCATGGAGGTTTGGCCCATTATGCCTGATGGACTTCTAAAATCACTCACTGAGTCCTGTGGGATTATTTGTGACTCTTTCTTGGAAATGTGAAAACTTATTTACCCAAGTGATGTGATCCTTTTCTTTGTGTTTTTGCTTTTTTTCCGCCCAACACACAAGGCAACTTGTCTTTGCCACAGTAATTCTGTTTCTCATTTTTTTTTTTTTTTAAATCTTCTGCGGAATTCTCAAGAAAGAAGTCTTGGTAGAATTGAGAAACAGTGTTTTATTTGTATCTCACCATTCCCCCCACCCCCGGCTTTTTTTTTTTTTTTCCTCTTTCATTAGTGCAGACCCTTGTTAGAATGAGTTTATATGCAAGTTTGCTCTGAGAACATTATTTGACAGTCAGATCTATTTTCTGAGAGTACATGGAAATAGAGTAGCGCTGTTTTAAAATGCTGGAGCTGAGAAACTAGAGAGTAGTTTTGTGCTCACCAGCTTGTATCACCTTCCACTCTCCTTGAAAGATGGACTTTTTGATTTGTGTATATTCTATTACAATCCCTAGAAAGAACAGAAGGGAGAATGGAAACAATTTAAAGAAGGCTTATAAAGTTAGTAAGAATTTGTTCTGGGTCTTTGATCCTTTCTTCTGGACCATGTCTATACGTTCGATGTAAAATAGAACAGTTTAGTCAAATCCATGGAATAACAGGCTATATTCTCAGACCATTTTTCATTTTGTATTTTTGTCCCTGGGTGTTCTCATAGCTTTAATGATTATATTCTCTTAGTCATGAATAATATAATAACAAGGAACAAAAGCCAACTCTAAAGATCTAGGAAAAACAAACAAACAAACAAACAAACCCAAAGAAGCAGCTGGTGGAAATCAGCTGCAAGGTTAACTGGACTTGGAAAGAACTATAATGTCACTAAGTTTCAGTTCTGTATCTTTCAAGAGCTCTTTGTTTTGCTTCTGTCTTTTTCATTTCCCTTTCCCTCTGCAGTCTCAATTTTTGCAGCTATTTGTCTATAGCAATCAGGACTGCTTCAATATGCAGTGTCGCTTTCAGACACAGGCAAGGGGAAATTATTTCTAGGTTCTGCTCAATTTTTTTTCCCCTTGCTAGACCAAGCTATGAATACCTGGGGTCTAGAATTCTTTGATAGACTAGCCTCAAATATCCCACAGCACCTCTGGAATCTTCCTCCTCAGGCACATCCTCCTGAGGATGTGTGAGCTCATGCAGTAGGTGTGTGTCTCTGTGTTGTCCCTAGTGTTGTCAATGGGACAGAGGTTTCCAGGGACACAGATACCCTCGCTTTATGGATAAGCCCCTTTCTAGAAAGAGAATGATTCAGGGCCACTGGACAGCTCTCCCTGTGTCTCTACATTCTTGCAAGAAATTTTTAAAGTTCTGAAAATTGTATATTCAGATCTGTTTTTGTAATGATACATTTGTCAACAAAAGAACCTAGCACATATTCTTTTAAATAATGTATTAGCTTGGGGCGCCTGGGTGGCTCAGTTGGTTAAGCGACTGCCTTCAGCTCAGGTCATGATCCTGGAGACCCGGGATCGAGCCCCACATTGGGCTCCCTGCTCGGCAGGAAGCCTGCTTCTCCCTCTCTCACTCCCCCTGCTTGTG
Source organism: Spilogale gracilis (assembly GCA_004023965.1). NCBI lineage: Eukaryota > Metazoa > Chordata > Mammalia > Carnivora > Mephitidae > Spilogale > Spilogale gracilis. The sequence goes on along the minus strand of PITA01001558.1, from coordinate 117,471 downwards.
TTCCCTTTCTCACTGTGTTTCTCTCAAATAAATAAATAAAATATATTTAAAAAAAAATAAATCACCCTCCTCTCTCCAAACATGTTTTTTAAAAAAAAAAAAATAATGTATTAGCTTGATTTGATAACTCTTACATGTTTATATTCATAGTACATGAGGTACATTTGTATTTTTGCCCTGGATTCCACAGATGTTAGAGTAAATCTATGCTAATGTGAATATATGCAAATATTCCCCAATAACTAATTAACTTATCTCTTTGTCACATTTTATTTTATTTTTAATAATAATTTATTTTATATTTTCAGTGTTCCAAGATTCATTGTTTATGCCCCATACCCAGTGCTCCATGCAATATGGGCCCTCCTTAATACCCACCACCAAGCTCACCCACCCCCCACCCCCCTCCCTTCCAAAACCCTCAGGTTGTTTCTCAGAGTCTAAAGTCTCTCATGTTTCATCTCCATCTCTAATTTACCCAGTTCACATTTACTTTCCTTCTCCCACTTTCCTCCATGCTACTCCTTATGCTCCATAAGTAAGTGAAACCATGTGATATTTGACTTTATCTGCTTGGCTTATTTCACTCAGCATAATCTCTTCCAGTCCTATCCAATGTTGCTACAAAAATTTGGTATTCATCCTTTCTGATGGAGGCTAATGTTCCATTGTATATATGGACCATATCTTCTTTATCCATTCGTCTGTTGAGGGGCAACTTGGCTCCTTCTATAGTTTGGCGATTGTGGCCATTGCTGCTATGAACATTGGGTACATATGGCTCTTCTTTTCACTACATCTGTATCTTTGGAGTAAATACCCAGTAGTGCAATTGCAGGGTCATAGGGTAGCTCTATTTTTAATTTTTAAGGAATCTCCACACTGTTTTCAAAGTGGCTGAACCAACTTGCATTCCCACCAACAGTGTAAGAGGGTTCCCCTTGCTCCGCAGCCTCTCTAACACTTGTTTCCTGACCTGTTAATTTTGACCATTCTAACTGGTGTAGGGTGGTATCTCAATGTGGTTTTGATTTGAATTTCCCTGATGGCTAATAATGACATTTTTTCATGTGTCTCCTAGCCATTTCTATGTCTTCTTTGGAGAAGTGTCTATTCATGGCTTCTGCCCATTTTTTGAGGTGATCATCTTTTTTTTTGGTTGTTGAGTTTGAGGAGTTCTTTATAGATCTTGGATATCAGTCCTTTGTCTGCAGTGTCATTTGCGAATCTCTTCTCCCATTCTGGGGGTTGCTTCTTTATTGACTATTTCCTTTGCTGTGCAGAAGCTTTTTATTTTGATGAAGTCCCAAAAGTTCATTTTCATTTTTGTTTCCTTTGCCTTTGGAGATGTGTCTTAAAAGAAGTTGCTGTGGCTAATGTCAAAGAGTTTACTGCCTATGTTCTCCTCTAGGATTTTGATAGATTCCTGCCTCATGTTGAGTTCTTTAATCCATTTCAAATTTATCTTTGTGTATGGTGTAAGAGAATGGTTGAGTTTCCTTCTTCTATATATAGCTGTCCAATTTTTCCCAGCACCATTTATTGAAGAGACTGTCTTTTTCCACTAGATAATTTTTCCTGCTTTGTTGAATATTATTTGACCATACAGTTGAGCATCCATTATGGACCTCTACTCTTTTCCATTGGTCTATGTGTCTGTTTTTGTGCCAATACCATGATGTCTTGATGATCATAGCTTTGTAATAAAGTCTGAAATCAGGTAATGTGATTAACCCAGCTTCGTTTTTCTTTATCAACATTTCCTTAGAAATTCAGGGTCTTTTCTGGTTCCATATAAATTTTAGGATTGTTTGTTCTAGCACTTTGAAAAATGTTAGTGGAACTTTTATCGGGATGGCATTGAAAGTATAGATTGCTCTGGGCAGTATATATGTTTTAACAATGTTTATTCTTCTGATCGATGAGCATAGAATGCTTTTCTGTATTTTTGTGTCTTCTTCAATTTCTTTCATAAATGTTATGTAGTTCCTCAAGTACAGATCATTACTTCTTTGTTTGCGTTTATTCCAAGGTATCTTATGGTTTTTGGTGCTATAGTAAATGGAATCGATTCTCTGATTTCCATTACTATATTTTCTTTTTTTTTTCAATTTTTTTTTAGATTTTATTTATTTATTTGACAGAAAGAAAGACAGCTAGAGAGGGAACACAATCAGGGGGAGTGAGAGAGGGAGAAGCAGGCTTCCCACGCAGCAGAGAGTCCAATACAGGGCTCAATCCCAGGAGTTTGGGACCATGACCTGAGCCAAAGGCAGTCATTTAACCAACTGAGCCACCCAGGTGCCCCTCTATTTCTATACTTTCATTTTTAGTGTATAAGAACACAAATGATTTCTGTGTACTGATTTTGTATCCTGCCACATTACTGAATTGCTGTATGAGTTCTAATAGTTTGGGGTGGAATCTTTTGGGTTTTCCAAATAAAATATATCATCTGTGAAGAGAGAGAGTTTGACTTCTTTGCCAACTTGAATACCTTTTATTTCTTTTTGTTGTCGGATTGCTGTTGCCAGGACTTCTAACACCAGGTTGAACAGTAGTGGTGAGAATGGGCATCCTTATTTTGTTCTTGGTCTCAATTGGAAGGCTCCCAGCTTTTCCCCACTGAGAATGATACTGCTGTGGGTCTTTCATAGATAGATTATATGAGGTTGAGGAATGTTCCCTGTATCCCTATACTTGGAATAGTTCTAATCAGGAATTGATGCTGTATTTTGTCAAATGCTTTTTCTGCATCAATTGAGAGGACCATGTGGTTCTTCCATCTTCTTCTATTGAATTGTTCTATCACATTGATTGATTTGCAAATGTTGAACCACCCTTGCATCCCAGAGATAAATACCACCTGCTCGTGGTGGTGGATAATCTTTTTAATGTCCTGTTGGATCCTATTAATCAGGATCTTGTTAAGAATCTTGGCATCCCGGCGCCTGGGTGGCTCAATGGATTAAAGCCTCTGCCTCTTTGGCTCAGGTCCTGATATCAGGGTCCTGGGATTGAGGCCCACATCAGACTCTCTGCTCAGCAAGGAACCTGCTTCTTATGCTCTCTCTGCCTGCCTCTCTGCCTGCTTGTGATCTCTCTCTCTTTGTCAAATAAATAAATAAAATCTTAAAAAAAAAAAGAATCTTGGCATCCATATTCATCAGGGATATTCCTCTGAATTTCTCCTTTTTGATGGGGTCTCTGCCTGGTTTGGGAATCAACGTAATGCCAGCTTCATAGAAAGAGTCTGGAAGTTTTCCTTCTGTTTCTATTTTTTGAAACAGCTTTAGGAGAAGAGGTATTTCTTCTTTGAATGTTTGGTAGAATTTCCTGGGGAATCTGTCAGGTCCTGGGCTCTTGTTTTTTGGGAGGTTTTTGGTCACTGCTTCAATTTTGTCACTGGTTGTCACATTCAGGTTGTCAATTTCTTCCTGTTTCAGTCTTGGAAGTTTATAGGTTTCCAGGAATGTGTTCATATCTTTTAGGTTTCTTAACCTATTGGCATATAATTGTTGATAGTAATTTCTGATGATTGTTTCTATTTCCCTGGTGTTAGTCATGATCTCTCCCTCTTCATTCCAAATTTTATTAATTTGGGTCCTCTCCCTTTTGTTTTAGATTAGTTTGGCCAATGGTTTATCAATCTTATTAATTCTTTCAAAGAACCAGCTTCTAGTTTTGTTGATGTGTTCTACTGTATCTCTAGTTTCTAATTCATTGATCTCTGCTGTAATCTTAATTATTTCCCTTCTAGTGTGTGGAGTTCACTTACTTTGTTGTTGATTTTCCAGTTCTTTAAGGTATAAAGAGAGTTAGTATATTTGGGATTTTTCAGTTTTTTATAGTGAGGCTTGGATGGCTATATATTTGCCCCTTAGGACTGGCTTTGCCATATCCCATAGGTTTTGGACTGATGTGTCTTCATTCTCATTGGTTTACATGAACTGTTTAAGTTCTTTAATTTCCTGGTTGATCCAAACATTCTTGAGCAGGATAGTATTTATCTTTCAAGTGTTTGAATTCCTTCCAAACTTTTTCTTGTGGCTGACTTCCAGTTTCAAGGCACTGTGATTAGAGAATATCCAGGGAATAATCTCAGTCTTTTGATATCAGTTGAGCCCTGATTTATGACCTAGTATGTGGACTATTCTGGAGAAAGTTCCATGTGTGTTTGAGACAAATGAGTATTCTGTTGTTTTAGGGTGGAATGGTCTGAATATAGCTATGGTGTCCATCTGGTTGAGTGTGTCATTCAAAGCTGTTGTTTTCTTTATTGATTTTCTGTTTAGATCATCTGTCCAGTGTTGAGAGTGGCTTGTTAATATCTCCTACAATTAATGTTTTTGTATCAATATGGCTCTTTATTTTTCTTAACAGTTGGCTCATGTAGTTGGCTGCTTCCATACTAGGGGTATAAATATTTACAATTGTTAGATCTTCTTGGTGAATATACCCTTTATGAATGATATAGTGTACTTTTGTATCTCTGACAACAGTCTTTAGGTTAAAATCTAATTTATCTGATAGGAGGATCGCTATCTCAGCTTTCTTTTGAGGTCTCTTGGCATGAAAGGTAGTTCTCCATCCCCTCACTTCCAGTCTGGATGTATCTTTAGAGTCAAAATGTGTCTCTTGTAGATAGCATAAGGATGGGTCCTGCCATTTTATCCAGTCTGCAACCCTGTGCCGTTTTATGGGAGCATTTAGGCTGTTGACATTGAGAGTGATTATTGAAAGATATGTTTCTATTGACATCATGTTGCCTATGAAGTCCTTGTTTCTAAAGAAGAATAAGAAGAATAAGATGGGAAGGTGGTTACAGACCCTTGATGTGGCGAGGAAAGTATTTCAGTTCCTCCTGGGTGTATCTTATTATTTTTGTTAGAGGACTCAACTTTCTAGAGATATGGGCAGTATTCAAGAGGAAAGAAGGATTACCTTGAAGCTTACATCTATAAGTGTTTTTTTAAAAAAAGAAAAAAAAGGAAAGAAAGGCATATATATGTATGAAAGTATATGTATGGTATATGTATATACAAAGGTATATGTATGAAAAAAGTTCAAGTTAAAATTATTATGGAATGTATCAAATATCAAGTTGTAATAATAAGTAGGTTAAAAAATAAAAGAATAAAAATTGTGAGAATGAATTTAAAATCTAAAAAAAATTGAAAAAAATAGAAAGAAATTAAAAAAAAAATGAAAAGAAAAGCTATAGCTATAAAATATACAGGTTTTGGGGCAGCACAGGGAGCTTAATACATTGTTTTTTTCCCCCAGATGTTGGGGTTTTATAGTTTTATGACGACCTTGTACTGGTTGCCCTCTTGCTCTTTTGGCTTGCCTTCTGGGGGAAGAGCCTAAGGTGGTGTTTTTCAGTCAGTCTTGCTTGTGGTGAGTCACCCTGCCCCCTACCAAGGGACTGAGCTTATGAAAACTGTTTTCTCAGGCTTTTGTTCTCTGGAGGTTTTTGTTGTTTTATGGATTTTTGCAGCTTTTCTGAGAGGCAAAGTAAGCTGTCCACACCCAGACATTCTTCTCAGAGAGAAGCCTCAGTCTGCTCCCCTCTATCTGGTCCAGACCACACCCCCCCTTTGCAAACCCCCCTGCACACCGCCACCTGTCACAGGTGGTGTGTACCCCGAGTTACTGCAATAGTCACCCTAGGCCCCTGCTTGTCTCTGTACCCACGTGCCACAGAAGTCACGAGCGATATTGGTTTGTGTGAGCCTGCCGTTGCCAGGAGTGATGTTTGGAGCTCACACCCGTGCTGGGTGCACTGGGGCCCCACCGGCCGAATGTCGCACAGAAGGCTGCGAGCCAAGGGGCCTATGGTGCGGGTGCCATGCACCCAGCCTGAGTGTGATGCTAGCAGCCAAAAGCCACAGGCTAGGGGAGTCCTGCCGATGTACTCAGGCACTGGTGAGTGCTGGCTACTGCCCATCCAGGAACACAGTATTAGGTCCATGTCTGTGGCCATAAGATTCCCCCAGTTGCCGCTTAAGACCCTTTATTTTTGAGTGCTTTTAAGAGACTCCAAGTTGATGCTGGTCCCAAACACAGGGCACTTTTGTATTGGGATATTACTTTCCAATGGGTCCTGTCTGGTGGTTCCGTCCCCCTTCTGTTTACCCTCTGAATTCAGTCTGAGCACTCCCACTTTGCTTTACCTCTCCGCTAATGCTTTTCTGCCCCCGTAGACATACAGAACTGTGTAGTCTTACATCCCAGGCTCATTTCATGGGTGTTCAGAGTGTTCTGGTAGATATTTAGCTCACTTCAGGGGACCCGTTGAAACAGGGTCTGCTACTACTCTGCCATCTTGCCCCCTCCCCTTCTCTGTCACATTTTAAATTCTCTGGGATAGAAATTAATTTTTCCTAACTTGATGAGATGTTTTACTTGAATGTTACCCAGGAATGTCCAATTTATGTTGTTTAAAATTAAATCCATGACTTTCTACTCCTAACATGTTACTTTTATATTTCATTCATTTAAGTGCATATTTTTTATTGAAGTAAATTTGCGTATAACATTCTATAGGTTTTAGGGGAACAACATTATAGTTCAGTATGTGTATGTACTACAAAGTGGTCACCACTGAAAGTCTGGTTATCATGTATCACAATACCAATTAACCCTCTTAACCCATTTTGCTGATTCCCAATGCTACTTTCCTCTGGTAAGCATCATCTGTTCTCTATACCTATGAGTTTGTTTCTGTATTTGTCTTGTTTTGTTTTAGATTCCACATATGACTGCCGTTGTTACAGAAATTTTATTCCTTTAGTACCTGCAGTTCTTGGTCACACTGCTTCAAAGAATGAAAAAGCAGACCAGATGGAATGTGGTGGGCAGCAAAGCAAAGTTTATTGAGTGACAGTATAAAGCTCCTGGAGAGGGAGGAACCCAAAAGGTTGCTGTTTTGACATTCAAATCTAGGGATTTTTATAAGCTCTTTTGATCATCCTAAGTGTGGCTCTCCTGTGGATTGCCTGCTAAGCTGTGCCAAGCAGGGCTTTCAACATGCACCCATCTACCTGTTGGGTCATCGCTCACATGTTGATGGTCTTTTGGGCTGACACCTGGAGTCTAGCTGCCTCAAGTTGTAATAGTGACCAATGTTTTATGATTAATTGTTTTGTTTCAGGATTTTTGCAAAAATCACTTCTGTAGAGTTTTCTAGACGGGATGCTACTGTAGTCTTGTGTCAGCTGTAAAACAGGATGCTAGTGTGGTTTTGTCTTAGCTGTCCCAGCTCCTTGTTTTCTAGTTGGGGACCCTGGCCCTGACTACCTAAATGTCCAACTAACTCCTAATAACATCACATAGTGATATATTTGTATTTGTTTGCCTGGCTTATTTTTCATAGCATACTATCCACAAAGGCCATCTATGTTGTCACAAATGGCAAGGTTTCATTCTTATTTATGACTGAGTAGTATTCCACTGTGTGTGTGCGTGTGTATGTGTGTGTGCGTGTGTGTGTGTGTGTGTGTGTGTGTGTGTGTGTGTACTACATCTTTATTCTCTCATTTACTGATCGATATTTAGGTTGCTTCCATATATTGCTTATTATAAAGCTGCAATGAACAAAAGGTGCATATATCTTTTTCAAATTATTCCTTTTGTTTTCTTCATATCAATATCCAGATGTAGAATTGTGGGATCATATTGTAGATCTATTCTTGATTTTTAAAGAAATTTTATACAATTTTCCATTGCTGCACCAATTTATACTCCCACCAACACTGTACAGGGATTCCCTTTTCTTCATATCTTCAGGAATATTTGTTTTTTTTCTTGTCTTTTTTTTTGGTAATAGCCATTTTAACATGTGTGAGGTAAAGGCTCATTGTTTTGGTTTGCTTTTCTCTAATGATGAGTGATGTTGAACATCTTTTGATATGCTTGTTAGACATTTTTATGTCTTATTTAGAATAATGTCTCTTGTTGTCCTTTGCCCATTTTTTTTATTGTGTTGCTTTTTTATTGTTCAGTTGTAAAAGCTTTTTGTATTTTTTGTATTTGCAAATATGTTTTCACATTTGGTAGGTTGCTTTTGACAATGGTTTCCTTTGCTGTGTGGAAGCTTTTTAAATTAATGTAGTCCCATTTGTTAATTTTTGCTCTTGTTTTCTTGACCTTTGGAATCAGAACCACAAGCATGTCACTGAGACTGATGTCAAGGCAATTATTGTCTATGCTTTCTTCTAGGAGGTTTACCGTTTCAGGTCTCTGATTCAAATCCTTAATCCATTTTGAATAACTTTTTGTGTATGGTGAAAAAAATAGTGATCTGGTTTCATTCTTTTGCATTTGGCTCTCCAGTTTTCTCAGTACCATTTACTGAAGATACTATTTTTTTCCCCAGGGTATGTTCTTGGCTCCTTAGTCATAACTTAGTTGTCCAAATATGCCTAAGTTTATTCTGGGCTATCAGTTAGGTTTGATTGACCTGAATGTCTGTTTTTATACCAATACCATGCTTTTTTGATTACTGTATCTTTGTCATATAGTTTGAAACCAGAGAGTGCGATACCTTCACTTTTGTTCAAATAACGTCTATTTGAGATCTTCTGTGGTTCCATACCGATTTTAAGATTACTTGTTCTAGTTTTGTGAAAAATGCCATTAGAATTTTTTTTAAAGATTTTATTTGTTTACTAGAGAGAGAGAGAGAGCACAAGAAGGGGGAGCAGCAGGCAGACGGAGAGGGAGAAGCAGGCTCCCCACTGAACAGAGAGTGGGATGTGGGGCTCAATCCCAGGACCCTGGGATAATGACCTGAACAAAGGCAGATGTTTAACTCACTAAGCCACCCAGGTACCCCGACCATTAGAATTTTGATAGGGATTGCATTGAGTCTGCAGATTGCTTTGGATAGTATAGACATCTTGGCAATATTTTTTCCAATCCATGAGCACAGAATATCATTTCATTTTTTGTGTCTTTAGTTTCATTCATTAGTGCCCTATAGTTTGCAGAGTACAGGTGGTTCACCTATTTGGTTAGATTTATTTCCAGGTATTTTATTATTTTTGATGCAGTTGTATATGAAATTATTTTCTTAATTTCTCTTTCTTATGGTTTATTTTTAATGTATAGAGATGTCCCAAATTTCTGTATATTGATTTTCTGTCTTACAAACTTACTAACTTCATCTATTAGTTCTAAAGTTTTTTTGCTGGAGACTTTAGGGTTTTCTGTACACAATTTTATGTCATCTCAAATAGTAACAGTTTTGCTTCTTCCTTACCACTTTGGATGTCTTTTATGTCTTTTTCTTGACTCATTGCTGTGACTAGGCCTTGCAATACTATTTTGAATAAAAGTGGCAAGGTGGGCATCTTTGTGTTGTTCCTGATCATAGAGGAAAAACTTTCAGTGTTTTATCATCGACTATAATATTAGTTGTAGGTTTGTTGTATATGACCTTTATTATGTTGAGGTAGGTTTCCGCTCTACCCGTTTTGTTGAAAGTTTTTATCATAAATTGTGTTGAATTTTGTCAAATGCTTTTTCTGCCTCTATTGAGATAATCATATGATTTTTATCCTTCATTTTGCTCATGTGATATATCATACTGATTTGTGAGTGTCGAGAATACTAGCATCCCTGAAATTAATTCCACTTGATCGTGGTGTATGATTCTTTTAATGGATTGCTGATATGGGTTTGCTAAGATTTTATTGAGGATTCTTGTATTTCTGTTCATCAGGGATCTTGGTGGTAATTTTATTTTTTGTAGTGTCTTTGTCTGGTTTTGGTATCAGGGTAATGCTGGCTTCGTAAAATGAGTTTATTAGCATTCCCTACTCTTCAGTTTTTTGGAAAAGTTTGAAAAGGGTAGGTATCAGATTTTCTTTGAATGGTAGCGTTAAACTGTCTGATCCTGGACTTCCGTTTGTTGGGAAGCTTTTGATTAATAATTAATCTTCTTGCTAGAAATTAGTCTATTCCAATATTCTATTTCTTCATGATTCCATTTTGGAAGATTGTATGTTTCTTGAAATTTATCCATTTCTTCTAGCTTATCCAAATGTTGGAGTATAATTACTCATAATAAGCTTTTTTTTTTATTCTTGTATTTCTGTGATCTCAGTTCTAATTTTCCCTTCTTTTTTGTTTTTATTTTTTGCACCCTCTTTCTTTTGTTCTTGTTTAGCTTTTGTTAATTAAAATTTTTTTTTTAAATAACAATCTTCTGGCTTCATTAATCTTTTTGTTTTTTTAATCCTTATATGATTTATTTCTGCTCCGATTGTTCTTATTTTTTTCCCTTTTTTCTAACACTCACTTTATTTGTTCCTTTTCTAGTTATTTTAGATGTAAAGTTAGATGGTTTATTTGAGATTTTTCTTGTTTCTTATGAACTTTCCACTTCAAACTGCTTTTGCTGCATCCCACAGATTTTGGTATGTCACATTTCCGTTTTCATTCATCTCTAAATATTTTTTTTATTTCTTCCTTGATTTCTTTCATGACTCATTAATTGTTCAGTAGCCTATTATTTAATCTCTACATATTTGAGATTTTTTCAGTATTCTTAATGTAATTGAGTTCTACTTTCATGCTATTGTGGTCGCAAAAGAAGCTGAATTCTTGAATTTATTGATACTTGTTTTGTAGCCTAACATGTAATCTAGCCTGGAGACTCTTCTCCAGGCTAGATTACATGTTTGTAATGTGTCTTTTGCTGCTTTTGAAATGAATGTTCTGTATATGTCTGTTAAGTCCATCTGGTGTAATATGCCACTTAAAGCTAATGTTCCCTTGTTGACTTTCTGTCTAAATGATCTACCCAATGATGTGAGTCAAGTTAAAGTCTCCTAGCATTATTTCATTGCTGTCAGTTTCTCCTTTTAGGTCCATTAATATTTGCCTTATATACTTTGGTTCTCCTATTTGGGTTTATATATACTAATCTGTTATATCTTCTTGCTAAACTGATCCTTTAATGTGATATGATGCCCTTTCTTTGTCTTTTATTACTATATTTGTTTTAAAGTCCATTTTGTTTAATATAAGTAAGTATATCAGCTCTCTTTTATTTCCATTTGCACAGAATATCTTTTTCCATCCCTTTATTCTCAGACTGTGTGTGTCCTTACTTCTGAAGTGAGTCTATTATAGGCAGCAGATAGATGTATCTTGTTTCTTTATCCATTTAGTCCCTCTCTTTTGATCAATGTAGTATGTTTCCATTTAAAGTGATTATTGATAGGTGTGTACTGATTGCCATTTTGTAAACTGTTTTCTGGTTGCTTTTGTTATTCCTTTCTGTGTCTGCTTTCTTTTTCTCTTCCCTTTTGATTTATTTAATGTTATGTTTGGATTACTTTTTCATTTTGTCTATTTACTATAATTTGATGCTTTGTAGTTACCATGAGGTTTGCATATAACATTCTATGTATATAATGGTTGATTTTAACTTGATAGAAACTTAAATTTGAACACATTCCAAAACTTTACATTTTTTATCCCTCCTCAATGTTTTATATTTGTTATGTCACATTTTACATCTTTTCATTTTTTGTATCCCTTGACTATTTTAGTTTTAGTTAATTTTACTATTCTGTCTTCTAACCTTCATACTTGCTTATAAGTGATTGATATGCTCTCTTTACTATCTTTACCTATTACAGTGAGATTTTTACTTTTGTGTGTTTTTATTATTGATGTTTCTTTTCAGCTTTTTAAAGTTTTATCCTTTTTTTAAAAAGATTTTATTTATTTATTTGACAGAGAGAAACACAGCCAGAGAGGGAACACAAGCAGGGGGAGTGAGAGAGGGAGAAGCAGGCTTCCCACTGAGCAGGGAGCCCGATGTGGGGCTCAATCTAAGGTTTCCAGGATTATGACCTGAGCCGAAGGCAGGCGCTTAACCAACTGAACCACCTAGGCGCCCTGTAAGCTTTATCTTTTTTCCTATGTTTGATTTAGTAGTGATGAATTCCTCAGTTTTTCCATATTGGAAATTTTCTTGACTTCTTGAACCTGCATCTCCCAGGTAAGAGAAGTTTTCAGCTATTATTTCTTCAAATAAATTTTTTGACCCTTTCTCTTTTTTCTTCTTTTGGGACCCCAGCAATGCACACATTGTTCCTACTCGATATTGTCTCAAATGTCCCTTAAGTTATTTTCATTTTTTTAATGTTCCTTTTTCCTTTTTTGCTACTCTGTCTGGGTGTTACAACTCATCGATCTGTTCTTCTGCTTTATCCAGTCTGCTGTTGAACCACTCTAGTGTATTTTTCAGTTCAGTTATATTCTTCATCTCTGTAACTTCTGTTTGATAGTTTTGAACATTTTCTGTCTCTTTTTTGAAGTTCTCAATATGTTCATCCATTGTTCTCCTGAGTCTGGGGAGGGATCTCTATGATAATTACTTTGAAACTTTTGAGGGTGCCTGGGTGGCTCAGTTGGTTAAGGATCTGCCTTCAGCTCAGGTCATGATTCCAGGGTTCTGGGATCAAGCCCCATGTAGGGCTCCCTGCTTTGTGGGGAACCTGCGTCTCCCTCTCCCTCTGCTCTGCTCCCCCTGCTTGTGCTCTTCATATCTCTCTCTCTCTCTCTCTCTCTCTCTGTCAAATAAATAAAATCTTTAAAAAATCATCAGGTATATTGCTTATTTCTATTAAGGTCTTTTTCTGAGTTTTTATTATTCTTTCTTTCTAATGTATTCCTCTGTCTCTTCCTTTTGTTTGTTTCTCTGCCTTTGTTTCTATGTATTAGCCAAATCAGCTATCTCTCCTAATCTTCAAAGAGTGGTCTTCTATGAAAGATGTCCTATGGTGCTCAGAGTGCTATTTCTCTGCCACCAGCACCTGGCAATCAAAGGCTATTTCCTGTGTGAACTGTGTACATTAACCTTCTATAGTGAGGCTGTAGTTGTGACCTGGTGGGTGGATGAGCTCTCAACTATGTGCATTCAGCACATTTTTATTGAGAACTGATTTTTGAGTCAGGTACTCTGATAGTCAGTGGGGACAAAATAATGGGAAATCTGTACACAGTGTTTGTTTAGATGTAGTGGAAGAGACTCATTCTGTGTTTCAACTGGGAGTACTGTCACATACTTTATCAATCTCCAGATCTTAAATTTATTTATGATTTGGTATCTTTCACCTTAGCCTTAGCTGATCAGTTATCAATCACAGTTGATTTTACCTCTTAATATTCCTATTTGTCACCTTTTCCTTATCCTTGCTGCCACAATCTTAATTCCACCCTAACTGCTTTCTTTTACCTAGACTTTTTACTTGAGTTTTATTTGTTTTTTTCTTGCCTTCAGGTTTGTTTTTCTCAAATAATTAAAACAAAAATATGTCACCTCACTTACCTACTTGACTATAATTTATCAATCCTTATGTGCTAGCTCCTGTTTCCTTACTGACCTCACTCACCCATTCCTTCCCAAGACAAATACTAATTACTTATAGAATAGGTTTAGTTTACCACAGGAGAAAAGGACTTCCGTGAACAGTTTTCTACTTACCTTCTTCCGTAATTGTCCCCACTCTCAGTTAGAATATTAAATTTCAGTAGCACCAGTTTCTAGTTCTTCTTCCTTTGCCTGGAACACTCTTTTTCATAAAATTAGACCTTTTCTAGTCTCTCCTATGTCTTCTTCTACACACCCACACACACACACGTGTAGTTTGGTTATTTTTTTATGTGATTTTATTGCAAGCACTCATGCAATGACTATAAGGGCATCTACCTAAAGTATGGAAATAGCATGCACAATGCACACACACACACACACACACAGTCCTGAATATATTCATTTTACCAGATTTTAACTACTAAAGAGTAGCACTATTTTTACCAAAAAGCAGGTCATCAATAAATACACTTAACCTAAACACACAAAAAAGTTTGGTAACTTGTGATCTATCAAAGTTCTTTTAACTTATTTTTAATTTTTTTTTAAATTGACATCATTTCTCTTGTTCACCTTGTAGCCCCTGTTGTAAACTTTTCCAGATGAAACACTTATGTCTCTAAGATAAATCCTAAAGTCAATAGTGTTGCTTTGAATTTGGACAAAATAAAAGGGGTCAGAGGTTTTCACCTAGAGTCTTGTGGTTACACTGAATAAATGTAAGCCATTCATCCCGATATACAGTAATATAAAAACTCTTCATCTTCAAATGTCTCTAGACTGCAAATAGGGATTTTTATTTTAAGTATATAAAGATGACCTATATTCTAAAGAAGTTTATACCATCCGCAGGAATAAGGAACAAGATAGTGAAATAAGTTTAGTTATGTAGATGATTACTGAGTAGACTTCCAAATATACATACCCCATGGTTTATACCTGGTTGCAGGAACCCAACTCTGGTAGGCAGACAGTAGGAATGATTAGGGACATCTTTAAGATCCCAAAGTCTCTTAATTGTATTTCATTTTATTTATATAAATCAAGTAAATAGCAACATGACTTATCCATTTAATTTGTTCATTTGAATCCTAGTAGATAGATCCCAAATCCTGATATGTGTTCCCATTTTTTTTTCAGTTTCTGAAATACTTTCTAATTCTCCTTTGATTTTTTTTTCTTTGATCAATGAAATACTTTCTAATTCTCCTTTGATTTTTTTTTCTTTGATCAATGAACTATTTAGAAGTTTGTTAGTTTTCAAATGCTTGGATATTTTGTAGATAGGTTTGTATCATTTATAATTTAATATTTTGTGATAAGAGAACATATATTGTATGATTTGAATCATTTTAATTTTGAGGTTTATTTTATGGCTCAGGATATGGTCTATCAGTATATAATGTATTATAAATACAAAAATAAATGGCATAGTAATTATCAAGCATTTCACATTTTTCACCCAATAGACATGTTTTCTAATTATAATAAAATGTTATAAATATAAAAAAGGTATATGGGCATTATTCCATGGAATACTACTGTAGTCAAGGAACAAGTTATGATTTCAATAAAATTGTCATTTTCTTGGCACTTACTACAGGACAAGACACAGACATGGTGTATTTATTGTAACTTTGGGACTTGGATGTTGTTTCTCTTATTGAGAAAAGATTTCAGAATTAGTGGAACTGGATCATAGGATCAGGATAATTTTAAGAACTTGACAATGAGAAGGTATCATTTCAATCTGGACCATAGAATTAAAAATAGACATCTTCAAAGACTTAAATACCTATTTGAAGACTTCATCTTAATTTAAAATTCATGTAGATGAAAATTTTAATTAAATTTTATTGTATTTAGTCATTAGACCAAGTCTCCCTGGATTTAGTACCCCTTTGTTGAATGCTGATATACAATCTAAATGAGAGGCAACTGCTCCAACCTCTGAAAGATTGCTTTTCTGAAAGTTTGCATCTAAATCTGAAATGCATTCCAATTCACAGCAAGACAAAGATCTGGTGTTCTCTGGATAATAATAATATCATTTTGTCTTTTTTGAGCACTTATCTCTGAGGAACTAATGTGATTTACAAGAATTATCTCATTAGTTCATATAATATTCTTATGAAGAAAGAAGATGGAAGCTAATGTTGTCTGTTTTTTAACAGAATTCTCTAGGTACAGCCTGGGAAATTTGATTAGATAAGTGAGCCATATTCCCAACACCCTATTCTAAGAGAAACTATCTTTCAAACACTGGTAGCATTATTAACATTCAAAAGACAATTTAACCATCCTAAAGTTTTCAGAGTGTATACCAGGTAGAGGAGCAAGCCATACATAAAGGTGCTTATAATAGGGTGCATTTTTAAGAACCCAGATTTTATAGATTCTCTATTAAATCAAACAATTCACTTATGTAGTAGATTTCTTAAATTAAAAAAATGAATGCATGGTATCTTTTGAACAGTTTTTGGCCTTATTAGTAAGATAAAATTAAAAAAAAATCTTACTAAGGAGTTCATAAATACATATATGCTCTATGGATGTCTCTCTTTGTCCTTGTTCATCTGTTTATCTGTCTTTCTACCTATCTAAAATAAAATAAAAATAATGTGGCATAGATAAAGAAGTTATCATTCAGGAATGAATAGAAAACTATAAGATTATTTTAAGTAAAGGTTGATTATAACACAGTTTCTTATTACCCTTAAGTAAAAGGTAAATGCCTTGCTGTGGCCTTCAAAGCTCTACATGGATTGCTCTGATTACCTATTCAGTGTCAACAAATAAAGAACTATTTCATATTTGGCTTGTCGTCCAACTTCAACTTTTCTGCCACATCCCCAGTTTCAGCTGATGATCGTGCATCTTATTTCACTAAGAAAATAGAAGCAATCAGTAGAGCATTTCCACAAGCTGTTGCTATCATATTTACAGATGTAACCTCATCTGTTCTCAGATACTCTGGCTTCTTTGATTTAGTAGAGATGAACTGTCTGTGATAACATCTAAGCTTTCCTCCCCCACATTTCTTAAGTACTAGACCCTATCCTCTAGCCTACTCAAGGCTATGCCTCAGCAATGTTCTTCTCCTGATGCATCAAATTTTTCTACTGAATCAGTCAAACAAGCTCTTATTTCTTCCATAAAAAGAAAAATATTCATGATGTTACAAATTATTTTCTATCCTTCATTCTCCCTTTAGCACTCCAAGCAAGTTCATGTTCTTAAGGCAAGCAGTGATTTATACTCTGTTAAATCCAGTGGTTGGTCCTCAGTCCTCTTCTGTACCAGCCTCAGCAGTGTTGGACCCCACTGATTGTATCCTTCCCTTTATTATTTTGTGTTCTTTTCTTTTAGTACTCTCCTCTTTAAAGCAGTTTATTCACTGGCTTTTGCCCCTGGTTTGTCATGTACTTCACTGTTTGGCCTTGTTCTTCTTTGCAATTTTCTCTGGGTTTTTTTTTTTTTTTTTTTTTCAAATTACTTACTATTGGTGTAGAGGAATTGGCAGTTCATTTTTGTAAAGATTTTATTTATTTATTTGATAGAGAGAGATCACAAATAGAGAGGCAGGCAGAGAAAGAGGGAGAAGCAGGCTCCCTGCTGAACAGAGAGACCAATGTGGGACTCGATCCCAGGTCCCTGAGATCATGACCTGAGCCGAAGGCAGAGGCTTAACCCTCTGAGCCACCCAGGCACCCCTGGCAGTTCAGTTTTTATTACATATTATCTTAAAATATACTAAAACTGTTAACTGTTTTTAGCCTATGAACAAACCAAACCTGGTTTATTTTGACACTGGCTGCAGGTTCATTTCAATGAAAGTTTGTTATGATCTAAGCTGTTGGAAGAGCTCAGTGAAGAATGAGAAAACAGTATGGTCCTACATAACTGTATATACTCACCACAGGGTTAAACTCACTGCTTGTCCTTCCCTTTTTAAAATTTATTTATTTATTTATTTATTTATTTATTTATTTATTTATTTATTTATTTAAAGATTTTATTTATTTGACAGAGAGAAACACAGCCAGAGAGGGAACACAAGCAGGGGGAGTGAGAGGGAGAAGCAGGCTTCTCACCGAGCAAGGAGCCCGATGTGGGACTCGATCCTGGGTCTCTGGGATCATGACATGAGCCGAAGACAGTCGCTTAACCAACTGAGCTACCCAGGCGCCCGCCTTTTTAAAATTTTTTTAATGTAGTTCAGTTTAGAACTGTCATAGTGCAATTGGAGGGGGCCTCAGCTTTGATGCCATGTCAGCTGACAGAGTGATTCCTAGAGGGATTAAAAAATGTTTGGTGCTCAGGAGAAGACTCAAGATGACAGAGGAATAGGAGGACCCTAAACTTTCCACATTCCTTGAATAGAGCTTGATAAATATCAAATAATTTTGAACACCCAAGAAATCAATCCAAGGACTGAGAGAGAAAAACTGCAACACTAGAGGTAGAAAACAGCCACATTATGGAAGGTAGGACTGCAGAGAATTAATGTGGGGGAGATGATTGTGGGCACTATGAAGGGAGGGAAACCTGATCACAGAGGAGCAAGAGAGAAAGAGAGAGAAAGAGTGAAAGTGCATACAAGTAATTTCACACAAAAAAGATCTCCCTCCAAACCACTGGCTGGCAAAAGAAGAGGAGATGACCACTGCAAATATTTATAAGCCGTGCAACACAAAGTCTGAAGTTTTGGAGGTCTTCATCAGCATCAGGGTCAGAGAGGAGCATGAGGAGCTTAATCAATGTGGCAAGAGTGTGAAGAGTCTATACTGTGATTGAAACTATATTCCCGAAATGAATAAAACGAAGTACAATTTAACAACATATCCAATTAATGTATCTACCACCAACCACTCCTATACACATATTAACATTGTGGTGGCAGAAAATCATGCAATATTAGTTATGCATTGTCAGCAAAAGCAGGGATCATAAAAGGCCCTGTATGAGTATTATCTTTGACGCTGTAATTCTCTCTCTTTTTCTTGTAGTTAATACACAGTGTAGTTGTAGTTTCAAGTATATGATTTCATGATTCAGTACTTACAAAAAAATCTCTTAAAGGATTATCTTTCAAGTCATGGTCCTAGAGTAAAGATGGGCACCTGGAATCTTTTCCCTTAAAGGGAATCTGAAAATATATTAAAATCAACCTAGGGTTGTTAACACTGGCCTCCTACCACTTCATATAAAACATTGGATTAAACTGTGATTATAGGGGTGTCTAGGTGCCTCAGTTGTTTAAGTGTCTTCCCACAGCTCAGATCATGATCCCAGGGTCCTGCGATGGAGCCATGCATTAGCACTTTGGGGGGGGGGGTCCCCACTCAGCAGGGAGTCTGTATCTCCCTCTCCCTCTGCTTCCCCCCACATCCCTCCATGCCTCATGCTCTTCCTCGTTTCCTCTCTCTAAAATAAATAAAATCTTAAAAAATAAAAGTAAAAAACTGTGATTATAAATAAAATAAACTCATATAAAGAATAAAATGTTATAGGTTTGATTCCAACTTTGTATTTACAAGAATGGTTTCTCAATTAGTCATAAAGTGAACTTTATCCAGCACTGTTGAATGAGCATATAAACTGAAAAATAATTTATAAAATGTAGACAAATCATTCACATATTTAATCTTTTTTATATTTTACATTAAAGCTATTTGGCAGACAAAAGGTACTCAATATTCAATTAAACCTTTATAGTTCAAACACATGCATTTTGATTTCTTCAACATTAGCCAGGTAACAATTAATGTGACTACTGTTTAAAGTGTTTTTAAGAAAAACTAGCTTAATATGTACTGAATTTAGTTTTTTTCTGAAATGAACATAAAAATATCTCCCAAAATTTCAAGAATACCTGCCCTACCAATAAATTGGAACATTTATTACTGAAGGGAACCTCTCTATCAATTTTAGAGAACAACATATGTGTACTTTCTTAGTAGATATTTTCACTAGACATCTAGGTCCTTGAAACCATGTTCAAAGCCAATTTAATTATATCTCCCCCTAAAACCTCTAATTACATTGGCTTCTCCAACTTAATTAGTGGTACAGTATCTATCATTCAAGATAACAATGCATCATCTTTAATTACTCCATCTTCTCTTTTATACACATTTCACAGAATTTACCTACCAGAGAGCTTTTAAATTCATCTGTTTCCTTTAGCACTGCTGCCTTCTCATCCCACCACCCACCCTCATTTTTCTCAGATAATCTCAATAAACTGCCAACTGTTTCCCTTGTCTATGATTTCTTCTTTCTTCAATTATCCATGTGACATTTCACTTTTTAAAATGCAACTTTGACCTATTAGAACTTTGTTTTTAGCCTTTCAATGACCTCTTCTTGTCCCCAGGATCAAATTAAGCTCTGTAGCAGAGTCCATGAGTCCCATTATGACATGACCCCTGCTTTTGCCTCTAGATGCTCTCTGCTTCATGCTTCTCTGCTTTATTCCTTTTACTCTGCCCTCTATACTCTGCATCCTAGTAATGTTACATGATGCTAATTCCCCCTTCTTTACATCAACACCACACACTTTCTTCTTTTTGGAATACTGCCTTTTTAATTGACTACTAAATTAATTTAAACTATTTAAAATCCAACTTGAATAATATAAATAAACTAAAATAAAATGGCAGTAGAAGTTGTCTCTCTGATGATGCTTTCTTTCCCCCTGACCAAGTCCAGTTTACCTCACCAAGATAGAATTATTCACTTCTTTTTTGCTATATTTCTAGTTTACACATACTTCCATTATTTCATATAGCAAGGGATGTTTTAAAATATTTACATATTTTTCCTTAAAAATATGAATTTCCTATTGAATGAGAAACATGTCTTCCATTCTAGTACCTTGCTGTCTGTTCTCTATACTGGCAAGCACCTCCTGAGTTCTCCTAACGTAATTCTAAAGCCTACCTATAATAACTGGCTTCAGTGCTGGGCTAGTTCAACTCCAAACCAGTCAGTGGGGCCTAACTTTATGTCATTTGAAAAATAAGTGTCTGTGGTAAGACAATATCATTAATCATGTGACACTGGATATAAAACAATTATAAGTATTCACTTACATTTTACTGTCTTATTGGTTATCTATTGTTGACATTGGATGAACATAGGTGTAATTGCAGTATCAGGAGTAATTAAGGCTACATCAGTGACTGATGTCACTGTGTTTATTAGTTAAGTTATAGTGATATAGTACTATGTGAGAGTGGTTAGTACTATGAATATAATTTTATTAACTTCCTATTGCATTACTAGTCCTGAAATTTGTCTGTATACCAGAAGGTATAACTTCCAGCATGCAATTGGTATAGCTTGAAGCACAATTTTAAGAAGTGAATTTTATGCCAGTTGTGGGATTAGAAGCAGGTCATGAAATATATCATGAAATATGTGAAATATAATATAATATAATATAATATTCTAAAAATTAAGGTGGTCAGTATTGATGAGGTATTTTATATCTTCAAATTGTAGCCTACTTAGCCTTCTCAACATAATCAAAACAGGAAGACTTCTGCATTTGGCTATATTAGCTACTCATTCATTCTTACTGACACCTGCTACACAGTCACGTATCCAAAACTACACATTTTGTTTTTGAGTGTATCACGTATGGCTCAAGTTTCCACAAAAACATGGCCCAACTTTTTATTCATAATCTCTTCCTTCAGCAAAACATAATTTATGTATTTTTTATGATGGGGATTCACAAACCAATAAATATTGTGTTTTTTCCACTCAATTCTGATGCTCCAATATTTATATACAGATTGCAATTCAACCATAATTATTCAGAAATTTGTCTCACTACTTTTGGTTCTGTTCTACTCTCTTGTATATGCATTATAGTTTATCAAGAGTTTTTCTTAAAATTTGCCCTGTGTCCAAAACATAATATTCTACCAAAGAGTCAAAGGACCAACCATCTGCTTTTTGTTGTCATTATTGGATATTGTATTTATGTCCCTGCGTTCTAAAATCATATTATCCTGAAATTAATATAATACTATATGTTAACTATACTGGAATTAATTTTTTTTAAAAAAACCCCAAATCAAATTAGTTTTTATGGTAGCTGCATGACACATTTGACTTATTGGTCTTAAGAGGAACAAAATGTGTAAGTATTTTTTGATATGATCTACCATTAAGATATATTTCTCTCATGCTATATTTTTTTCTTTTGGTGTAGTGCAAGATTTAAAATTACTATTAATTTTTTTTCTTTTGTTACTTAAGTTCATTCTTTCACTTCTCCAGACTTGTTTTAATTCATAGATTTGTTTTGCTGAATAATTAAAGGTACAAGTTGGTGAGGGGAATGGAACAAGTCAGACAAACTTAGCTGAAATAGCAGATGATGAAGTTTGATTCTCTCATTGAAACTGTAGTGTTTTTTTCTGTTGCTCCTAAGAGCTTTTTCTGGCCAGAAGAAGAGGAAAAACTTCTCTGAGTAGCTTAACTCTGCTCCTCAGTCTGTCTTTGGTTTGGAGGACATCCTCAAGCTCACCTTAGCTTTTACATTACTCACTGTAGGTTCTCTAAATGGTCTGAAACTATAAGGACATGTCTAATTTTTTAATAAATGCAAATAAAAAGGGAGATGTTTGCGCTCCTCTTGGTAGCTATCTTAGAAGAACTGGGCAGTGACCTCACTGGTCTTGAATCAGAGCCAGTTGGCTCCATTTCTCACACTTTTGCTAGTCCCAGGTCTCCAATTTTGGGTGGAATGAGGGATTGGCAAGCTTAGATGGTAAATGTTATCATTTTGATCCTGATACCTCTGAAATCACTTTTTTATTTAAAATATGGTGTTCTGGGTGCCTGGGCGGCTCAGTGGGTTAAAGCCTCTGCCTTCAGCTCAGGTCATGATCTCAGGGTCCTGGGATCGAGGCCAGCATCGGGCTCTCTGCTCAGCAAGGGAGCCTGTTTCCTCCTCTCTCTCTGCCTGCCTCTCTGCCTACTTGTGATCTTTCTCTGTCAAATAAATAAATAAAATCTTTAAAAAAATAAAAAAATAAAATAAAATATGGTGTTCTTAGAAATTTAGAATCCACTATAAGGCATTTAGCCATATTTCATCCTTCATTCTGAGTATTCTTGTTAACAAACACTAAAGGGTTGCATTCATTCTCTTTTAAGACATTTAAGGCATTCTAATATTAAAGTCAGTCTTATCACAATTCACTGGAATTACATTTGAAATCAGAATCATAGATGAAAGTTAATCCTATTTCAGCCCATCAAATATTTCACAAGATTATAAATTGTCCTCAAGAAAACTGAGCCCTATTAATTACTCTATGATGCAGATAATGAAATGCACTAAGTTTTTATTTTTATATTCTGGGCAGATCGCCAACTGTGAGAGGCTTGACATTTAATACAAAATAAAAATCCAAGTTTGTAGAAAATATATTTTCTTATAATTAAAAATAAATTACTATTATGACTATTTCACAGTGTAGGTAAAACTATTTTCATCAATTTGGAGTCCTAGTTCATTTTCCCTGGAGCTGCTCCTAAATTCTGGGGTACTTTGTAGTTCCACCACATTCATGGGAAGGTTACATATTGTTTAGCTAACTACCATGCTACTCTAGAATAAACTAAGATATCTTTTTTCCCCTCTAGGGTTTTGTCCATGAAGACCACTTCTAAGTGGTCCCTTGTTTTAGGACTATAGTCTCATTTGAGTCTCAGCTGGGGACAGATGTGCTTCTAAGCTTACGTGGTTGCTGGCCAAATTCAATTCCTTGCATGATTTAGGACTGGGATCTCATTTAGCTCTGCTGTCTTTCACTAATTCCATTGCTCCTTGTGAACCCATGGGTCCTACCTCCTTTTATGTGAAATAATGTGGCTATGAGAAACTCCATGAAGTGTTTCTAACTCTTCACTAATTTTGTATAGATAGTGAGAGTGAACGAAATATTCTTCTCTGTGTCTTTTTGCCCTCCTGGGATTTATCTGGAAAGAAGACATAGTTTTCTCTGTACTTGAATTCTCCCTATCCTTTCTCTTGCTTTCTGGGACATATCGAGAGTTTCTGTCTGTTTCATTTCCTCTGCAATGCTGTAGAGTCAGGATCCTCCTTTCTCAAGAACCCACACTCATTCCTTTTTTTCTTTCCTTCCAAAGCTCTTCTTTTTTTTGTCCTTCTAGTCCAAAGGAATTGTCTTATATCTGGATACCAGGGGTTTTGAGCAGAAGGTTGTGTTCCTTGTCATAATGTAAATCTGTCACTCATACTCCAAGCTATTCTGATTCTCTTGAGAGCTAAGCTTTTGAACTTCAGTAGTCAAAAAGGTGATGTTTTTGTTTTATCTTCTTTCTGATATTTCAACATTTTCATGAATGAACAAATCAGAGAATGCCCTGCAGCCTGCTCAAATTGAAAAAAAATAAAACACTTTGGCTAATCTATCAAAATATTATTCTGCTGCGGATATATTATGAATCTCTTTTTTTCGCTCTTTTTTCACACTTTCCACATATGTAAATATAACTATATATAATTTTGCAAAATCTACATGTATATTTGTCAACCAATTCTACTAAGAATGAAACATGACTTAAACATATTGTTATTATTATATTCTTCAAGTTCTTTTTATGATTGTTTTGCCTAGAGAGAAGAGAGTGGTAAGATATATTTGTGAACCACAATCATTTAATAAAGCAACCAATGTGTCCCACTTCACTTTTGTAGGACTAAGAAAGATAACATATTTTAAAATATTAAATTAGGTGACTGAGCCGATAGATTAGTCTTAGAACCAGAAATATGTTCTTACCTTAGATTTTTTTTTTTTTAACCTCTGGTAATATGTAAAAACATAGAGAATACCTATAGATTTCATGAATCATTCCTACTTAATGTCTGTCACTTCCATCACCTATTGGAAGGCCTTATAAATCCGCTGTAACCCTGAAAGCCTGTTCCCCAAATAGTAAACCTCTGTGAGCTTTTCTGTTGCTCATGTGTGTGTGCACGCATGTGTGTGTGTGTGTGTGTGTTTCCCAAAACTGTCCATTGCCATGGCTGCCTAATTGTGCCACTGCCCTGCCAGTGGAACTACTCTGGGATTTGAAGAACATTCCTCTGTGCAGCCAAGGGCTATGGTGGGGCGGGTAAAGCAAGGCATATCATAAGTACCAGAGAAGCCCAGCCCCTCACACCAAGGCTGAAATGTTTACTAGAAAGGGAAAAATACTTTTTCTTCCATTTTTTTTCAGTCTAGGGTATTGTAAGTCTAGTGGCCAGCTCTCTATTCATACACATCTAGTCATTTACCCATGGTACCTAACTCAGTGACAATAAAAGTGGACCACAGAGAAATTTGTTATCATTGCATACATTTATTAGAGTCAGCCCCTTAACATTTGAATTTTCAAAAGCCCATGGACTTTCCCCTCCTCTTCATTTCCAGGCCTAATGCATTCTTTCTTTTGCAAGATTTATCACTTTCTAGAGATTATCTAGATCTCAATTTCCTTAAGATAAAATAAAGAAGAAAATAACTGTTATTATGGGTTGTCTTACTGAAAAACATCAAATTGTTGAACAGATAGAAATTAGGTTAAATTTCTAATGATTGGGTCTTAAGAATAAAGATGTCAATGAGAAGCAAATCCTAGCTCTGAAACCAAAATGAAGACAAGTGAGCTAATGAGAAAGGAACCTTGCTTTTGATATCAAGAAATACAAGAATTGAGTGCTGTGACATCCTGTGTTGTGGGGTTGTATAATGTTTTGAGACAAGATTCATCACATGAAGAAGTGACTGATGAATGGATTCCATCACTCTCAAGTTGTGGTCCAAGAAGAGTCACTAATATTATTTCAGTGACCAGCCATATCCACTTGTGGACAAGGCCTTGAGACAGGGGAGTAGTGGTTGGTGCTACTAACTCCTTTTTCAGTGCTGTATATAACTAGTAGTCTCTGCTGTTTTCAATATCTGATAGAAACTGTAATGTGATCAGTGATGTGTGAATAAGGAAGGCTTGTGATATCTACTTGTAATTTCTCTTAATTTCTCAAGCTAATTTGTGAGATATCATTAATCTAATAGCATTATTTCTTTGTGAAACCACAGTGGGTCCTTTACTGATCAGTTTCCTTTTCTGTGGACAAAATGCTAACTAAACTTAAATTTTATGCTCTCCTCATCTTTACTGTATAAAGTATCAGGAAAAATAGTTTCCTTCTAAAGAGTTTAGACCTTCATAAATGAGGTAAAAATGAACTGTTCCTTTAAGGTTTAGCAATTTTGTTTTTTAATTTTTTATTTATTTTTTAAACCTTACTTTTTATTGTCTTATGTTAGTCACCATACAGTATGTCATTAATTTTTGATATAGTGTTCCATGATCCATTGCTTGCATATAACACCCAGTGCTCCATGCAATACATGCCCTCCTTAATACCTACCACCAGACTCACTCATCCCCCAACCCCCTTCCTTCTAAAAGTCTCCATTTGTTTCCAGGAGTCCATAGGCTGTTATGGTCCATCTCCCACTCCATCCCCCTCCCCGACTTCATTTTTTCCCTTCTTCTCCTACTGTCCTCCATGCTACTCCTTATGTTCCACAAATAAGTGAAACTATATGATAATTGACTTTCTCTGTTTGACTTATTTCACTTAGCATAATCTTCATTCCCATCCAGGTTGATGCAAAAGTTGGGTATTTAGGGCTTCCTGGGTGGCTCAGTTGGTTAAGCGACTGCCTTTGGCTCAGGTCATGATCCCAGAGACCTGGGATCGAGTCCCACATCAGGCTCCCTGCTCTGCGGGTAGCCTGCTTCCCCATCTCTCACTCCCCCTACTCATGTTCCCTCTCTGGCTGTGTTTTTCTGTCAAATAAATAAAATCTTTAAAAAAAAATGTTGGGTATTTATCCTTTCTGATGGCTGAATAATATTCCATTGTGTCTATGGACCACATCTTCTTTATCCATTCATCTGCCTAAGATGAATGGATATCTGTTGAAGATAAATGGGCATCTTGGCTCTTTCCACAGTTTGACTATTGTGGATATTGCTGCTATGAACATTGGGGTCCATATGGCCCTTCTTTTCACTTCATCTGTATCTTTGGAGTAAATACCCACTACTGCAATTGCAGGGTCATAAGGTAGCTCTATTTTTAATTTTTTTGAGGAAACTCCACACTGTTTTCCAAAGTGGCTATACCAATTACACTACCAACAGTATAAGAGGGTTCCCCTTTCTCCACAATTTCTCCAACATTTGTTATTTTTTTCCCTTGTCAATTTTTGCCACTCTAACTGTTATAAGTTGATATATCAGTGTGGTTTTGATTTGTATTTCCCTGATGATGAGTGATGTTGAGCACTTTTTCATGTGTCTGTTGCCTATTTGTATGTTCTCTTTGAAGAAGTGTCTGCTCTTGTCTTGTGCCCATTTTTTGACTCAATTATCTGTTTGTTGGGTGTAAGTTTGAGAAGTTCTTTATAGATCTTGGATATCAGTCCTTTGTCTGTAGTGTCATTTGCAAATATCTTCTTCTATTCTGTAGGTTACCTCTTTGTTTCTTTTGTTGTGCAGAAAAATTTTTATCTTAAAGAAGTCGCAAGAGTTCATTTTTTCGCTTTTGTTTCCTTTACCTTTGAAGATGTGTCTTGAAAGAAGTTAATGTCGAAGCGGTAACTGCCTATGCTCTCCTCTAGGATTTTGTTGGATTCCTGTTTCACATTGAGGTCTCTCATCCATTTAGAGCTTGTCTTCGTGTATAGTGTAAGAGAATGGTCGAGTTTCATTCTTGTACATAGCTGTCCAATTTTTCCAGCACTATTTATTGAAGGGACTGTCTTCTTCCACTGGATATTTTTTCCTGCTTTGTTGAAGATCAGTTGGCCATAGAGTTGAGGGTCCATATATAGGCCCTCTATTCTGTTCCATTGGTCTATGTGCCTGTTTTTGTGCCAGTACCATGCTGTCTTAGTGAGCAACGCTTTGTAATATAGCTTGGAATCAGGCAAAATGATGCTCCCAGCTTTGTTTTTCCTTTTTAACATTGCCTTGGTGATTTGGGGTCTTTTCTGGTTCCATATAAATTTCATGACTGTTTTTTTCAGCACTTGGAAAATTGCTGGTGGAATTCTGATTGAGATGGCATTGAAAGTATAGATTTCTCTGGGCAGCATATTCATTTTAATAAAGTTTATTCTTCCAATCCATGAGCATGGAATATTTTTCCATCTTTTTATGCTTTTTCAATTTCTTTCCATGAGTGTTTTGTAGTTTCTAGAGTATAGATCATTTGCCTTTTGGTTAAGTTGTTTCCTAGCTATCTTATGGGTTTTGGTGCTATTGTAAATGGAATTTATTCTCTAATTTCTCTTTCTACCATTTCATTGTTAGTGTATAAGAAAGCAACTGATTTCTCTGAATTGATTTTGTATCATGCCACATTAGTGAATTGCTGTATGAGTTCTAGTAACTTGGGGACAGAGACTTTGGGGTTTTCCACATAAGTATCATGTCATCTGCAAAGAGAGAGTTTGACATCTTTGTCAACATTCTCTGTCTTTTTGTTGTCCGATTGCTTTTGGTAAGACTTCTAGTACTCTGGTGAACAACAGTGGCAAGAGTGGGAATCCTAGTCTTGTTCCTGATCTCAATGGGAAGGCTCCCAGTTTTTCTCCATTGAGAATGATATTCACATTGAGAATGATATTTCATAAATGAGTTTTATGAAGTTGAGGAATGTTCCCTCTATCCCTATACTCTGAAGAGTTTTAATCAGGAAAGGATGCTGTATTTTGTCAAGTGATTTTTATGTATCAATTGAGAGGACCATGTGGTTCTTGTCCCTTTTCTTATTTATGTGTTCTATCACATTAATTAATTTGCAAATGTTGAACCACCCTTTTATCCCAGGGATAAATCCCACCTGGTCATGATGGATAATTCTTTTAATGCACTCTTGGAGCCTATTTGCTAGGATTTTTTGAGAATTTTGGCAGTTGTATTCATAGGGATATTGGTCCAAAATTCTCCTTTTGGTAGGATCTTTGCCTGGTTTTGGAATCAAGGTAATGCTGGCCTCATAAAAAAAGTCTGGAAGCTTTCCTTCTGTTTCTATTTTTTGAAACAGCTTCAGGAGAATAGGTATTTTTTTTCTTTGAATAGTTGGTATAATTCCCCAGGGAATACATCAGGTCCTGGGCTCTTGTTTTTTTGGGAGGTTTTGATCACTTCTTCAATCTCATTAATAGTTATTAGTCTATTTAGGTTATCAATTTCTTCTTGTTTCATCTTAGAAGTTTATAGATTTCCAGGAATGCATTCATTTCTTCTAGGTTGCTTAACTTATTGGCATATAGCTGTTGATACTAACTTCTGATGATTGTTTCTATTTCCTGGGTGTTAGTTGTGATTTCCCCCTTTCATTCAAAATTTAATTAATTTGGGTCTTTTCTCTTTTCTTTGAATAAGTCTGGCTGGTGGATTATTGATCTTAATTCTTTCAAAAAAACAGTTTCTAGTTTCATTAATGTGTTCTACTGTATTTCTGGTTTCTAATTCATTGATCTCTGCTCTAATTTTAATTATTTCCCTTCTCATGCATGAGTCAGGTTTAATTTGTTATTGATTCTCCAGATATTTAAGGTTAATGATAGTTTGTGTATTCAGGATTTTACAATTTTTTTTGAGTGAGGCTTAGATGGCTCTCTGTTTCCCCCTTAGGACTGCCTTTGCTGTATCCCATAGGTTTTGGATCGATGTGTCTTCATTCTCATTTGTTTCCATGAATTCAGTTATTCTTTGATTTCCTATTGACCCAAGCATTCTTGAGCAGGATTGTCTTTAGCTTCCAAGTGTTTGAATTTCTTCAAAACTTTTTCTTGTGATTAAGTTTCAGTTTTGCAGCATTGCGGTCTGAGAATATACAGTAACAACCTCAGTCTTTTGGTACCAGTTGAGACCTGATTTGTGGCCCAATATGTGGTCTCTTCTGGAGAAAGTTCCATGTGCACTTGAGAAGAATGAATATTCTCTTGTTTTAGATTTGAATGTTTCATATATATCTATGAGGTCCATCTGGTCCGTGTGTCATTCAAAGCTCTATTTTCTTTGTTGATTTTCTTAGATGATCTGTCTATTGCTGAGAGAGGCATGTTAAGGTCTCCTACAATTAACATATTATTATCAATATGTCCCTTTATTTTGGTTAACAGCTGGCTTACGTAGTTGGCTGCTCCCATGTTGGAGATCTAACAATTGTTAGATCTTCCTATTGGATAGATCCTTTAAGAATGATAAAGTGTCCTTGGGCGCCTATATGTCCTTTGGTCCATGGCCCATATAGTGTCCATGGCCACTGTCCTTGAGTGGCTCAGTGGGTTAAAGCCTCTGCTTTCAGCTCAGGTCATGACCTCAGGGTACTGGGATTGAGGCCTACATTGGGCTCTCTGCTCAGTGGGGGGTATGCTTCCTCCTCTCTCTCTGCCTGCCTCTCTGCCTACTTGTGATCTCTCTCTCTGTCAAATAAATGTCAAATAAAAATCTAAAAAAAAAAAAATGATATAGTGTCCTTCTATGCCTCTAACTACAGTTTTTATCTTAAAATCTAATTTGTCTGATATGAAAATTGCTACCCCAGGTTCCTTTTGAGGCCCGTTGGCATGAAATATAGTTCTCCATCCCTTCACTTTCAGCCTGGATGTATCTTTAAGTTAAAAATGAGTCTCTTGTAGACAGAATATGGATGGGTTCTGTCTTTTTATCCAATCTGCAACCCTGTTCTGTTTTATGGGAGCATTTAGGCTGTTCACCTTGTGAGTGATTATTGAGAAGATTTTATTGTCATCATGTTGCCTTTGAAGTCCTTCTTTCTACAGATTGTCTCTATATCTCTGTTCTGTATCACTCTTGGGGGATTTCTCCTTTTATAGAGCCACCTCCCCCCCTTAATATTTCTTGCAAGGCTGGCTTAGTCATCATTGCATATTCTTTCAGTCTCTGCTGGTTCTGGAAGCTTCTTATCTCTCCATCTGTTCTGAATGACAGTCTTGCTGGCTAAAGAATTCTTGGCTGCATATTCTTCTCATTTAGGACTCTGAATATGTTGTGCCAGTCCTTTCTGACTTTCCAGGTCTCTGTGAACAGATTGACCTTATTCTGATGTTCCTCTCTCTTGATGTAAGGAATCTCTTCTGGAACCTAACTGCCCTGAAAATTGTTTCCTTGGTTCCAAAATTTGCGAGTTTTACTATTACATGCTGGGGGTTGATCTGCCCTCATTGATCTTGGTAGGGGAGTGCCTCTTGTGCCTCCAGGACATGATTACTTATTTCAGTCCCCATGTTAGGGAAATATTTGGCTATGATTTTGTCAAATATATCTTTCTAGTCCTCTCTTTCTCTACCTCCTCAGTGGTCCCAATAATTCTGACATTGGAACATTTTGTGACATCATTTATTTCTCTAATTCTGTTTTCATGGATTTTAAGCTGTTTGTTATAGGCCTCTTCCTGCTTTTTCTTTTTTATTAGTTTGTCTTCAAGATCACTAATTCATTTTTCTATCTCATTTACCCTAACTGTTAGAGTATCTAGATTAGATTGGCTCTCACTGATAGCATTTTTACATTTGCCAGATCTTCTCTCACTTCTGCCCTTAACAAATCTATGTGGCCATTAACAGTTTTCTCCAGCCTATTGCCTTCATAATTACTACCCTGAAGTCTATTTCTGACATCTTGCTTAGATGCATATCCATCAGATCTGCTGGAGAGGCCATTGTCTCTGGGTCTTTTCTTTGTTGGGAATTCCTCCTCCTTGTCATTGAGTTGAGTTGTGGTTGAAGGGACGTACAGCTAAAAATATCAACTGCCATCCAGGCAAGGTGCACCCTGGGAAGTTTTGGAGCAGTCAGAAGTCATTGCTTAAAAGAAAGAAAGAGAGAAAAAAGTTTAGCCAAAATGAGCTGCAAGAATAAGATTTATTAAGTATAAAAACAAAAAGAAACAAAAAGATGGATGAAAGAAAAAGAAAAAATAAAATAAACCCAAAACCCAGCCAAAA
Organism: Spilogale gracilis; assembly: GCA_004023965.1. Taxonomy (NCBI): domain Eukaryota; kingdom Metazoa; phylum Chordata; class Mammalia; order Carnivora; family Mephitidae; genus Spilogale; species Spilogale gracilis. The sequence goes on along the minus strand of PITA01001558.1, from coordinate 85,981 downwards.
TGAGTCCCAAGAATAATTTGTAAAGATTTATAAAGTACAAAAACAAAGCCTAAGAAAAGAGGAAGGAAAAAAACAAACAAACAAAAAAACCCAGCCAAAATGAATCTAAGAGTTACAAAGGACAAATACAAAAGCAAACAAGGAAATAAAAAGATAGAGAATAGGAAAAAGAAACAAACAAACAAACAAACAAACAAAAAACAAGTAAAAAGGCAGGGGTGGGAGTGGGGGATTTCAGGGAGGTGGTTGTAATCTCTCAAATGGGTGAGGGTATTCCTGGGTGTATCTTCTTATCTTTATTAGAGAACTCAACTTTCCAGAGGTTACGATGGAATATGTTGTATTAAACATCTAGTTGGAATGGTAAGTGGGTAAAAAAAAGAAGATAAAAGAATCATGAGAAAGAACTAAAAGAAGTGAGAGAGAGAGAAAAATTGTACCTCAGAAATATCCATGCTGTGAGGCAATACCAGGAGCTTAATATACTGCTTTCCCTTGGTGTTGGGGTTTTACAGTTTTACGGAGACCCTGGGGTTGTTGTCCTCTTGTTCTGTTTTTCTTCTGGGGTGGGAGCCTGCCTCATTGTTTTTCAGTCAGTCCTGCTTGGGCAGAGTTGTTCTATGCCCTAGGAAGGGGCTGGGCTTTGTGGAAACCAGTTTTTTTGAGCTTTTGTTCTCTGGCAGCTTTTTGCATCCTTTGGGAGTGTCAGAGCAAAGTAAACTGGCCACACCCAGACCTCTGCCTGGGAGAGAAGACACAGTCTGCTCCTGTCTGAATGGTCCAGAACATGCAGACTCCCCAACTACATGCTCTGTTGAATACCACAGCCTCCCAAGGGAGTGCACACCCCTAGTGGTCCTCTCAGTAGTATACTGAGGTCCCCCCTTGTCTCTGTACCCCCACCACCAAAATCGTGAGCGATACTGGTCTATGAGCCCCATCCTGGGGGCTGCCATTTCTGGGACCACTGACTAGAGTCTGTGCTGGGTCCTTTCAGGCACGGAGGGTGGTGGCTGTGGCTGGGACCATGGACTTAGGTCTGCACCTGTGACTGCCAGGTCCCACCAATTGTCCCTCAAGTCCCTTTGTTCTGTTTGAATGTTATCTGTCCCTTCTCCTCTCACAGTCACCAGTGTTCAAGCTGTCGCTGGTCTCAAAGCACATGGCACTTTCATATTCAGGTATTTATTTTCTAATGGCTCGCTTCTGGTGGCTCCCTCCCCTTTCTCTTTATCCTCCAATACTTGTCTGTGCAATCCCAACTCCATCCTATGTACCTCTCAATTGAGGATCCTCTGCCCCCATAGAGATCCAGAAGTGTACAATCTTACATCTCAGGCTGATTCATGGATGTTCAGAGTGCTCTGGTAGATATTCAGCTCAGTTCAGAGGACTGGTTGAAATAAGGTCTCTTATTCCTCTGACATCTTGCTCCTTTAAGGCAGCAATTTTGTTTTAATACAGTACACTTTGATCTTAATTTCAATATTAAATATCAGACAACCCCAGCAATTTTAGAGAAGGAAAAATAACACTTTTCCAGAGCTTCGTATTTGTTTATCTCATTTTGTGGGAAACAATTATTACTTCTACCATAAAGTATTCTAAAGGAAAGTATTCTAGAGAAAGTATTCAATTTCTTCACTTTTCAAAGTCTCATCTCATTTATCATAATGAAAGCACATCACAAAAGCTTTTCAAGATGTTGTTTTTGTTAATTTTTAAGAAAAATAGACTAGTAATAACAATATGTTATCTGAGCTTACTATATTTATTCTGAAAAAAAATGCATTCATTATTCCCTAATAATTGGTATCCACAGATACAATATTATACACTATAATTATTATAATTAAAATAAATAAGTATTATGTCCCATTAGCTGAAGATCACTACAGAATATATTAAGATACGTGTTTAGGCTATTTAAATTGTAAGTTTGCAACACACTCATGATATTTAATCCCAGGTTTTATATACTACATTTTATTATGTATTATTATCATTTTGTATATGTGTTATATATGATATGCATTATATATGTATTGTAATATATATTACACATATATTACAATATGAATATAATATATACTTAGTATTAATAGCATTTATGCTACTAATATGAGTAGAATAATAAGAATATTATAATATGCTTACTTATTCAGCAGATTTTATGTTATTAATCAGTTAAGGAAAAGAAAGAAAAAATAATAACTTCATAATATATGGCAAGCACTGTTTTACAGAGCAACAGTGTGACTCATTTGAATCCAAACCCCAGATTCTTTACCAAGTAATGATTAGAATGAAAAAAGAAAGTTCTTGTTTGGCTACTTTATTCTCCATCATAGCTAGAATGAGCATTCCAGTAGTCATTCAATATAATCTTATCAACATGACCTTACATAGTAATTTCTATTCTGAAAGAAATTATACTTGTTCTGTGATTCTTTAAATATATACAAAACATTATTTAAAAACATTCTGATTCTACCTAGACCACCAAAACCCAATTTTGTTTCTTAAAAATTGTTAAAAATTGGGGCGCCTGGGTGGCTCAGTTGGTTAAGCGACTGCCTTCGGCTCAGGTCATGATCCTGGAGACCTGGGATCGAGCCCCACATCGGGCTCCCTGCTCGGCGGGAAGCCTGCTTCTCCCTCTCTCACTCCTCCTGCTTGTGTTCCCTCTCTTGCTGTGTTTCTCTGTCAAATAACTAACTAACTAACTAACTAACTAAATAAATAAATAAATAAATCTTAAAAAAAATTGTTAAAAATTATAGTGATCTTTTTTGATAATATCAGAAATATCACCTGACAGTGTTCTTAATAAAACACATGTAAATTTTTTCATTAGAATTTATACATCATTCAACAATTAGCACAGACCTAGTAGTGATCCATATGCTGCCGTTAATGAGGAAACCAAATTTATAATCTAAAGATTCATTTTACTATTTAATTTTTTTCCTGGAAAATAAGTATTGGAAAATTTTTAAATAAATAAAAAAATTATTTAAAAATGTATGTATGTATAAGCCAAATTGAATGCAGAAGAATAATATTCTGTATACTAAGGACCATCAGTTTCAATGATCTGTCAAGTAATCACAGTGTTCATGTAGGAAATACCATGGTGAAAAAGAGACTACAGTCCTCAAGACTGTCCTGTCTTACTCATAAATATTAACATTTTTAAAATTTTAAATTGTCTTATTTCACTAAAAAATCCTTTAACCCCCCCTCTAGAAAAATATTTCATATTTTATTAAGTAAAAAGTAGACAGTAAGTTTTATTTATTATCTGTAGTAGATATTGCCTAATTATTCTGACTTCATGGAAAGACTGGGGAATATCCCTAACGAAGAAACTTGATGACATGTAACCTCTTTTTACATTCATTTTTTATAGGAAATATTTAGGGAAGTAAATTCTAAAAACAAAAACTAATTTAAAAATAAATAGAAGCTCTCCACATCTTTTCAGATCAAGAAAAGTGTTTTGAAGACACGCAATCTGTGAGGTATTGTATGTTTTTATCAGGCCAAATACATGCCACCCCCTCTCAAGATTTCAGTGAACCTTTGCTGACAGGCACTTTTAGTCATCATTCCCGCCCCTTGTGCCCAGGCATCTAGACTGTAAAATTTGATTCCAACCTGTGAACCATAAGCGGAAATAATTATTTCTCAAGGAGTGAAAGTGAAGTGTGATGGCCATTTCATACCAATGGGCTTTTCTAAGCTCTTTAAAACTTCCAGGTTTCTCTTTCTTTCTCTACTTCTTATGGACCATCCAAAGAGAAAAGAAAGCTAGGGCAGACAAGACTAATAGTTTCCTTATATGCTATTTTTTTCTATCAAACTATACTTTTAAAACTAAACTTAAAAACAAGCAAAAATCAAAACACAATTTATAGTTTTCTAGGCTCTTTTAACTTTTTTTTTTTTAAGGATTTTATTTATTTATTTGACAGAGAGAAACACAGCCAGAGAGGGAACATAAGCAGGGGGAGTGAGAGAGGGAGAAGCAGGCTTCCCGCTGAGCAGGGAGCCTGATGTGGGACTCGATCCCGGGTCTCCGGGATCATGACCTGAGCCAAAGGCAGACGCTTAATGACTGAGCCACCCAGGCGCCGGTAGGCTCTTTTAACTTAATTAACTTAATTGGGATATGTTATGTTCTCAATGAAATTGCTAATCTGAGTCTCTTAAAAACAAAACAAAACAAAAAACCCAAACCTATATAATTTGGTTCACTGATTAATTATTGGAGAGAAATTCTACAAATTGTAAAGAGTATCATATTACTGTTATAATGTAACCTTAATTTCCTTATATTATTAGTTAATCATGACAGGGACACATAGTTACATTAGTCAAGGATTTTAATCATGTAATTAAAAGCTAAAAATATCATGTCTTTTAAAGTTTTAGCTTAGAAATAATATTGAAAATTTGTGTTACTTTCTTTAAATACACACATTTATTAGATGAGTACCTCTCAAAGTTAGTAATAAGGCATTAGAATCACTTGAAATAATGTTAAAAATGCCTGTTCCTGGGTTCAAAATTCTAAGCCAAAAACTGGGAGGTCAGAGGGAGTCCTGACTTGATAAAATCCATACCACTATCCCCTACTGTTATACTAATGTATAGTAAAGCTTGGAAACTATCAATTTAGACACAACTCAGAAGTTAATTTTTACAGATTTAGAAAAAACAAGGCATGTCAGATCAATCTGCTTTCCTTTTAAATCAAAAGGATAAGCTTTGTAAGTGGGGGTAAATGGTGTCACTTTTAAGTACAATTTTGGGCAAATGTATGCTACAAATGTAAAGAATATAGAGTGGATTTTTTTTTTTAAGATTTTTATTTATTTGACAGAGAGAAACACAGCCAGAGAGGGAACATAAGCAGGGGAGTGAGAGAAGGAGAAGCAGGCTTCCCACCGAGCAGGGAGCCCGATGTGGGACTCGATCCCCAGTCTCCGGGATCATGACCTGAGCTGAAGGCAGTTGCTTAACCTACTGAGCCACCCTGGTGCCCCAAGAGTGGATCTTTCTATCTTGATGATATCTAGATGATCTTTCCAATCACAAAGAGTCTTGTTTTTGTATTTCCATCAGAAAAATGGAAAGATGTAGGGAGCCGATGTGGGGAGCCCCAAACCTAGCAGCCTGAACAGTTGAGGTGTAGCTTCTGGACTCACTAGCTAGGACGTTTGCTGCTGTGCAGGTTAGAGTTAAGGAGCGAAACTCCTGGTACCCGCCTATTCGGGCTCCCATTCGGGCGAGAGCAATGATAGCACACGTAGGCAGCGGTAGTCATGTAGGCAGTTTTACTATTATGGGATCTTAATCTTACCTAGGGGCTTGAGGCACCTCCCTTGTTTTGTTATGGGACTCAGGCATGATCAGGGGTGTGCTTAGAAATCATGATAATAAGGAAAACATGTAACCTTGTTATTGTCACCGCCCCTTGTTCAATTGAGCACAGTCTATAAAAAGCTTGGTAACCCTTAATAAAATCGGCATTGCTTGGACATCTTCCGCTTTGTCCCCCCTCTCCCCATCTCTTTTGTTCTTCGTCTTGTCTTTATCTTTGTTTTCCCATCTCCTTGCCCTCAGGTTCAACTTACATTGTCGCGCCCGCCACGACAGACAGAAAGACATAGTGCTTAGAGTGTATCTGGAATATTGGCATCCAATGAATGTTTATAAAATAAATATATTACTCATCCATCAAAAAGAATGAAATCTTGCCATTCTCAATGATGTGGCTAGAACTAAAGTATATTATGCTAAGTGAAATAAGTCAGAGCTGGGGCGCCTGGGTGGCTCAGTTGGTTAGGCAACTGCCTTCGGCTCAGGTCATGATCCTGGAGACTCGGGATCGAGCCCCACATCTGGCTGCCTGCTCGGCGGGAAGCCTGCTTCTCCCTCTCTCACTCCCCCTGCTTGTGTTCCCTCTCTGCCTGTGTTTCTCTCTGTCAAATAAATAAAAAATCTTTAAAAAAAAAAAAAAGAAATAAGTCAGAGAGACAAATACGATATGATTTCACTTACATGTAGAATCTAAGAACCAAAAGATGAACATAGAGGAAGGGGACAAAAAAAGAAAGGGAAGCAAACTATTAGAGACTCTTAACTATAGAGAACAAATTGAGGGTTGATGGAGGGAAAGAGGGTGGAGGATGAGATGGGCTAAACGGGTGATGGGTATTAAAAAGGGCACTTGTGTTGAGCACTGGGTACTATAGGTAAGTAATGAATCACTAAATTCTATTCCTGAAACCAGCATTACACTATATGTTAACTAAGTAGAATTTAAATAAAAATTTGAAAATAAATATATAAATATTTATTTATTTATTTATTTATTTATTTATTTATTTATTTATTTTAAAGATTTTATTTATTTGACAGAGAGAAGTACAGCTAGAGAGGGAACACAAGCAGGGGGAGTGAGAGAGGGATAAGCAGGCTTCCTGCCAAGCAGGGAGCCCGATGTGGGGCTGGATCCTGGGTCTCCGGGATCATGAGTCGAAGGCAGTCGCTTAACCAACTGAGCCACCCAGGCGCCACCAAACATTGATTTTTTATTCAACTCATGTTCCATTAGCAGGGGATACAGTGGTTAAGGAAAAAAAAAGATCTCTGTGGAGTTTATATTCTAGAGGAAAAGACAGAAAATACAATGGAATAAAGAAGTAATATGTATAAGTCAAGATGTGTTAAGGGCTACCAAAAAATGTAGAGTGTGATAATATAAAAAGTGATAGCAGGAGGTGTTAATTTATATGAGTAATCAGGGAAACCTTTTTAGTAGGAAGGGAGTGAGCAAAGCAGATCTATGAGGGAAGGCACTCAAAACAGAGGGAATGGTAAATGTACACACCTTGAGGTCAGAGTGTATTTGAATGTTCCAGAAGCAACAGGACAGTTAGTTTGGCTGGAGCAGAGGGGAAGTGGCTTAAGTGGAGGCCAATGAGACAGTGGAGGGATAAGGACTGAAAGTGCTCTGTAGACCAAAGTGTGGATTTAGGCTTTTCTTCTGTCTGAGATGAGAACTGCTCTGAGATTACAGGTCATCAGAAGTAGATTATAGGAAGGCTTTTCTACCATTTTGGGATCTGCTAAGCACAAAGGAAAAATGTAATACTTTATTTTTATTGAATTATAGATTCATCTCCTTCTAACTCCTACTTAGAATGAAGAAATTGAACCCATTTTCTTTTAGAAACCAGTGCAGTAGTGTTGATATTAAAAAAAAAAAAAGAAAGAAAGAAAAAACCCTTTCATTGCCCCAAACTGAAATAAGCTTGATAATTTGGAATACTGAAAAATAATCTTTATTTTCTGACAGTGGAGCTCAAATAGTACTTGAACCTGTGAGAATGTTAGTATTCAAGGACACAGAGACATGCCGCAATGTCTAATTTCCTCTGAATTTATTTCATATTATTTTTAGGTATTCACCAGTTTTACATATATGGATTTGCTTTATATATATATGCTCATGAAAACCTTTATATTCGGTATGTGAAGAAACACTTTCTTTAAAACCTTTTATATCGAGTGGGATTTTTTTTCCTTTCTATAAAAAGAGATATATGGGAGGAGAAATGATCAAATCCCCAGCAGGAAGTTAATACCTGCCGAGCTGCTCTGACAGTGGCAAGACTCCTATAAAGCCTCCTAAGTGTGTGAGATCCAGTCTTCATAACAATGAGTCAGGGCTTGCTCTGTGACAGGAAAAATCTTCCATTTCGTAAGTTATTTTTAACTTAAAAAATAACAGTTTCTGTGAGTTTTATCCTATTGAGCCTGCTTCCTACTACTTAATCATGAAAGAGTTTTTTTTGAAAGGATGTAATATGCCATTTGTCTTTTGAAAATTTGATGATATACAGTCAGAGAAGAAAAACACAAACATGCATCACCACATCTTTGAATTCCACTTTTACCTTGGAAGTATTACATGAGATTGGACAAAATTAAATGTATATATGCACACCAGTGGTTATAAGCCGTGAAATACAAGGGAAGGAACTTCAAATCTCAAAGATTTAAAGTGGAGGGATATTTTGTTCTCATTTACATGTAATGTGTGTTTCATTATCATTATTATCATCCTTCTCAAAAGCATCAGTATTACTCTTTTATTCATCAGGCCACTAGTGGACATAAATTTTGTCATTTGTCATACAGATTAATACTTCTGTCTTTCCTTACCTTAGTGATTTTTTGGTTTTTAATTTTGAAACTAGCAAAATGTGATTAACATTTTATTATTGATAATCCCACCAGTAACATCTGATAATTAGGGAGAGTTGTGTCAGAAAAGTCAAGACTTCCATTAACTAAATAGAATGCTACATAAAAATGCAGTAAATTTTAAAGCCTGTCTATACAGGTGATTAGATTGTTAATTTTACAGTTCACTTGCTGAAGCATGAATAGTATGTAATTGGTCTGTTTCACAGAGATAGATTATTATGAGAGTTGGAAAAACCCCATCAAATCAACTCTAATAAATTCATATGATCACCAGCCACATGAGGCTTAGTTTTCTGTATTTTTGTAGCAGTTCAGAAACTTTTGATCAATTACTTATATGACCTGTAATGAAATTTTGAAAATGCAGCAGAGATTCCAGTTTAGAATTAATTTTCAAATTACTGTGAGTGTACTTATTTATTAACTTGTGAAGAGAATTTTAGAAGGCTGGAAGGTACCTGGTACAATCTTTTGTGATAAAATTGTTCACATAGTTGAAGCAGGGGTTCCTGCTGTGTAACTGCTGAGATTTCTAGTCATCTGTGTTACTGTACCTTTTTGCATCTGCTGCTTTTTACTGTTGGCCACAAGCTTCTTCAGGAGAATCACGTGTTTTATCCACAATGTAGTCTAGATATATGAGGTTTGCAGTGGTTCGAGGGGGTCATAGTGCCAAGGAAACAAGAAAACCCAGTGTACAGGGGCTGACTGCAGCAAAGAGAGGAAGGAATTCCTTGCAATAGCTGGGCTTAGCGATAAGATGCAATCATTTTAGAACAACTGCATTTCTGGGTTTGCTAGAATGGCTGGCACTTAGCCCATTCCATGTAGTGCCTTAGGAAATAGGGATTGGCTCGAGGAGGGTATAGTGTGGGTGTGTGGTGCAAGAAAATTTGGAATAATTTCAAGATACAAATAAACTCTGTTACATTTTAGGGTTCTACTGTGGCATCTCCCCTTAATGTAGCAAAACACAGAGAAAGAATTTGTTCCTCACATGGGTGAGCTGTCATGTCACTGTGTTTTGCAAGCCTCAGGGGTGGGGCAGTTGTCAAAATCAGGCTTCAGGGCAGCGGTCTGAATGGATACTGGAACAAAGAAGAGGGTACCTGGTGGGGGTCGTGGGGGTCAGGTGAGTTACCCTATGAAATCACCAAGAATGTTTGGAAACTTTGTATCCTGCTTGAGCAAATAGGAGACACAAAGCTCATTGTTCAGATATTTTGTTTGTGGCAACCTAATTTCCCATCTACATGCTAGGGTACTAAGTAGAGTTATGTTTGGTAAGGAACCTAAAAGCTCAAGACTGATGAATACACCAACTTCCTAACCTTAGATACTTTGAAACAAATCTTGTTCATAAAGTAATATCTTTTCAAAACTGATCCATCTGTGGGATTGTTTAATCTTTAAAATTTGGTAAGCATATGCCAGCTGAAATATGAAAGATGAGAAAGGGTTATGGAAGTCTGGTTAGATGGCTTAATGAAAGTCTGCAAAACTTGCTGATATAAAAAGCCAGAGGCTTAAGATAATTTCAGTTGTGAAAGTTATTTGTTGACTTGCTTATGTTCAACAGTTTTCTAGTCTTGATTGAAAATACCATACTTTTTTCCTAACCCTCCTAATTTGTTCCAAAACTTCTTTGTTGATTCATGTCAAATTATGTGTTAAGAGGAACAGAGATAGTTAGACATATGTTTCTTTTATTTTAAAAATGACTGGTTGGCTCAGAGGGTTAAGCCTCTGCCTTCGGCTCAGGTCCTGATCTCAGGGCCCCGGGATCAAGGCCCGCATGGGGCTCTCTGCTCAGCAGGGAGTCTGCTTCCCTCTCTTTCTCTGTCTACCTCTCTGCCTATTTGTGAGCTCTCTCTCTATCAAATAAATAAATAAAATATTTTTAAAAAGTGACAAATTACAATGATAAAACAGTTTCAGATTTCTGGTTTGTTTTATATAACAAACCTTTAATCGTTCAATCATTTGTAATTCTCTTTCACTACACACACATAGATGTATACATACATATATATTTTTTGTTGTGATCAGAATTAATTTTTTTCTGAAATTTACTGAAAAGTATCCAGTGGATAATAAACATTAAGAATAAAAAGATTGCATTCAACAAAAATGAAAAGAGCAACTTCAGAAAATATGATTGCCTTATCTATAGGGATTTGATAAGATTATGCCAAAGAGATACTGAAAAGGGTTTCAGGCCAAATTCAGTGAGTAAGAACAAAACAAGCAGAAACAGATGCATAAAAACAAAGAACTAAATGATGATTGCCAGAAGGGAGGAGGTTGAGGGGGTGGGCAAAAAGGAATGAAGGGGAGTGGGGAATACAGGCATCCAGCTATGGGATGAATAAATCATGGGGATGAAGGATACAGCATAGAGAATGTAGTCAGTCTGTGGTACAGTGATGTTGTATAGTAACAGATGGTAGTGTCACTTGTGCTGAGCTTTTCATAAAATACAGTTACAGAAACACTGTGTTGTATGCTTAAAACTCTTGTAACATTATGTGTCAACTATACTTCAATAATAAATAAGTAAATGAATAACAAGTTTTTTGAAAAACATATTGTGGGGGTGCCTGGGTGGCTCAGTTGGTTAAGCGACTGCTTTCAGCTCAGGTCATGATCCTGGAGACCCTGGATCAAGCCCCACATCGGGCTCCCTGCTCAGGGGGAAGCCGCCTTCTCCCTCTCTCAGTCCCTCTGCTTGTGTTCCCTCTCTAGCTGTGTTTCACTCTGTGAAATAAATAAATAAAATATTATTTAAAAAAAACATTGTGAAATATACAAACTTTAATTACAAATAATTTTTTTAAATGGAAAAGGAACAATGTTCCCTCTTCATGAGGCAGAAAACAAAAATCATATAGATAACATTTTTGTGCATTAAAACTTTCACCTGTAAAACAGATTTTAGCAATAAGAGGCATCAGAAATGTTTGTGTAATTAAAAAAAACACATGAGAATATATATAGGTGAACAGATTAGGTGCAAATCTGAGATTTCTGTTGGGATTCCATCATCATCATCCCCTTTAAATTGAGTCATGGAAGAACACAGTGTATTGAGGCTCAATTCAGTCAATGATGGGCCAGTGGTTTATCCAGATATCAGTTATTCCTAGTGAAGAGTTTCAGTGTCACGCTCAAATTTGGTCCATGGTAGATACTCAACTGAAAATACTCCTGAATTAGCAATCTCAGTGAGCTTGGCATATCCGAGTAATGACATCTGATGACATTGATTGCCCAACCTTTCTGTTGTTTGCATTATACTTTGACATTTGTTTTAATTATCTTGTGTTTTACCTCCTGTGCAAAAAAGTTTGATAGCACTAGTAAATCATGTGCTAAATCATGGAACTCAAGTAAAGGATTGTAATTTCCTCTATTAATGATATGGCTTTTCTGAGGGTAATTGGGTGGCTCAGTTGGTTAAGCTTCTGACACTTGGTTTCCCTTCAGGTCATGATCTTAAGATTGAGCCCTGTGTTGGGCTTTGTGGTCAATGCCAAGTCTGCTTGAGATTCCTTCCACTCCCTCTCCATCCCCCTCTGCTCTTCCCCCTTCTTGTGCTTGCACTCTGCCTCTAAAATAAATAAAGATATAGATTTTCTGTTCCCTAGATAATATAACTATATAATATTATATACTATATATAATATAGTATGTATATCAACTATAATATTATATGCTATATATTATTATAAAATTTTATATATCTTTATAATTATATAATAACTGTAAGAGCTGGCACTTATTGCATACTTATTAAATGCCTGGTATATGTGATGGGGACCTGGCAATGACTCCTCGGGACATCTGGGGAAAAAGGAATTAGGCAACATCACATGGCTAGTTAAGGTATGAATCCTGGCTTTGCACCAGAGTAGTGTGGCTCCAAAGTCTATACTATTTTTAAAAAATATTTAAATTTTAATATATATAAAATTATATATACTATAATTTAATATATAAATATAGATTTTATTTAAATATATATTTTTAATGAGAGAGTTGGGAGGAGCAAAGGAAGAAGCAGAGAATCTCAAGCAGCCTCCCCACTGACTACAGAGGCCATCTTGGGGCTTAATCTCACAACTCATGAGATCATGACTTGAGCCAAAATCAAGAATCAGATGTTTAGCAGATTGAGCCACCCCGATGCCCTGAAAGTCTATAAAGTTCTCCATTCTGTGATCTCTCATAGACAAAGAACAATCTAATTTTTACATACAATCTATATTTCTGACCTGTAGGCACATGGTATGCATGTAAAAACAGTTATCTATTTTATATATATTAATATTTGTTAAAAATATTTAAATATATGTTAAATTACATGTGTTTGTTAAATTACTTAAATAAAAACAAAAGTTTTCCACCCCAGGGAGGTGTATATTCTACACCTAAACTATAGCCATCCAGTAATAAGCATGTATTCCTTTTATTTTCCTTTCTTTCAGTATTTTTGATTTTCCAATGAGTTTTTGGAACGGGACCATGTCTCATATTTACTCTATTCCCCCTGCATGTAGTCCAGTTCTCTGAAAATCTTGTAGCTCATAAATATGTATTTGCTGATGTCCTGGTGACTGGATCCTAAATCTTTGTAAGAGCAGTCTTGCTTAGCTCCAGGTGCTCAACATGTAATAAATACAACCTCCTGACACCCAGGCTTTTCCACATCTCTGGTTTGTAGACACATTTCAAATAATTTTGCTTTGTGCTTATTCCCTAGTATGTTTCTTACCTATCAGCACCAGACTCCTTGTCTCTTGTTTATGCTCTTATACTCAGTGTCAGATCTGTTATTAGAGAGCAAGCTGCTGGTCCTGATGCCAATACCAGCAATTCCTTGGAGATGATTAATGCTTATTTGTTGATGATTAGGGTTTGTTTGTTTCTAGTTTTGTCAGAAGGGTCCCTCCTCATTTGTTGCCACCATTTGTACTCTCCTCTACCTTGGTCGCATTCCAAGCTATCCAACATACTCAAGGCTACCATTTACTATGGTTCTTGATCACATCCTGTCAATGTACAAATCCCCTCTCAGGCTGCTTGCTTGCAGATTCTTTTTCTTATCTTCTTAGATGTGTCTTTTCAAGTCCCCTTGCTGCCATGTTTTCTTCTGCATTGTATTTTTCTTGACCTCTTCTTTCTCTTAGCCATACCTCCTACCCATCTCTTCATTAGCTTATTGTCCTATTTATGACTAACATACATAGGCTTCTGGAAAAAATGGAAATAGTAAAAGATAAATGATTTAAGTTTTCTTTTATTTTAGAAAAATGTGTAACAAGCACATTTTTAAACATCTGTTCCAAGAAGTTGGCAAAAAGAACAAGTCAACTGAGCAAAGTGTAAAAACTCTAGAAGCTTCAGCAACTTTTGAAAAGAAAGATTCATAGTTTCACATTCTGTTTTGCATTTCTAGGGAAAAAGTGAAATTGCATTTCTGTTCTCAACTTTCAAATTTCCCATGTGATTAAAATTTAGTCTTAGTATTATAGCAATCCATGAAAACTCAGGATTAATTATATGACTTTAAAATTGTCAAAAGTTGTTACTGTCTATGTCATGATGTCCCTAAAATAATTCAGGGAAACTGGCAGGTTAACTAGAGGAGATGAAATTTAGGAAAGGAAAGAATATTTCCTCCACAGTGACAAAATATAGTAACACTATACTTTAGCATTTTGGCATGTGGAAGTAATTTGGGGAAGATTAAAATGACATTCATTGGACTTGCATAGATAACAACATAAAACAAGTATATATAAAGAGAGAAACTTTTCTGGACCTCAAGTCATCTGTGTTCTGCCATGAAATAAGCACCATTTATATGTGATTATATGTGGCAAGTAGTGTTGAATGCTAGGTCATAGTTATGACCACTCTTCAGTGATATATCAGTGGATGTTTATTAAAATATATTTAATAAGGTCTAGGTGCTCCAGATATTCTAGGCACTGCAGTGGGTGTTAGATATAGAGTACAGTATAATAGTTGGAATAAAAATATTAAGCTTCAAGTTCTCTGACATTTATTTAAACTCTGTGGTCTTGAATAATTTGTTTCACCTCCCTGAGACTCATCTAGAAAGTGAAGATAATATCTGTGTTTGAACATTCTCTTCTTTAGTTTCTCATTCAGTCCGGAAACTTACTTTCCCTTGAACATTCTTCTGGTTCCAGGGACCCTGAGCACAACCCATACACCCCAATACCTGTGGGCAGGAAGGTGTCCTCCACACTCCTCTCCACCACTTTGAGATCATTCTTCCATCTTTCTCCCTCAGGTTTGAATTTCATGTCAAAAGGCTAGAGTACCTTACCAATTGCAGTTGTCCAGATTACTTTCCTTCATACCTTGACTTTGCTACTCCTGCCTGGCTCATTGTCCCTCTCTTTTTCACCACATGCATTAATATTGGTGACTTCAATAACCACATAGATGATCCTTCCAGTGCAAAGTTTAGTTTCCTGAAAAATCTTGCTTCCTATCTGACCTCTTCTCACTTTTGTAGTCGTACTCCTAGACTGCTCTGTCTAATATAATAGTCATTAATCACATGTGACTAATAAACTTTTTAAATTAGGAATATAGTCTCTAGTTACACTCGCCGCCTCCTAGACTCCTTCATTATCTATAAGCAAAATCCCTCCATAATCTAAGTTTTATACCTCCACTTTCTGACTCTTACTTTCTGCTTTCCAGTTACTCCCTCTAGTTACCCAGTTCAGTCTTTGATACCTCCTGAATATATGGTTCATCAATCCTAGCAATTTTTTTTATACTCCTTGATCTCTTTTCTGTTCTTACTAGGCTGTTTAATTAGCCTGAAATTTAATTTCTTATTGAATCAAATTTTGTAAGCCTAATTTGCTTCTTTCCTTAACTCTTTCATACCTTCCTCATGGTCTTTATATTCTCCTGGTTAAAATACAAACTTGGTTCAATCAAACTACCTTCACAATATCTGTACCAAAGAGGCTGTAACCGGTTGAAGAAATTACATAATGATTCCTAGCCTAATTATATACCCATGACCCTTAATTTCAAGAGATAAACAGAACTGTTTTTGAGATTGGATAATTCCTATTGATAAGTCTAGTTCACAGATACCTTTTTCGGTTTTCTTCAAAGTATCATTAAGCTTATTTAATAAAATTTCACTTTTCTATTCTTTTTTTAAAGATTTTATTTATTGAGTTGACAGAGAGATCACAAATAGGCAGAGAGCCCGATGTGGGCCTTGATCCCAGGACCCTGAGATCATGACCTGAGCTGAAGGCAGAGGCTGAACCCTCTGAGCCACCCACGTGCCCACACTTTTCTATTCTTAAATTTCCATTTGGTTCTTTTGTAAGTTTTCTATTGCTCTGTGGAGCAGTATTTATTTATTTTTCACTTATTTATTTTTTATGTCCATATTCTCTGATATTTGGATTTATTTATACTAGTTCTTTTAAAGTCCTTGACTACTAATTTCAACATCTAAGACACTCAGAATCTATTCTAATTGTATGGTATTTTTTCCTTGAGTGTGGGTTGAATTTTCTGGATTTTTTTTTATGCCAAGTAGTTGTAACTCTATGCTAGTTAAGGTGAATGATATGTTATAGGGAATCTGGATTATCTTCCTTTTATTTATAGGTTGTTAATTTTTTTTCTTGATGACAGTTGGATTACTTGTAGCGGTTTTTTTTGAACCTCACAGACTTGGATTTGTTTTTGTTAGTTCTCTATTGGCTTTATCTCATTTTACCTTTTCAATTTCAGCAAGACTGTCATGCCATTTTGGGACTCCATCTCCAGTAAAGGAAATTGGGACAATGTAGAACTCCCCTCATATGTTTCTCTTCTTATAAGGATCATAATACTGTGCAACTCTCTATCCAGTGCCTGATATTTATTTGTCCGGTCGTCTCATATTTTCTCCAGTGTTATAATTGTTTAGAGCAGTGGGTCGAGTCCAAACTTAGTAACTTTATCCTGGATAAAAGTAGAATTCTGTCCCAACTTGTCTTCCCTTTCAAAATGCTTTATTTTGCAAATAACACACATACAGAAATAAACATAAAATATAGTGTACAACTTTCTGTTTAACAGAAAAGAAACCATAAGTGAAATTTCTACTTAAGTCAAGAAGTAAAACATTTTCACTACTGTGGAAATATGTCTCTAATATAGCCATTCATAAGCTAAACCCCATTCCTCTTTCCTAAACATAATCACTATCCTGTGTGGTAATCACTACTTTTATTTTCCTTATATTTTTGCTGCTCCAGTGGACATTGCTAAAGACTAGGATTTAGTTTGACCTGTCTGTAAATTATATAAGTGCAATAACACATATAATAAATGTGTTTTTATGACTGCTTTTCCCCCCTGAACATTATGTTTAATGACTGTTTTTCATGTCACTGGATGCAAATATAATTTATTCATGTTGGTCCATTTCTTTCTTTAAAACACTCCCATCAGTCTCTTTCCATACCATTTCACCTAACCTGTTGTCAAGGTTGCTTATGACCTTCATCAAGGTTAGTCCATTCCTCTTCTCAGTTTAAAGCACTAGCCCCTCTAAACTTCCTCCTTCCTACTCCTTCCCTCCACCTCCAGCTTATTCATTCAGCTCATAGTCAGGTTCTTAGGCAAAGAAGAAGCGGGGGAAAGATCACTAAATTTTATGAAAATTATGGAATGTATGTGAACACATATAAAGGTGGTATATATATCTACTACAGATATTCTAGGACCTGCCAGAATCCTCTATGTAACCACCGAGTAGCCCTATCAAAAAATGAAGTAAAGATTTGCTTGTTGTCTTTAAAATGATTCCAGGAAGAAACAGATGTAAAAAGAATCTGCCTCTTCTTTCTAAAAGTTAATCAGAAAGGCAATCTCTGATCCTTGGCTCAGCAAAATTTCAGCTTAGGCACAAAAGGATGAAAGAATTCAGGAATGAGGGTATTTTTAAACTTGTTCACAATTCTGGAACTCATATCGTTTCTTGTGGTAGAAAATTGATCACCTGGGAGAGGCATTAAATGGAAGTAAAATTCTTCTTTTTTTATTGCCAGGAAAGATATACTTCTTTAATTTCTGCAGATGTTAGACTATCCTTGAAGTCTTATGTTATATGCTAAAGCATATTCTTTGAATTATCCAAAAGGGTCCTGTTCTTATTCTCATTTTAGTTATTAGTCTGGAAATTGCCACCATTCTGAGATCTCTATGACATTCTCTATTATAGCCAAACCCAAGAGCCAATATACTTATTAGTGGCAAGTGAGTGAAGAGACCATAAAGTCAGATAGTTTTACATTAGGCTTGGGATTGGTGCCCAAAATTACCACTTACATGAAGAACTACATTCTAAGTCTTGCAGCTACTCTTACTTCTAAAAATTAGATAAAAATCACCACTTTTCCTTGAGTTACCTAGATAAATTTTCTCTTTTAAAAAGTACGTTGTATATCAATTATCTGATAACTGTGTAAAATTCTTCATGTTGTTAGGCGAGTTGAGAAGAATGTTTTCCTGCTTAAGACAGTTTTGTCACATGTAATTATGTACTCCTGAGAATATGTCAAATTAAAAAACCTGGCATTTCCTTTTTCCTCTGATCTTATTGATTAATATGAGTATGTTTTCAAAGACTGGGAACTCCTGTAGGTGTAAAAAGATAGTGACTCCATATTACAGGGATTCATAAAAGGACCCGGGATGGCTATTCTTGTGTTGAATGAGATGCATTGCAATATCATGGGTTCCCACTTCAGTGAAGCATTGAGCTCCACCGAATAATATTATGGATCAGCTGTATTAATTAATAGTAGAGTGTACTTTTCCATAATTGGGTAGCCAAAAATACTAGAGAGATGTGGTATGTTTCTACTGCTCATTCCACATGCCTCTATTGTTATCAGCTCAAATTTGACTTAACAGAATAATGATCCAGCCTCCATGATAGGAAGGTCGAGGAAATTATTGATTGATGCAGTTAAAGCATAGGAAGGCAGACTTTGAACAACTTGTCAGCCCAAGAAATACTAGTGAAAATACAGTTTTCTTCTTGAGAATAAACTGATAAATAGAATAGTCCAAGCACAGAAAAAAAAAGTCATACAATCTATAAAGCATAAACAAAACTTGAAGAAATGTAAGCAGGTTGAAACCTAAGAAAGATTTTATCCACCTTCACACATCCTTTATGCTAGTTTTGCACAATGGTGATTCTATTTGTGCATGTGTGTGTGTCTGCCCACAATGGTAATTATGGAAACTTACTGGGCTTTAAATCTGTGCTCACATTTTCATGTGTATGAAAGGTGTCTGAACAGCTAAAATGATCAATTTCATAGTTTTCCCATAGCTTTACTATGGGGTGTTTTCTTTATGGTTTAGGGCCAAAATATTTTAAAAGTTAAGTTCAAGGTCAACAGATAGATATCTGCCCAAAATGTGCTCTCTGCTTTTTCATCAAAGAATCCCAGTTTTATACAATGACAATATTCCCATCTCAACCATCCTTGGACCTCAGTATGGTCCTGGGATTTTTGATAAATAGGAGTTAAGCATATTTAATCAATCTGAGATGTTGCATCAGAATTCTAGGTATACTCTTCAAAGTGAGATGACTTATTCAGGTTATGCGTCCTTTAGGATATCCTCCTCTCCCATTTCTTATTGCATGAAGTGTGGATATGATTTCTGGAGCTCCAGTAGCCATTGTAAAAATGTGCTTCAGTGCAAGAATGGCAGTCTTGGACTAAGGGAATGAAGGAGATACCTAATGAGCCTAGGTCCTGTGTGAGTTTGTAGCTACTGTGCCTGCTCAGGACTCTCAGTCAGTGTCTGTTTTTTGTTTTATGTGAGGGAATAAGCAAGCCACTGATTTTTTTTTTTTTTGGTTTCCTCTTTTTAGCAGCCAGATCTAATCTTAAATTATATATGTTGAAATACAGAAAGACTGAATGATAAATGCAAGGAAAACTTTTGATCAGAGACAGAATATGACATTTATGTGACATATTCATATGGCAATGTTGACACCACTTTTAGTATTAGAAAATAATTCACAGTCTTCATTTCATAGTTTTCCCATGGGATGATGAAAAACAAGTATTCTTATACAAGATTGTCTGACTGCCTAGGTGGTTTGCTCTAGGCTGTGTGTGTGTGCACATATGTGTGTGTGTGATTGTGTGCATTTGTATGCATGATATGGGTAGGAGAGATAGAGAAGAGCTATTCTTTTTTTTTAATCAAAATTTTTAAATGATTTTATTTATTTGATAGAGAGAAACACAGCCAGAGAGGGAACACAAGCAGAGAGAGTGAGAGAGGGAGAAGCAGGCTTCCCACTGAGCAGGGACCCAATGTGGGGCTCGATCCTGGATCTCCGGGATCATGACTTGAGCCAAAGGCAGTCGCTTAACCAACTGAGCCACCCAGGCACCCTGAGAAGAGCTATTCTTATTCTATAGATGCACAATGGCAAATTGTCAAAATAGACTTTAAAAAATATTTATTGTACAATTAAAAACTTGCAGGAACTTTTCCAAGGTCATTTAAGAAGCTACAACTTAATATGTAGGGTTTAGATATTGGTTTTATTCTCAGTTAGATATATGTATGAAATCATGATTTCTTTCTCACTTGAAGTGTATTCTGAGTCACAAAATTGTATTTTAGACTTTTATTAATTATTCATTCTGCACTTAGGTGTATGAATGTGCATATGTTGAGTCTGTATTATCATAATTGCCTTTGTCATGTGTGCTGCTTCTGTACATATATATATATATGATGTGTGTATGTGTACATATATATGGATGCTTAAAACGGCAAGAATATATATATATAATATATAAATATGTTTATCTCCCCATCCCCCATATACATTTGCATATTTCTACCTCTTCATTTTGTTTTATCAACACTCACCTTTTTCCTTTGTGGCATTAGCTAGTGTATGAAGAATAGGGAAACAGGATATTTAATTCCCCCTAATACTTTCTATACCCTTCTCTACTTTATTATTATGCACTTATCATGATCTAAAATGGTGTATGTTTTATGTATTTCTATTTTTTTATTTCCTGCTTCTGCAACTAGATTATAAATTCCATGGAGGGGGGCGCCTGGGTGGCTCAGTTGGTTGAGCGACTGCCTTCGGCTCAGGTCATGATCCCGGAGACCTGAGATCGAGTCCCACGTTGGGCTCCCTGCTCCGCGGGAAGCCTGCTTCTCCCTCTCTCACTTCCCCTGCTTGTGTTCCCTCTCTGGCTGTGTTTCTCTCTGTCAAATAAATAATAAAATCTTAAAAAAAAAATTCCATGGAGGGAGCAAGTGTGTGTGTGTGTGTGTGTGTGTGTGTGTGTTCTACTTTGTTAACTATTGTATTCCCACAGCCTAGAACAGTATCTGGTATTTTCTAAGCAAAGAAATGGTTGTTGAATGAAGGGATTAATTCCAGTCACTGGCAAAGATACTTACTAATTGAAAAGTTATTTTTAAAGAAATAGTATTAGAATTCAATTCTATGGGATATTCATATTGCTCATTTTAAGAAGGGGCATCAATTAATAACATTTTAGAAGGAGGCCTGTTCACGATGGTGGATTCTTTTGAACATCATTTACTTTTTATATTTCCCAAGTTATTTTGAAGGTGATTAATTACATGCTTAAAATGTTAACTTCCAAATAATTTGGGAAATAATAAAATGTAAAGCCTGTGTGAAAAAAATGTATAATTAGAAATAGGCCACTTCAGGGCACCCAGATGGCGCGGTCAGCTGACTCTTGGTTTCTGCTCAGCTCATGATCTCGGGTTGTGAGACTTGGGCTCCGGGGTCATCAGGGAGTCTGCTTGGGATTCTTCTCCCTCTCCTTCTGCCCCTCCTGCTTGTGTTCTCTCTCTCTCTCTCTTAAGTAAATAAATCTTTTTAAAAAAATTATTTTTAAAGATTTTATTTATTTATTTGACAGAGAGAGATCACAAGTAGGCAGAGAGGCAGGCAGAGAGAGAGGAGGAAGTAGGCTCCCCACTGAGCAGAGAGCCCATGTGGGGCTGGATGCCAGGACCTTGAGATCATGACCCTGAGCTGAAGACAGAGGCTTTAACCCACTGAGCCACCCAGGCGCTCAGGAGGTCCCCTCCTAAAATGATATTATCTTTGACTATTTGATCTGGAAGATACCTTAAAGGGAAATGAGTACAATTTTATTCATTAGGAAATTGAGGCCCATGCAACTTAAATGGTATGTTCAATATAACTCACTTTTAGTAGGCTGACCAGAGCTCGGGTGCACAAAGGTGAAGTCAGACAGTATAGTTAGAACCAAAAACCATGATTGTATTCTTATGTTTAAGAATTTTATGACCTTGAGCAAATTATGTAACATTATTTAGCTTTGTTGATATTAGTAATATACACTATGGGGTATATGTGAATAAACCATTAAAAGTTAACAATTTTTGTTGTTATTCATGTCTTGTACTATTTTCACTATATATTTCTGAATTTACTTGCTAGATATTTTCTGAGGCTAAATTAAGTGACTTTGTTGGGAGGGAGAATTTCACAGTCTTTTTGGCATCTTATGAATTTCTATCTAAAATTGAATAAACCCTTTTAAAAATATTTAAAAATTTTTCAATGATTCAATTTTGTCTCATGTTAAATAAACAGAATACCATTAATCTAATATTATTAGTATTGCATATTCTTTTAGAACCATTTACTATTAAACTGTGCCATTCATGTATAGGATCTCTTCACTATTTTGAAATAAGAAGGTTCTGTCTGGGATATATTTGTATCCTGAGATACAAATATAAGCTACTTAAACTATAGGACATAAGGACAAAGGCTATGTTTAATTTCTTTTCCCTTAGAAATTTGGTTTCTGAGTTCTTACATTTTATAAAGCACTAAGTGTCTTGAGGTTAAGAACATACTTTATTTCAATATAATGTGCCTTAAAGTCAAAAACTGTCAACAAATATTTTTGAGCCCGACTAACAGACCCTGTGCAGAGAATATAGAGATGAGGAAAGTAGTATTTGGGGTGACTGAATAATTATGCACCACCTGTAAAGTCTGGTGACAGAGCATGAGATGGGAGTACACCGGGAGGCCCCTCACCAAACACCTGTGTTCAAGCCATGCTTTCTGAAAGCAGTGGGTTCTATATGAGCAGGTAGATGATCCACACTTCAGGAAGAGAAGGGTACTCTTCCTGGCAGTGGAGCAGCACCAAGAACAATATGTAACGTGCAAAAGCATGAGGAAAGAACACGGTTAAAAATTGCTCAGAACGACGCAAGTACAATGCAATGTAGAGGAGGGACCATGGCAGTCAGAGTGGCAACTAAACCTTGCCCTTTTGCCTAAATCTTTTGAGATTTCTGAAAAAAACTTTTTTTTTTTCTTGAGAGCCTCCAAAGTAACCATTCTGAAAGTTTACAGAATAATTTTTAAGTTTTTTTGGCTAACACGGGGCTTGAATTTATGACCCTGAGGTCAAGATCTGAGCTAAGATCAACAATTGGATGCTGAACCAACTGATCTACCAGGCATCCTTTTTACGTTAGTTTTGTATATGAATTATTGGGTAATATTTAGTGGGTAGCATCCTAGACCTAGAGATATAATAAAACAGTTTGCCATCTTGGTAATTCTGCTGGTGACGTATTTGGAAAGATCATTTAGATTTGAAAGTATATTGTGATGAAAGGTAGAAATTAAAATTTTTAAGTCCAATTATTCAAATGATAAATAGGAAATACAATATGTAAGGTTTTTTTTCTTATTCTCCATTTACTACACCTAATACAAATGAGTAATTCCTTGCTATATTTCAGTCACCCTTTTGTAAACAATAGTAAGTGTATTCTGTCAGTTTATGTAGAGATTATATAATTAAGATTCATTTTATCATTCATTAAGAATTCTGAATATTTCCAAATTTCTTTAATATCTTACACATAGTCACAATCCTCATGTGTTGTGAAAGAAAATCATGACTGACCCCACTATAAAAGCAAAGAGCAGTGAGTGATTTATCAAGTTGTTGAAGATCATAGGGTTATTTTTCTTTCAGCTAATATTCTCTGTTACCAAGTCTCTCAGCTTCGGCCTCTCATTCTCAGGTAAAGTCAACAAAGAGATATTTAATTAAGAACAAAGGCTTTCTATTACGTAAAACTTTTTTCCATAAAGTAGTAAACCCAGATAGTTTTAAAAAATCTTTCTATATATAAAAGAAGAGTGAAAAAATATCTATGATTTTGAATTCAACATAATTGCATAAAAATGCTGATTCTAGCAAATATGTATTTTGATACCAAGTCTCTGACACAATGTGTATGCTTAGAATTATGTCAATGCCATGTCACTTCTTAATCTAAATGTCTCTTAAAAATTGATGCGGGATATCTATAATGGCTGCGTTTTGAGTCATTTCCTGGATATTAATGGAAGAATGAGTTAATGGCCCTCAACATTTTCATTCTTACAGATTTTTATTCCAGAGAAGTGGTCTGAGGTGGAATCATTGTTGCTTAATTAATATTTTTTTTAGACTGTTGATCTTTTCAGAATAAAAGTGTGTTTTGGAAACATAGGAGCTTTTATTTATTTTTTACTGAGCACTGAAAATGGTAATTTTTAAAGAAATCTCATCTTCCATGTATTACGGAAGAACGAATCTATGTAGAAAGGAAATTTGATTCAGTTTTGTTCTGGAACATTCTCTTTAATGTTTCATTTCTACAGAAGAAATGGCAGAGTTGCTTTGTGTTGTGTACTGGAGCCCCTTAGCAGCTTTATCCTGCATACTTTTGTATGTTACCACACTTAAAGGTGTAACTTGAACAATTGCGCTGCTTGTTAGGATTATATTATTGTTTCTTTAATGTGGAAATGAAAATAATAGTCCTGTGAATTTCTTGTCGGTAAGAGCTCCTTTTGGAAACACATAAATAACTATGCATTTGGAACTTGAATCAGGTTATCCTGAGTTTTTAGAGGTGTTTAAAATTTTGTAGCAAAAAAATATTCTCACACTGAAAAATATAAAGTAGTATGTATTTTTGTCTTTGTGATTATTCAATTTGAAAGCAAATAGAAAAAACAAAATTTGAAAGCATTACCCAATTACAGTATTGGAAGTCTCCTAGAAGAACACTAATACTAAGAGTTACCATCAGTAATTATCTCTGAGTTAGATAGAACATTTGGCGTGTTAAATCCCAGACTCCACATATTTAACAAGAGTGTTGCCAATTCAGATATAGTCACAAGTCCAGGGGTACGTGCTCTTATGACCAACTGTGCAAATTTAGCAGTTTCCATAAACCCATCAGGGTTAATAGTTCATTAAACTGACTCACAGAACTCAGGAAAGCACTATACTTAAAATTACACTTTTATTATAAAAGATAAAAATTGTGGGGCACCTGGGTGGCTCAGTCAGTTAAGCATCTGCCTTTGGCTCAAGTCAGTATCCCAGGGTCCTGGGATCGAGCTCCACGTCTGGCTCCCTGCTTAGCAGGGAGCCTGCTTCTCCCTTTCCCTGCTGCTTCCCCTTCTTGTACTTTCTCTTTCTGTGTGTATCAAATAAATAAATAAAATCTTAGAAAAGAAAAAAAAGATACACATTGGGACAAGTCAAATGAGGAGACACAAAGAAAGGTATAGGAGGATCCCCAATGTAGGGCTTCTGTGTCCTTTCCCTGTGGAGTCAGGATGAACTGCCTACTAGCAGCTTCTGGCACATCAACGTGTTTATGAAGCACGGAGTGCCACTACATGTCAGCATCCTGAGTTTGTATTGGGATTTTATTTTGTAAGCAGGAAAGAGTGTACCACTTGCCAGGTGACTGAAGGCTGAGTCTGTTTTAAATTCCTTGTGTAAATGCCTCAATGATTGTAATGATGACAGGAGACATTTAATTTAGTATATGCAATGATTTTCAAAAATAACCTACATTCTGCATCCAAATAGGCATAAATATAATTTTAAAAGTTGTGTGACTAATACATACCTAAAATATGTCCTGCATTTACTGCAAATGCAACTTAAAATGTAATCTTGTTAGCTCACAGTAAAATGTTAATTATATTCTGTTAATTATTATATATTCACTTTAAAATAGAGGAGGTGAAAATTAAAATGAAAGGTGAATTCTTATATGAAATGCATGATTTTTATACTGTGGACAGTTCTGCCCTTTTCCTTCTGAGATGCTATCTCTCTAGCTGTCTTTCTTTGATTCAGAAGGGGATATAAATGTTCTACATGTTGATTATCTATTTAACCATTTAGAAGTGTTGGCAATGTCTGAGAAAATATTCAAAGCATCAGGCAATAATCAAGTATTTTAACATTAAGTTTTGAAATACAAGAAATCAAGTGCAGAAATAATTCTGATGAAATATAGTTAACTCATTATATTTTGTGGAAATACTTTTCATTTTGAATTGTAAAGGTAGTTTCTTCCCTCCCATTTCAAGTTAAAACTTTTAAATCACTTTTTCTTCAGTTGCTTTTGACCATTATAAGGTAAATAATATACACAGAAAACTTGTTTTTAACCAAGTAACATTTTTTTAAAAGATTTTATTTATTTGACAGAGAGCGAGCAAGAGAGGGGACACAACAGGGGAAGTGGGAGAGGGAGAAGCAGGCTTTCCACGGAGCAGGGAGTCCGATGTGCAGGACCCTGGGATCATGACCTGAGCTGAAGGCAGACACTTAATGACTGAGCCATGCAGGCGCCCCCAGAACACACATTCTCAATGTATACTGAAGCATCTTTTAAAGATTGTTGTCTCTGTCTCAGTCATTATCAGTAACCTTCATGTGAATGGCAGATGTTACCTCAAAGCTCTTCCTTCTCCTCATCCCTCTCTAAAATCCCATCCATGTGGGCTCTAACCTTTCTTCCACTTCCCTTTCTTTTGCTTCTGCTCTCTCTCCAATTTTCTGGACAAAATCTGGGTCATTTTCACTTTTCTCTCTCTACTTCTTGTCACCCAAGAAATGGTCTGGTAAAGAAAATACTGTATTTATTGTTTCCTGTCCTGTTAATTTTGGTCATTCTAACACAGTCATCAGGATGAATACCTGGGGCGCCTGGGTGGCTCAGTTGTTAAGCATCTACCTTTAGCTCAGGTCATGATCTGGAGACCCGGGATCGAGTCCCACATTGGGCTCCCTGCTCGGCGGGAGGCCTGCTTCTCCCTTTCTCACTCCTTCTGCTTGTGTTCCCTCTCTAGCTGTGTTTCTCTCTGTCAAAATAATAAATAAAACCTTTAAAAAAATTAAATGAGACATTGAAAAACATGAAAACTTTTGCTAATAAACTGATTTGAAAAATAAGAATATGTTTACTTACATTTTGTCAAGTGAATTTTTTCTTCTCTTACAATCAGACTTTGGAACTTCTTAATACTCTTAAGATATAAAAAAAAAGCACAGCTACAGTTCCTAGCCTTTTTATGGGCAGTACTGATTTGAAATTAGTAACAGCAATTGTTTAATGCCATTTTCCATACAAATTATCTTAGTATACTTTATTATATAAATATTTTGAAAAAAAATTCCTCCATAGAAAAACAAATTACAAAATACAGATTGATGTTGAAGCTATATTCACAGACCTTGAACAAGTCTTTAAATGATTCTTTGAATGAGAAAGAAACAAAATAAAGCAAAGCAAAAATTGGCAATTTTTGTGATGTTAATCTATTAACAAAGATACTAAGATGGCTTAAGATAACAGTGTACTAAGTTTTTTTGTCTTAAAATTATCCCCCAAATGAAAACAATCTGTTATTAATTTATGGAAAAATATGGTTCAGGTTTATTTTTGAAATTGAGTGTGCAGTCATTCACTTCTAAATTGCTATGTAGCTCTTTGGCCAGATGTTAATCTGCCCATGTATACAGGACTTAAAATGTCTTCACAACTTGCTTTACTTTTTTTCCCCTAAATGGAAATATACTCATCCATTTAAGATTCATGGTCATTTGTTACTTATATAATTTAATCCTACTATCTCTAATTAGGATTAACCTTTCTTGTTGACATGTTTTTGTATCAAAAATGTTAATGTTTTACAAAATTATCTTGAAATGTAATCCAATGCAAATAAAATCTATTTTTTTTTTTTTGGTATTTATATTGTTGATCTGTCAGGGGAGTAGAAAATGGAAAGTAATATTTTATAGATTAATGAATATGTGAATATTATAACTAATATTTAAACACTAGTAAGGTTTATTTTGCTATACTGAACTGAACACCCCCCCACACACACACACACAATCCCTGCTATAAACCTATGATAATCAAGGCAGTGTATGGCTGGCCTAGAAATACCCAAATAAATAGACTTGTTAAGAATCCCACCAACAAGATGGTAATGCATATTATACTTAATATCTGTCTCAGTTTCAGTTTCAGTTTTTGGGTTTTTTTTTTAAAAGATTTTATTTATTTGACAGAGAGAAACACAGCCAGAGAGGGAACACAAGCAGGGGGAGAGAGGGAGAAGCAGACTTCCCAGTGAGCAGGGAGCCCAATGTGGGGCTCGATCCTGGGACTCTGGGATCATAACCTGAGCTGAAGGCAGATGCTTAACAACTGAGCCACCCAGGCGCCCCTCAGTTCAGTTTCAATATTCTACATCTCTTGTGTGATTATGATGTTGCAGGGGAATTGGAGAAATTTTGTGGAGAGTTCAACAATAAATTGCCCTGACTTTGCTTTCAAGTTACATCCCAAATGGTAGTATTTTCTTCACTTACTGGTGGGAAAACTGAAGTTCAAGGAACCTCAACAATCAGGAGGAAGCAGAACAGATTTTCTGTCCAGTCAGGTCTGCCTAACTCCAAAACCAGTCTATCCTCAGTAAGTCACAGTCACCAAATTCTCTTCCTTTCAGTTTCACTTTCTACTTCTTTTTCTTTTTTGATCAAAACCAGGTCTCTTCCCCACTTTTGAAAATAGCATCCTAATTATTATTTAAATGGATTTCATATGAAATTTTACATTAATATGTGAATATAGTCTCTTGTTCTTAGCCATATAAAGCAGATAAAGTCATACCCCCAAATTAGTAGTTTAAACCACACACACACAAAAAAAAAGAAAAGAAAAGGAAATCTAGTTTTCACTTTTATGTTGTTGAGGCTCCACTGATGAGTTCTAGCTTGAGGTCTCTCATGTGGTAAGTGAGGCAGTTGGGGATGCTGGAGCCATCTGAAACCTCACCTAGGCTGAATGTCCAGGATGGCTCACTCATACGGGGGCTGTTGATACTGCGTATAAGCTGGGAGCTCAGCTGGGATTGTTGACCCGAATGTTCACGCACAACCTCCCCTTGCAGCCTGTACTTCTCACTTAGTGGCTTGTGTTTTGAGAAGTAGCAACCCAAGAATTAGTGCCCAAGAGGGCTAGCCAATAACTACAAGCTCTTTTATGCCTTGGCCTTGGAAGTCTGAGAATATTACCCTGTTAGATGCCATTGGTCATTAAGTCACAAAGTCTGGTCCAGTTGTAAGGGAAGGGGACTACACACATTTGTAAATATTATAAAGCATGGTTTATTAGGAGGGTATTTTTGGAAACTACATACCATAATTGCAGTTATGGAAGTCACTGTCCTCCTTCACAACTCCTATTAATAAGTTCATAGGAGAAGGATCAGTATTAATTCTTGTTTAAATGTTTGGTAGAATTACGGTCATGTCATCTGGTCTTAGACTATTGTTTGTGGGCTGGGTTCTGATTATTGATTCAGTCTCCTTCCTTTTGGTTTATTCTGCTCAGATTTTCTATTCATGATTTAATTTGGTAAATTGTATT
This sequence comes from Spilogale gracilis, assembly GCA_004023965.1. NCBI lineage: Eukaryota > Metazoa > Chordata > Mammalia > Carnivora > Mephitidae > Spilogale > Spilogale gracilis. Next base: position 56,782 of record PITA01001558.1, on the reverse strand, counting down.
CTAAATACTTGTTCATTTCTTCTCAGTTGTCTTATTATTTGGCATGTAATTGTTCATAGTAGTCTCCTATGATCTTTTCTTATTTTTGTGGTATCAGTTAACATCTCTTCATTCATCTCTTTTTTATGAATTTAGTTAAAAGGTTGTCTATTGTTTATTACTTCAAAAAATAGCTCTTTGGGGGCGCCTGGGTGGCTCAGTTGGTTAAGTGACTGCCTTCAGCTCAGGTCATGATCCCGGAGACCCGGAATCGAGCCCCACATCGGGCTCCCTGCTCGGCAGGAAGCCTGCTTCTCCCTCTCTCACTCCCCCTGCTTGTGTTCCCCCTCTTGCTGTGTTTCTCTCTGTCAAATAAATTTAAAAAAAAAATCTTTGAAAAAAAATAGCTCTTTTGTTGATCTTTTCTGTTGTCTTTTTAGTGTTTCATTTATTTCCACTATGACTTTTGTTATTTTTTTTTACTTCTAGTAACTTTGGGATTCATTTTTTTTTTCTAGTTCTTTGATGTATAAAGGTAGTTTAAGTTTTTTTTTCTTAAAGTAGGCATTTATCATTATGAACTTCCCTCTTAAAAATGCTTTTCTGCATTCAATGTTTTAATATGTTGTTTTCCATTTTACTCGTGTCATTTTTTAATTTCCTCTTTGTTCCATTTGCTTTCCAGTAGCATGTTAGTCTCCACATATTTGTGGAATTTTTTAGGTTTTCTCTTGTAAGGATCCCTCTAGCTTTAGTAGATGCATGCCATTCCCTTTTTTATAAGTAGAAACTCACTTTATCAATTTTATAATTATTAAGAAAGATTTAATAAACATCCTACTTAATATATTATTTCATAATAATCTTTTGAGGGATTATTTATCATCTATCATCTATCTATCATCTATCGTCTATCTATATCACCTATCTTCTATACTGTATACATTTTAAATATATTGTCAGAGAGCTTTCTTAGAAGTCTTTGATACTTTTTATTTTGACCAACAGCTTAGAAGCATATTATTTTCCCCATATGTTTACTAATGGGGCTAGCTTTTTTTTTTTGGTGTTTGTCTTGCCATTCTGATGGTTATGAAATGATATCCCACTATTACTTTAATTTGCGTTTACCTGAATACCATATCCTGTTCCTACAAAAGGGTGGATTCAGAGACAATATCAGAGAGGAACAGTTTAGCAGATAATAAATTTGTGGCAGTGGAAAGCTGACTTTTCCTGAAAATAAATACATATATGAAATAACTGGACAAGTTTTATTACTTCTGATTTATGTCAACCTCAGCTATTTTCCTCCAGTCTTTTCTTTTTAATTGAAGTATAATGGTCAGACAATGTTATAGTACTATCAAGTGTATAACATATTGATTTGACAATGCTATACATCATGCATTCCATGCTCAGCACAATAAATGCAGTCATTTGTCACCATACCATGTTATTACAATGTTATTGATTATATTCCCTATGCTGTACTTTTTATCTCCGTAACATATTTATATCTGAAAGTCTGTACTTCTTACTCCCTTTTATCTATTTCACCCATCCCCCTAGCCATCTCCCCTTTAACAATCACCAGTTATTTGTATTTAAGGAGCTATTTTTGTTGTTATTGTTCATTTGGTTTTTTTTTTTTTCACATTCTACGTGTAAGTGAAATCATGTGGTATTTGTTCTTCTTATTTTATTTAGCCTAATATCCTCTAGGTTCATACATGTTGTTGCAAATAGTAAGATCCTATTCTTTTTTTATTGCTGAGTAGTGAGTGTTCCTCTGTGTGTGTGTGTATTCATTTAATCAGTGGGCACATAATCAGTGGGCACTTAATCAGTGGGCGCATCTCACTGTGGTTTTAATTTGCATTTCCCTAATGATGAATGATGTTGAATATCTTTTCATGTGCTGGTTGACCATCTGGATGTCTTATCTGGAAAAACGTCTGTTCAGATTCTCTTCCCAATTTTTTAACTGGACGATCTGCATATTTTGATTGTGTTTTGTTTTTTGTTGTTTTTCTGTTTGTTTTTCCTGTGTGTGTGGGTTGCTTTCGTTTGTTTGTTTTGGTGTTGGAGATGTTCTTTATATATTTTGGATAATAACACCTTATTTCCAAACATCTTTGCCTATTCAGCAGATTGTCGTTTTGTTGATGGTTTCTTTTTCTATGCAATTTTTTTTTATTTTAGTGTAGTCTCAATAGTTGCTTTTTGTTTTTGTGTCCCATGCCTTTGGAGACATATCTATAAATCTGTTGCTAAGGTCAATAGCCAAGATACTATTGTCTATGTTTTATTTTAGGAGTTTTATGCTTTGAAATCTCACATTTAGGTCTTCAATCCATTTTGACTTTATTTTTACATGTGGTATAATAAAGTGGACCAGTTTTATTCTTTTGCATGTAGTTGCCCAATTTTTCCCACTATTGTTTATTGAAAAGTTTGTCCTTTCCCCACTGTATGTTCTTGCCTCTCTTCTTGTCGATTAATTGACATATAGCTGTGGATATATTTCTGGTCTATCTTGTTCCATTGATCTATGTGTCATTTGTGTGCCAGTAACATGCTGTTTTGATTACTATGGCTTTGGAGTATATTTTGAAATCCAGGGTTCTGCTACCACCAGCTTTCTTCTTCTACTTCAAGATTGCTTGGCTCTTTGAGGTGATTTGTGGCTCCATAAAAATTTTAGGATTATTTATTCTAGTTTTGTAAAAAACTGCTATTGTTATTTTGATGGGATTGCATTGAATCTTTGAGTCATATTATTTTCTGAGTCTTTGAGTCATATTATTTTCCTCTAGTCTTAAAATTTATCCTCATCCCTTCTCTTACCTCACTTCTCTCCTCTCTTCTTGTCCCCTCCTATTTCCTTTTTCTCTTTCCTTCTGTTTTACACCTTTCACTACCATTTCTTTAAAGTTACTGTCTCATTATAAAGAATTTGTCATACAGCTATCTTTATACAAAGTTATAGTTTCAAAGATTTTCACTGTGAAATGTTTAAAAAACAGGAAATAATCTATGGAAGACACCATTATTTAATTCTAAAAACTTCCAACCCTTTAATCATTTGATTTAATTCATTACTTCTTAGTCAACTTCCCTTGCCACCAGCAGTAGCTGTTTCATATCTTCCTGGCAATGGGATCTAAGCAGAAATGTGTTAAGGAAGCTTAAGAGAAAGTCCTCATTTTCCTGATGAAAGAGAGAGACAATTCTGATGTATTCTTCTTCCTTTGAATGTAGACATGATGATGATCTGGGGAGTTTGGGAACTTTGGGGCCATAGACACCAGCACCGATATCAAGGGGGCTATTAAACCAAAGCTGTCAAATGTTCAGTTAGAGAATTGTTTTTATGAAAAAAAAGACTCACTTTTTGTTTAAAATATTATAATTGGGAGTCTTGTTTTCCCTACTGATATAGTCTACTGTTCACCAAACAGAGCCTGTTAATTAACGATGATATACCCATAGAATGAAATGCAGTCATGTAATAGAAAATAAAACTACAGATATGGCCATAGCTATATGCCTATAATAAAATTAACATCAAGTGAATTAGGAGTTTATATAAGTTGGGGTTAAAAATGTGTGTACATTATGGGAACTGTCTTAAAGAATTCATAAGAAATTGTTAATTGTGGTTACTTCTGAGAGGTAAAACATAGGAATATACCTCCCTCCCCAAGAGGGAGAGGAGGATCATTTTATTATTTAAAATATTTTGTTATATTTTTTCTTTTGCAATGCAAAATAAAAGGGTAAACAGTGAGAAAATACAAAGTTGTAAGCAATAATTTACAAAAATTTCCCAACATTCATAGAATCATTAAACAACTAGTAATAGCATAAATTCTAAGTTCCATTTTTATTTTTTAATTACAAGGCATAGAAAAATCATATAAAAAGAACTTTGCTGTAATTATTTCTATGATAGCAACTACTAAAAAGTTTTTTCTATTATGCAAAAAAATGGAATAAATTGTTCAACTATATATTTGTTGGATTATATTTTAATAACATAAACTTTCATTCTGATTCAATGCCTTAAATGACTTTTAACATGTGGGTAGCTACAACTACTGTAAATGTAAATATTTTCTTTTTAGATATTTTCGCTTTTACTATAAAGTATTCAGTTATAGGGTTAATTTTCTTTCCTGTGGTATTTTTAATATAGTTGTAATTTATTGTAATATTTTAAAGGTCATAATAATTTCTTTCAAACTGAAGATATTTTGTAACATATTTTCATTTCAACACTTCAAGAATCATATACCTGGAGTTCCTTATTTACATAGAAATTAGTTTATAATTCTTTGCAAAATACATTACAACTGTTCAAACAAAGAAAAATTGTTTAACTTTCTTTAAAGACTTCAAAACAAGGCTTATTGACACTTCTTTTTAGAAAATGGGAATTATTTTCAATGAAAAAAACTCTAAACTCTTAAAGAGTTCATTTTTGGATGACCAGTGAATTCAGGAATTATCTGTTCCTGTCCCTTTCAGTTCACTGTTAGTGAATTGAAAAGAATAGCTGGTTAAATATAATATATTCATCTAAGAATGAAAGCTAAGGTACATACCATACATCTGTTCTTTATTATTATCATCTGCATTTTGTCTTTTACCACTATTTTTTATTAATCTAATATTGAAAACTTTCCTCAGGATATAATGGATAGAAAACTTTTCTCTGTGTTCAATTTATAAGTCCCCTAGTTCAATCTCATCTAATTATATTTAGTTTCTTTTATTGATTAATCAACTTGAAGTCTTTCAAAGATTTATTGAATGAGTATGAAATATGATCCTAAGTGTTACAAACCTGTTTTCCCCTAAAGTCATATGTGGATGGATCCGTGGTTAATTCAAAATTATAAAAGCATAGCTGGGTTGTAGAGTGCTTATGTTTATTCATTTATTTTTATTGTCTTTTTAAAGTCAAGAATACATTAATGTAATGGCATGTGCTAAGTTCTACTTAGTGGATTGCTTTAGGGGAATTCATTGTGAGGAAATGTGGAATGTCAAAGAAATTATGCCTTCAGAAGGCATGTGGATACTGATAAATAAGTTCAATTAATACAAATACACATGACAAAAGGTTTTTAAAAAACAGAACTTAAACTTATGGACATTATAGTTGGACACTTGAGTTGAAATTACAGCTCTGCCATTTTGAGACTTTCTTGATAAAGGGTGACTTTCTTAACCTCCCTAAATTTTTCTCATCTGAAATAACACTTAACCTTAGAGAATTACTACTATAAATAATAAATGAGATAAAGTACTCAGCATATAAAGGAATGCTTCCTTTATTAGTATTTATTGAGTATTAAGATATTCTTCTTAGCTCTAAGGATACCAAAGAAGGATATCCCTGTTGGGCTTCCTGCGCAGCAGGGAGTCAGCTTGTCTTCCTCCCTTTGTCTCTCCTGTACACCCTCTTTCTCTCAAATAAAATTAAATTTGATAAATTTAGCAAACAGAAAATAAATCTAGCTAAATATTATGGGAAAATCCTCAATAATAGAAGGAAATGGTTTAAAAATCTAGCAGCAAATATTTCCTTTTTTAAAGATTTTATGTATTTATTTGACACAGAGAAACACAGCTAGAGAGGGAACAAAAGCAGGGGGAGTGAGAGAGGGAGAAGCAAGCTTCCTGGTGAGTAAGAAGCCCATTGTGGGACTCCATCTCCAGACTCCGGGATCATGATCTGAGCTGAAGTCAGATGCTTATAATGACTGAGCCATTGGTTCTTATATCCATTCTCAAACTCTCTTGGCAGTGACATTTCTACAACTGTACTCATTTACTCATCTCTAAATAGTGTTCTCTATAGGTCATTTCTGAAAACAACTAGCCAATTTACTGATTTCTTATCAGAACCAGTTTCACTGCTCCCAGCCAAGAAAACTGCTCACGTCCACCTTTTTTTGTAGGAAGGTGTTATGAAGGCAAATTTGGGTCATATTTTATAGTTATAATAAGCCAAACTGTACTTAATTTGGTGAGTTCTCTAACACACCAGATGCCATTCTAAGTGAAAACTTTTTCACATTATAGAATCTCTCTGACTTGTGAGATCTTTTAAATAATTTGAGGCGAATACTCAGGCTAAAAGCATTTTCTCTGACTGGGGTGACATCTTTGCATACAAAGAAGAATCCATTAAAATATGTCAATAATGAAACCAACATGTATGAGAAAATTCTGTTGATGTAAAATTAGAAAAATGCTTTTATAATTAATTTATTAATATGTTATCTATATATGAACATTTATGAATATTTATATGAGAGTCACCAAAATGAAAATGATGGTTAATTCATTAAGATGATTTGGAATTTCGGGTGCCTGGGTGGCTCAGTGAGTTAAAGCTCTGCATTTGGCTCAGGTCATGATCTCAGGGTCTGGGATTGAAACCCTGCACTGGACTCTCTGCTCAGCAGGGAGTCTGCTTCCTCCTCTCTCTGCCTGCCTCTCTGCTTGTTTGTGATCTCTCTGTGTCAAATAAATAAAATCTTAAAAAAAAAAAGATGATTTGGAATTTCAAGGACTTTTGAGCTTTATTTCCTGTATGTTTCTACATTTATTTTTGCTAATTTTAAGGTGAATTAATATTACCAAATATCAAAATAAAAGACAATGTATTTATAGTTATTTGCTAAAGTTTATAGTTATAGTTATAGTTTCATAATTGTGGTACATTATACTGGATCATAAAGTGTAACACACAAAATAGACTTGTATAAGCCAGTTTTTTTATTAACATATAATGTATTATTTATTTCAGGGGTAGAGGTCTGTGATTCATCAGTCTTCCACAATTCACAGCATTCACCATAGCACATACCCTCCCCAGGGTCCACCACAGCAATCCCATCCCTCCCAACCCCCCTCCATTCCAGCAACCACCCAGTTTGTTTCCTGATATTAAGAGTCTTTTATGGTTTATCTCCCACTCTGGTTTCATCTTGCTTCATTTTCCCCTCCATTCCCCTGTGATCATCTGTCATGTTTCTTGAACTCTTCATATCAGTAAGATCATATGACAATTGTCTTTCTCTACCTGACTTATTTTGCTTAATGTAATACCCTCTAGTTCCACCCACACTGTTGAAAATGTCAGTATTTTGTTTTTTTGATGGCTGTATAACATTCCATTGTTTATATACTACATCTTTTTTATCCATTCATCTGTTGATGGACATCTATGCTCTTTCCATAGTTTGACTATTGTGGACATTGCTGCTATAAACATTGGGGTGCACCTGCATCTTTGGATCACTACATTTCTATCCTTGGGGTAAATATTCAGTAAATATGCTAGGTCATAGGGTAGTTCTATTTTCAACTTTTTGAGGAAACTCCATACATTTTTTCCAAAGTGGCTGCACCAGGTTGCATTCCCACAAAAGTATAGAAGGGTTGGTTCTCCTTTGTCTGCATCCTCGCCAACACTTGTCATTTCCTGACTTATTAATTTTAACCATTCTGAGTGGTGAGAGGTGGTATCTCACTGTGGTTTTGATTTGTATTCCCCTGATGTTGAGGATGTTGAGCACTTTTTCATGTGTCTGCTGGCCATTGAGATGTCTTTGCAGAAATATCTGTTCATGTCTTCTGCCCACTTTTTGATTGAATTATTTGTTTTTTGGGTATTGAGTTTGATAAGTTCTTTATAGATTTTGGATACTAGCCCTTTACCTGATATGTCATTTACAAACATCTTCTCCCATTCTTTTGGTTGTCTTTTGGTTTTGTTGACTGTTTCCTTTACTATGCAAAAGTTTTTATCTTGATGACATCCCAATAGTTCATTTTTGCCCTTGCTTCCCTTGCATTTGGCAATGTTTCTAGGAAGAAGTTGCTGTGGTTAAGGTCAAAGAAGTTGCTGCTTGTGTTCTCCTCAAGGATTGGGATGGATTCCTATCTCACAATGAGGCATCCATTTTGAGTCTATTTTTGTGTGTGGTGTAAGGAAATGATCCTGTTTCATTCTTCTTCATGTTGCTGTCCAATTTACCTAACACAATTTGTTGAAGACTATATTTTTTCCATTGGACATTCTTGCTTTGTTGAAGATTAGTTGCTCATAGAGTTGAGGTCCATTTCTGGGCTCTCTATTCTTTTCCCTTGATCTGTGTGTCTGTTTTTGTGCCAGTACCATACTAGCTTGATGATTCCAGCCTTTTAATAGGGCTTGAAGTCCAGCATTATGATGCCACCAGCTTGGGTTTTCTTGTTCAACATTCCTCTGGCTCTTTGGGATCCTTTTTGGTTTCATATAAATTTTAGAATTATTTGTTTCATTTCTTTGAAAAGAGTTGATGGTATTTTAATAGGGATTGCATTAAATGTTCAGATTGCTCTAGGCAGCATAGACATTTTCACATATTTGTTCTTCCAACCCATGAGCACGGAACTTTTTTCCATTTATTTGTGTCTTCCTTAATTTCTTTCGGAAGTACTTTATAGTTTTCTGAGTACAGATTCTTTGCCTCTTTGGTTAGGTTTATTCCTAGGTATCTTATAGGTTTGGGTGCCAACTGTAAATGGGATTAGCTCCTTAATTTCTCTTTCTTCTGTCTTACTGTTTATATATAGAAAAGCAACTGATTTCTGTGCATTGAATTTATATCTTGACACTTCACTGAATTCCTATATGAATTCTAGCAGTTTTGGAGTGGAATCTTTTGGGTTTTCCACATAAAGTATTATATTATCTGCAAAGAGTGAGAGTTTGACTTCTTCTCGCCAATTCAGAGGCCTTTTATTTATTTTTGTTGTCTGATTGCTGAGTCTAGGACTTCTAGTACCTTATTAAATAGTAGTGGAGGTTGTGGATAGACCTGCCATGTTCCTGACCTTAGGGTCAGGAACTCTCAGTTTTTCCCCATTGAGAATAATATTCACTGTGGGTTTTTTAGAGATGGCTTTATTAATACTGAGGTAGATACCCTCTATCCCTACACCATGAAGGGTTTTGTTCAAGAAAGTATGTTGGACTTTGTCAAATGCTTTCTTCCATCTATTGAGAGTATCATATTTTTCTTGTTCTTTCTGTTATTAATGTATCACATTGATTGATTTGCCAATGTTGAACCATCTTTTCAACCCGGGAATAAACCCCATTGGGTCATGGTGAATAATTCTTTTAATGTACTGATGGGTCCTACTGGCTAGTATTATGGTGAGAATTTTTGTATCCATGTTCATCCAGATTGAAAGTGAGGGGATGGAGGACCACCTTTCATGCCAAAGGACCCCAAAAGAAAGCCGGGGTAGTGATTCTCATATCAGACAAATTGATTTTAATCTAAAGACTGTAATCAGAGACACAGAAGGATACTACATAATTCTTAAAGGATCTATACATCAAGAAGATCTAACAATTGTAAATATTTATGCCCCCAACATGGGAGCAGCCAACTACATAAGCCAACTGTTAAACAAAATAAAGAATCATATTGATACAAATACATTAATTGTAGGAGATCTTAACACACCACTCTCAGCAATGGACAGATCATCTAAACAGAAAATCAACAAAGAATCAAGAGCCTTGAAGGAAGGCTCATTGGACCAGATGGATCTCATAGATATATTCAGAACATTCCACCCTAAAACAGCAGAATACTCATTCTTCCAGAGTGCACATGGAACTTTCTCCAGAATAGACCACTTACTAAGTCACAAATCAGGGCTCAAACGATACCAGAAAATTGAAAGTATTCCCTGCATATTCTCTGACCACAATGCCATGAAACTGGAACTCAACCACCATAAATAGTTCAGAAGAAAATCAAACATTTGGAAGCTAAAAACGATCCTGCTTAAGAATCTGTGTATCAACCAAGTAATCAAAGAACTGAAACACTTCATGGAAACCAATGAGAATGAAGATGCATTGATCCAAAACCTATGGGATACAGCAAAGGCCGTCCTAAGGGGGAAATTCATAGCCATCCAAGACTTACTCAAAAAAAATTGAAAAATCCCGAATACATCAACTCTCATTACACCTTAAAGAACTGGAAAATCAACAAAAAATTAAACCAACCCCTCACACAGACAGGAAGTAATAAGAATTAGAGCAGAGATGAATGAATCAGAAACTAGATACAGTAGAATGCATCAATGAAACTAGAAGCTGGTTCTTTGAAAGAATCAGTAAGATTGATAAACCAGGGGCGCCTGGGTGGCTCAGTTGGTTAAGCAATGGCCTTTGGCTCAGGCCATGATCCTGGGTCTCCGGGATCAAATCCCAAATTGTGCTTCCTGCTCGGCGGGAAGCCTGCTTCGCCCTCTCTCACTCCCCCTGCTTGTGTTCCCTCTCTGGCTGTGTTTCTCTCTGTCAAATAAATAAAATCTTAAAAAAAAAAAAAAGATCGATAAACCATTGGCCAAGCTAATCCAAAAGAAAAGGGAGAAGTCCCGAATTAATAAAATAATGAATGAAAGGGGAGAGATCAGGACTAACACCAAGGAAATAGAAATAATCACCAAAAATTACTATCAACAATTATATGTCAATATGTTTAACAACCTAGAAGAGATGAATACATTCCTAGAAACCTATAAACCTCCAAGACTGAAACAGGAAGACATTGACAATTTGAATAGACCTATATCTAGTAATGAGATTGAAGCAGTGATCAAAAACCTCCCCAAAAACAAGAGTCCAGGACCAGACGGATTCCCTGGGGAATTCTACCAAACATTCAAAGAAGAAATAACAACTATTCTGAAGATATTTCAAAAAATAGAAGCAGAAGGAAAACTTCCAGACTCTTTCTATGAAGCATCACTCTAAGACAAAGACCCCATCAAAACGGAGAACTTCAGACCAATATCGCTGATGATATGGATGCCAAGATTCTCAACAAGATCCTTGCCAACAGGATCCAACAATACATTAAAAAGATTATCCACCATGACCAGGTGGATTTTATCCCAGGGATGCAAGGGATAAAATCGTAAAACAATCAACGTGATAGAACAAATCAATAAGAGGAGAGAAGAACCACATGGTACTCTCAATTGATGCAGAAAGGCATTTGACAAAATACAACATCCGTTCCTGATCAAAACTCTTCAAAGTATAGGGATAGAGGGAACATTTCTCAATCTCATAAAATCTATCTATGAAAAACCCACAGTGAATATCATTCTCAATGGGGAAAAACTGACAACCTTTCCTCTGAGATCAGGAACAAGACAAGGATGCCCACTCTCACCACTACTGTTCAACATAGTGTTAGAAGTCCTAGCAACAGCAATCAGGCAACAGAAAGAAATAAAAGGTATCCAGCTTGGCAAAGAGGAAGTCAAACTCTCTCTCTTTGCAGATGACATGATACTCTATGTGGAAAACCCAAAAGACTCTACTTCCAAACTACTAGAACTCATACAGCAATTTGGTAATGTGGCAGGATACAAAATCAATGCAGAGAAATCAGTTGCATTCTTATACACTAACAATGAAAAAATAGAAAGGGAAATCAGAGAATCGATTCCATTTACTATAGCACCAAAAACTATAAGATACTTAGGAATAAACCTAAGCAAAGAAGTCAAGGATCTGTACTCGAGGAACTACAGAACACTCATGAAAGAAATTGAAGAAGACACAAAAAGATGGAAGAGCATTCCATGTTCATGGATCGGAAGAACAAACATTGTCAAAATGTCTATACTGCCCAGAGTAATCTATACTTTCAACACCATTCCAATAAAAATTCCACCAACATTCTTCAAAGCATTGTAACAAACAATCCTAAAATTTATATGGAACCAAAGAAGACCCCAAATTGCTAAGGAATTGCTGAAGAAGAAAAGCAAAGCTGGGGGCATCTTGTTACCTGACTTCAGGCTTTATTACAAAGCTGTGATTACCAAGATAGCATTGTACTGGCACAAAAACAGAGAAGTAGACCAATGGAACAGAGTGGAGAGTCCAGTTATGGACCCACGAATCTATGGGCAAATCATCTTTGACAAAGCAGGAAAAAATATCCAGTGGAAAAAAGACAGTCTCTTCAATAAATGGTGCTGGGAAAATTGGACAGCTACGTATAGAAGAATGAAACTAGACCATTCTTTTACACTGCACACAAAGGCAAACTTGAAATGGATGAAAGACCTTAACGTGAGGCAGGAATCCATCAAAATCCTGGAAGAGAACATAGGCGGCAACCTCTTTGACATCGGCCACAGCAACTTCTATCAAGACATGTCTCCAAAGACAAAGGAGATAGAAGCAAAAATGAACTTCTGGGAATTCATCAAAATAAAAAGCTTCTGTACAGCAAAGGAAACAGTCAACAGAGCAAAGAGGCAACCCACAGAATGGGAGAAGATATTTGCAAATGACACTACAGACAAAGGGTTGGTATCCAAGATCTATAAAGAACTACTCAAACTCAACATCCAAAAAGAAGATGAACACATCAAAAAATGGGCAAGAGACATGAAGAATCACTTTTCCGTAGAAGATATACAAATGGCTAACAGACACATGAAAAAATGTTCAGCATCACTAGCTATCAGGGAAATTCAAATCAAAACCACACTGAGATACCTTACACAAAAAGATACATGAACTGGTAATGCTTTCATTTATCTCCCTTTATGAAAAGCCTTGCTGAAGATTGAGAATTATTGACTCTGTTGAGAATACTATGAAATATTTTCACTAGTTTTAGAAAAAAATATACATTTAAAAAAACATGTGTTATATATATTTGACATAGGTATTATGTGGGGGAAACCAGAATATATATATATATACATATGTATATATATATATATATTGAACTGTATATATGTTTTATATATAAAACATATATATGTTTTAAATTATAAACATCTTAAGATATTTATGACTTTTAAGATTATTTATGTGTGTATATATGAGAATTAATAAAATAAAAATAAAGGCTATATATATACACACACACACACACATCTTAAGATGTTTACAGCTTAATACACACACCCACACACGCACGCGCACCACACAGCCGTCAAGATATTTACAATGTGAAAGAGGTGATAAGTCAGACATAATATGAAATACAAAGTAATTTATAAAAATATCTATATTAATGTGTCAAATACATTTTCAACAACTACCACAAGAGTTTCAGCAAAAAGGTATTATTTGAGGGAATAACAATAGTTGATATTTTTCTTAAAATAAGATTTCATTTACTCTTAATGTTAGGGAGGAATTTTAAAAAAATCCTGTTTATGCTGTGAAACATTTTTTTTAGAAATTTCTTAGAAGCAAATGAAAGCCCAACACCTGTCACAGAATGAAAAGGGCAGAATAATACGCTAGAAAATGACATTACCATACTGAGAAATCTGAGCATACTTCTTAGCTGTATGTCTTATTAGGAAAACAAGAAGTATGTTTTAAAGTGATATTAGTGATTTGGATGAAGGAGGTATATTCATTTTGCAGTGTGTGGAGTTAAAAACATTTCACTGGCATCAAACTTGCTTTAATGTCCAAAGCTTCTAAGATTAACTGATGCACTTAGACAGTTTACAGTGTTTTACAATTGCAGAAATAGCTTTCTATAGTTGAGAGAGGCTCATTTTCAGTATTATAAATTTTAGAAATATTGTCCAGGCTAAGTTTTATAAGTCTAAATTGTAAAAGAGATTTATTTTTTCTGATTAAATTGGGGGTTCATTAAAAAATGATCAGGTAAGCAACAGAATCTTAGATATTTAAGGCAGGGTTCAGTTTGTGAATTTTGTAGAGTATTACACAGTGCTTTCATAGTATACTTTGAAACCAGCAGTTATTCTATAAAACTGCAATAGTACTTGCTTTGATAAATAAGTACACAAATAAATAAAAGAAAGTACAGAATCGGGGGGTCAATGATTTAGACTCAGTATTCTATTGGCAGTAACCAGCAGCTTATCCAGGTTATTTCTGCCTCATCAAAGTGAGTTATTAAGGCTTAAAATCCATGTCTGGTTGTTAAAATTACATATAGCTTCATCTTTAGGTTTGTTTTGCCTGTCTGAGCTCACAACGCAAACCATTCTATTGACATTTTGTAAAATGTCACTAACAGTGATGTTCATTGGGTAAGTTATGTGGTAATAGGCTATAATTTAGGTATTGCTCACTCTGTCACTTTTAAGATATTACCATTTATTGCCATCATCTTATTTTTCACACAACCCCATAGTACAGGCTTCCATGTGAAGCTTCTTCTTTAAATGGATACTTGTGGAATTTTATAGTCCCATGCTGTTAACAGCACCTGGATTTGAACATAGAACTACTTGATGACAATATCTTACTCAATTCTTTGATCATACCATTTGTAAATGGTAATGATTTTTTTTTCAAGAAAAACATACCAGAGAGTGGACTGAGTACCTAGAGCAGTCTAATTAGAGCCTACCATTTGATTTCTTTGTTGTATGGGAAACTCAATTCCTTTGACTTGTTAGAAACAATCTCTTACAATAACTTAGAGAAATTTCATAAGACAGCAAGATGATAGAAAATATCACATGTATTGGGTTAAATATCAGCCCCCCCAATCTCTACTCAGAACCTCAGAGTGTGACCTTATTTGGAAATATGATCTTTGAAGATTTAACTAGTTAAGGATCTCGGAATGAAACATCATTGACCCTAAATCCAATGACTGGATTTATTTATAAGAGAAAAGGGAGGAAGATTTCACACACAGAGACACAGGGGAAAGGCCACATATAGTTATGGTTCTATAAGGTGAGGCATACCTGAGTCAGTAGGAATTCGATGAGGCTAGGACAGGTTCTCTCCTAGAGCTTTCAAATGGAGCATTGATTTCAGGCTTCTGGACTCCAGAACTGTGGGAGAATAAATTTATATTGTTTCAAGATGCTCAGTTTGTGGTAATTTGTCATGATAACCTGAAGAAAATGATATATCACATAACTTATTATATGGATCAAATGATTGTGATACCTTTTTGAAAATTCGATTGCTTTACTCCTATCTCATGTGTCTCTGTGCCTTAATTTTTATTGTCCTAGGGCATTTTTGGCTGATATTTCAATAGGTATAGTGCTTTCTTTTGGCTACTTTTAAATGTTACTCCCCATACCTTCTTCTTATATCAAAGGGGTGTCTCATATAATCTTCACCTAGTTGTTTTATATATTTTAAACCCAGCCTGATATTTCTTTTATTTCATTTCCCTTTATTAACTTGCTAATGGTCAATTTTATTTGTTACTATAGAGATAACAGTTCCTTGAGATGTCAACAAAATTTTTACCTGCTACCCAATTATGAACACTTAAAAATCTTTGAACACATAAAATTAATCTTCTTGTGTTCTTCATAATTGTAATGCACTTCAAGAAATTTAAAATTCCTAAGACATTGCTGCTATTATTTTATTTAGTGAATATGTATTTAGTATGATTTATATTTACATATGATATGTGTTTGGCATTTTAACTTTATTCTTTCTTAAATTTTGTATTCTGAGATCATTGTTGTTTATCCTGAAGAATTCCCTTTTATATATTATTCTTAAATTCAAAATTTTGGGAGATTAATGCTTTCATTTTCTGTGTTTCTAATACATATATTTCTTTTGTGTTCATGCTTGAAAAATTTTCACAAAATATAAAAAGCTAGGTTGAGACTTATTTTATTTTAGCAATTTAAATATGTCATTCTGGTATCCTATTATGGTTAGTTTGATAATTACTGAGAAATCCTTTAAAGGTAGTATTTTCTTTTATTTTGACTGTTTTTATTTTTTTTAATGCTCAACAATTTTAATATGATGTGCCTAGGTGTGAGTAATATGCAGTTAGAAAAAGTAATGACAGGTCCTAAAGACAAAGGCTTGACTTAGTGCTGCTTTTATTAAGTCAGAAAGAATGGAAAATTATTTTTTTAAAGATAATTGTGTATATAAGCTATAGTAATACATAAAACTTTCTTTTCTAAAAGGGTATATTTTAAATAATTTTGGTTAAGAAAAAGTGGGAGGATGTTGAAGAATATTAGAACTTGAAAGAAAAACAAGTATATAGGGATATTTGGTAGAGATTTTTAACTTTTCGCTATCTTATTTTTACAGTAATATTGATCTATGTGCAATGAAAACCTCTACTTTCTTCTTTACAACATACCTTTTAATTAGCTAAATCCCAATTATAGCCGTTCTTTCAGTGTTTAAAATGGACAACATTGAGACACATTTTTGAGATACAATGTCCAGGACTTCATGAGGGACTGCATGTGGTGAAAGAACAAAAGAGAAAAATTCAAGATTATAGTCATGGTTTTGATTTGGCCAACAAGATGAATGTTGCCATTTACTAAGCTGAAGAAAACTGGGTAGGAAAACACATGTGGGAGATAGGAAGAATGGAAAATAGTGAATACATTTTGGATATGCATCTATAAATTCAAGTGGATGTCCTTTCCTTGAGAAATGGAGTTATAATGCAGAGGATTAGTACATCAAATAATGGAATCAGTTGAGTAAATCCCAGACAGGTTATATAGAAGGAAGTGAAAAGTCAATAGACTAAGCAGTCTGGAATTCAGAGATCAGGAATAGGAAAATAATTCCAACTTCAATAGCAAAGCAAGAAGTCACAAGGACTAAGAGTACAAAGTATTTCAGGAACAAGGGAGTATATACCTTTGAAGACCAAAGGAATATGTAAAATCAAGTTGCTTTTGTGCCAAGAATTGGGAGTTTGGTCATGATATATTCAAAGTTCTGAATGTGAAAAACCTATAACCAAGAATACCCCATATAACAAGGCTATCATTCAGAATAGAATGAGAGTTTTCCAGAAAAACAAAAACAAAGTTCATGACCACTTAATCAGTCCTGCAAGAAATGTTGAAGGGAACTCTGAGTGGAAAGCAATGACAAAAAATGCAGTATGAAGGCAGAAAATATAAAAGTGTAAAAATGAGTATTCCTTTAAAAAATCTGTCAAAGAACTTACAAAATAAAAGGATGAAAAATAAGGCATGATATACCTAAAACATGGGAGGAAAGGAGTGACGAATAGGTTCCAATTTTAACAACCCTCAACTTAATATAGACTAATATATGCAGAACATGTTATATAAAACCAAATGGTAGCCACAAATTAAAAACTATTCATAAATATGTCAAGAATAAAGAGAAAGACATCCAAATATATCACTAAAGAAAACGAGCAAACCATGAAAGAAAAGCAAGAAATAATCAGAGAAAATCTTCAGGACAACCACAAAATGAATAATAAAAGACAATAAACATATATCTATCAATAATTACTTTGGAGGATTTAATCCATTTACATTCAATCAAAAACCATATGGTGACAGAATGGATAAAAAAACAAACAAGACCCATTTATATGTTACCTACAAAAGACTCATTTTAGAACTGAAGACACCTATATATTCAAAGTGAGGGAATGGAGAAACAGTTATGTTAATGGATGTCAAAAGAAACCTAGAGTAGTAATAATTATATTGGACAAAACTTACTTTAAAACAAAGACTGTAACAAGAAACCAAGGATGTTATATAACAATAAAGGGGACAATCCGTCAATAACAATCGTAAATATGCCCCTCACACAGGAGCACTCAAATATATAAAACAGTAACAAATGTAAAGGAACTAAATCAATAATAATACAATAATAGTAGCATTTTAACACCCTACTGATATCAAAGGACATGTTATGTACAGAGAAAATAAACAATGAACTAATGGCTTTGAATGACACACTGGACCAGATGGATTTAACAAATATATTCAGAACATTCCATGCAAAATACCAGAATACACATTCTTTTCAAGTGCTATGGAACAATCTCCAGAATAGATCACATACTAGGCCACAAAATAAGCCTCAAGAAATTCAGAAAGATCAAAATTATATCACGTAGCTTTTCTGACCACAGCACCATGAAACTAGAAATCAACCACAAGAAAAGGTTTGGAAAGACCACAAATACATGGAGGCTAAATACACTACTAAACAATGAGTGGGTCAACCAAGAAATAAAATAAGGACTAAAGTACATGGAAGCATATGAAAATAAAAAGTGCAACAGTCCAAAACCTTTCAGACATAGGAAAAGTGGTTCTAAGAGGGAAGTTTGTAGCAATATAGGTCTAACTCAAGAAGCAAGATGGGGAACCTGGGTGGCTCAGTTGGTTAAGCGGCTGCTTTCGGCTCAGGTCATGATCCCAGAGACCCGGGATCGAGCCCCAGATCGGGCTCCCTGCTCAGCGGGAGGCCTGCTTTTCCCTCTCCCAGTCCCTCTGCTTGTGTTGCCTCTCTAGCTGTGTTTCACTCTGTCCAATAGATAAATAAAATCTTAAAAAAAAAAAAGAAGCAAGAAAAATCTCAAACAACCCAACTTTACACCTAAAGGAGCTGGAAAAAGCAAAAGAAAGCCTAAAACTAGCAAAATGAGGGAAATAATAAGGATCAAAGCAGAAATAAATGATATGGAGTCTAAAATATTAATAGAATAGTTCAATAAAATGAGGAGCTTATTCTTTTAAAAAATTAGTAGAATTGATAGACCTGTAGCCAGATTTATCAAGAAAGAAAAGAGGACCAAAATCAATAAAATCACAAATGAGGGCACCTGGGTGGCTCAGTTGGTTAAGTGACTGCCTTTGGTTCAGGTCATGATCCCAGAGACCAGGGATTGAGCCCCATATCGGGTTCCCTGCTCAGCAGGAAGCCTGCTTCTCCCTCTCTCACTCCCCTTGCTTGTGTTCCCTCTCACTGTGTTTCTCTCTGTCAAATAAATAAATAAAATCTTTAAAAAAATAAAAAAAAATAAACTCACAAATGAAAGAGGAGAGATAATGACACCATAGAAATACAAACAATGCTAAGAAAATATTTGAAAAAATTATATGCCAGTTGGATAACCTATAATAAATAAATTCCTAGAATCCTATAATTTACTGACACTAAAACAGAAAGAAATAGGAAATTTGAACAGACCAATTATTAGCAAAGAAACTGAATCAGTACAGGTACCTGAGTGACTCAATTGGCTAAGCATCCCATTCTTGGTTTTGGCTTAGGTCGTGATCTCAAAGTTATAAGATGGAGCCCTTTATTGAGCTCTTCTCAGCATGGGATTTATCCTTCCCCTCCCTCACGCACATATTCTGTCTCTATCCTTTAAAAAAAATAAAAAAAATTAAAAAATAAATTGAATCAGTAGTCAAAAAAACCTCCCAATGAGCCTAAGTCCTGGCCCAGATGGATTCACAGGAAAATTCTGCCAAATACTTAAAGCTAATACTCATTCTTCCTAGAAAAGGAAGAAAAACTTCCAAATTCATTCTATGAAGCTTGCATTACCTGATACCAAAACCAGATAAAGACACCACAAAAAAATAACTACAGTCTAGTATCTCTGATGAACATAGATGCAAAAATGGTAAACAAAGTACTTCATTACCATGATCAAGTGGGATTTATTCCTAAGTTGCAAGGATGCTGCGATATTCCCAAATCAATCAACCTGATATATTACATCAATAATAGAAAGGATAAGATGTATATGATCATTTCAATAGATGCAGGTAAAGCATTTGACAAAGTCCAACATCTATTTGTGATTAAAAAAAAAAACCCTCAACAATAGGTTCATAAGGAACACACCTCAACATAATAAAGGCCCTCTATGAAAAATCCACTGCTAACATCATTGTAAAGGGGGGAAAACTGAGACTTTTCCTCTGTGGTCAGGAACACTGACCGAGATGTCCACTCTCATCACTTTTATTTAACATAGTGCTGGAAGTCATAGCCACAGCAATCAGATAACAAAAAGAAATAAAAGACATCCAGAGCAATAAAGAAGAAGTAAAACTTTCACTATTTGTAGATTACTTGCTATATAGAAAACACCCAAAAGATTCCGCCAAATAAACGTTACAACTGATACATGAATTTAGGAGAGTTACAGGATGCAAAATTGATGAACAGAAATTTGTTGCATTTCTGTTTTCAATATAAAGAGAATCTGAAACAGTCCAATTTATAATTACACCAAGAACAATGAGATACCTAGGAATAAACATAACCAAAGAGGTAAAAGGCCTGTACTTTGACCTATACTATAAAACACTGATGAAAGAAATTGAAAATGACACAAAAAATTGAAAGACACTACATACTCATGGATCAGAAGACAAAACATTGTTAAAATGTCTCTACTATCCAACGCAATCTACATATTTAATGCAATCCCTATTAAAATACCAACAGCATTTTTCACAGCGTTAGAACAAATAATCGTAAAATTTCTATGGATCCACAAAAGACAGAATAGCAAAAGCAATCTTGAAAAAGAAAAGCAAAGTTGGAGGCATTATAATTTTTGACTTCAAGTTATATTACAAAGCTATAGTGGTCAGGACAGAGTGATGCTGGCACAAAAGTACAACTGTAGCCAGATTTATCAATGAAAGAAGATAGAAAATGCAGAAGTCAACCTACAACTATATGGTCAATTAATCTTGGACAAAGCAGAGAAGAATATGCAATGAGAAAAACTGTATCTTCCACAAATGGTGCTAGGAAAATTCGACAGCAACATGCAAAAGAATGAACCTGAACCACTTTCTTACACCATATACAAAAATAAATTTGAAATGGATTAAAGACCTAAATATGAGACCAGAAACCATAAAAATCCTAGAAGAGAACACAGGCAGCAATTTCTCTGACATCACCCATAGCACTTTTTTTTCTAGATAGGTCCCCTGAAGCAAGGGAAGCAAAACAAAAATAAACTATTGGGGCTTTATCAAATTAAAAATCTGCTGCACAGCAGAGCAAAGGGGAAAGAAAACTAAAAGGCAACCAACCTACAGAATGGGAGAAGATATTTGCAAATGACAGAAATGATAAGGGTTGTTATACAAAATATATTTAAAAAATCTTGTAAAACTCAACACCCCAAAAAACAAATAATTCAATTAAAAAATGAGAAGATATGAACATTTTTCCAAAGAAGACATGCAGATGGCCAACAGACACATAAGAAGATGTTCAACATCACTCAACATCAGGGAAATGCAAATAAAAACCACAATGAGCTGGTTTTAAATCCTTACACCTGTAAGAATGGCTAAAATCAACAACAAAACAACAGGTGTTGGTGAGGATTTAGAGAAACAGGAACACTTATGCACTACTGGTGGGAATGCAAACTGGTGCAGTCACTGTGGAAAAGAGTGTGGAGGGTCCTCAAAAAATTAAAAATAGAACTACCCTATGATCCAGAAATCTCACTACTGAAAATTTACCTAAAGAATACAAAAAGATGAATTTAAAAGGATACATGCACCTGTATATCTATAGCAGCATTATTTATAAGAGCCAAATTCTGGAATCAGCCCAAGTGCCCAAAGACTGATGAATGGATAAAGAAGCAGGGATATATATGTGTATATACACAGTAGAATATAATTCATCCATAAAAAGCTTGAATTTTTGCAATTTGCAATGGCATGGATGGATCTAGAGAGTATAATGCTAAGTGAAATAAGTCCATCAGAGACAAATACCGAATGATTTCACTCATGTGGATTCTGAGAAACAAACAAACAAAAAAGAGGCAAGGGAAAAAAAGGGAGGGAGAGAGACAATCCAAGAAGCAGACTCTTAAATTCAGTGAACTGATGGTTACCAGAGGAAGGGGGGGGGGTGATGAGTGAAACATATGAGGGTAGGAGTCACTTATGATGAGCACCCAGTGATTAAAATAAAAACTTAAAAAAATTAAAAATGATGGACTTAGAGTCCTAGAGACTATCAAAACTTTCACTGGAAGTGTTCCAGAAAAATAGTGGGACAGAAAAACATGTGTTAGTTTTACAAATGTGGTAAATTAGAAACTTTCTTTAGAAATAATGGTTTTGAAAAATACAGAGAAATGGAATATGGAACAACATTTAATACAAGGGAGAGTATACCAACCAGCAGAAAACCTGTTTGTAAGCTGTTATTTACTCTGAAGAGTAAGAGACCTTGACAGTTTAGGAGTGACAATGTATAATTTATGATGTTAAAGTCTTTAAATCCACAGCACAAATGGAAAAACTTACATTTGACCAAGAGAGAGTCACATACCCATTTATATTTGCATATTAATTTATTATAATTTCTTGAGAAAAGACATATATTGTACATCTGGTGATAGAAAATAATATAAAAAATTAAAGATTTCTGAATTATTTATAAATTCAATTAGAAGTTCAAAGATAAAAATGATGCAAGAGAAGAAGGGTGATACATGAGCACAGTGTGAGAAATAGCCATTATAGAGATCTCATAGATTAAGAGCAGATATTTAAGAGAAAAATAATGAGATTGCAAGGCAGTGTTGAGCACTCATGGAAATGATGATCATGATAGGTACCTGGGTGGTTCAGTTGGTTAAGCATCTCTTTTTTTTTATTAAAGATTTATTTATTTATTCAACAAAGAGAAACACAATGAGAGAGGGAACACAAACAGAGGGAGTGAGAGAGGGAGAAGTAGGCTTCCCACTGAGCAGGGAGCCCAAAGCAGGGCTAGATCCTGGGACTCCGGGATCATGACTTGAGCAGATGCTTAATGACTGAGCCACGTAGGTGCTCCAGCATCTGACTCTTGATTTCATCTCAGGTCATGATTTCAGGGTTATGAGATTGAGGACTGCTTTGGGCTTCAGGCTCAGCATGGAGTCTGCCTGACATTCTCTTCCTTTGCCCTTTCCCCTGCTCATTCTCTCTCTCTCTCTCTCTCTCATGAATAAAATCTTTTAAAAAGAAAGAAATTGGTCATCATGAACATAGAGTAAGATTATTCTCTTCACTATGTGTGTATGTTTGTTTCCTACAAATTTTCCAAACATGTGTTAGCATGGAGAAATTTCATCAGTTCCTCCAGAAATCACATGATTGTGCAAAAGGGAACTTGCAATTTGTATGTTTTTGTAAGGAATTGAGACTCTAATGATGTTAAATGATTAATAGAGCTAATGCTTACATTGGTAAAATATAGGTTATATTTGAAGGTTTTGGAAGCAATGCAATTTCTGCTGGTAAGATTACATGTTATAATAGGGGACTAGGGTAATTGGATGGAATGGAACAAAAAGTCATAGAGATGTAGAGGTTAAGAGATTTACAGGCAAATGGGCCAGATGGTCTAATTACACAAAGTCACCAAGAACAGAAGGGTTAGTTATGAGCCAGGTGCTACATCTTTCTAATATACTGAAAGAGAGCAGGTAAGTTTGTGAAAGACCAAAAAAAAAAAAAAAAGGGAAGACAACTTGGAAAAACAATGTTATAAGCTTCACTGAATGATGAAAAGATTTTATAAATAGTAGGAGATAAGTGGTTTGGAGATAGCATTAGATTGTGAGAAACTAACCCCACCTTATGATTCTGAGGTGTATGGCATGAGGCACAACAAATAGGTTGTATTTAAGAGATTACTCTTTTCGGGATGCCTGGGTGGCTCAGTTGGTTAAGCGACTGCCTTTGGCTCAGGTCATGATCCCGGAGACCCGGGATCGAGTCACACATCGGGCTCCCTGCCCTGCAGGAAGCCTGCTTCTCCCTCTCTCACTCCCCCAGCTTGTGTTCCCTCTCTCGCTGTGTTTCTCACTGTCAAATAAATAAAATATTTTAAAAAAAAGAGATTACTCTTTTCAATTAAAGTAGTGCAAATTTTCTGAAAGAGGATGAAGACACAGTATACTGATGTGATCAAATGCAAATTCCCTGGGATATAGTAGTATGATTTGGGAAAGAGGAGAATGCTGAGAATGAAATGATGGGATATTTAAAATGAGATATAGAAAATAATATTTAACCTCTAAGAAACCTAGACTGCTGGTGGAATTGTGAAAAACAAGTAATCATTACTAATATTTATTAAGGCAGTAAATATGATAAATATGGTAATTATCAAGATACAGTGAACAAAACAGAGCAGTCCTTGCTCTGACTTTCTAGTGGGGAGGGGCAAAATATAAATAATTTATAGACTATGAGATAATAGTGCTTTGAACACAAATACACAAGATGAAGGCTAGGGGTGGTAAGGAAGTGTTACTCTACAAGCAGTATTTAGGGGGCACTCTTCAGTTAAAGTGATATTTGAACAGAGTACAGTGGTGTCAGGTCTGTAGTAGAAGATAAAATGGGAAGTATTTGGGAACTAGAATATGGTGGATTTAGGAACTTCTGTAAAGTCTCTGATTTCTACTTTGAGTGACTAGAAAACCACTGCAATGATTTAAGCCAAAGGAGGATTTGATCAGAAAGTGGTATTCTGGCTGCTTTATTGATGATTAACTATAAATAGGTAAGAGGAGAATCAGGAAGATCAATTTAAAGATTATTGGATTGATCCATATACAAGTTGAGGATGGCTTGGAATATTGAGAAAAGATTAGTTTCTTGATGTTGATTCTACAAAATATATCATTTTGTGGTTGTATTGTAAGGCAGAAGAGAAAAAAATAATTGAGGAGACCACTGAGTATATGTGAGTATGTTTTTCCTGTTAAACAGATAAATGGAATCATTCTATATTGAAATGGAAAAACAAAGAGCAAGTGCATGGGTGAGGAACAGGAGTTTGGTTTTGCATATCTTTCTGGAACTGTCCAGTAGGCTAAGTAGGTAAGTATATACTTGAGATATTATTTGGAAGTAAATAGCATGCAGTGGATATATATGCAAGAGACTGGTAGAGATCATGTGGAAAGCTTATATAGTTAAATAGAAGGATTTAGAGAATAAAGTCTGGGAGACTCTATGTTAGAGAGATTAGGAATGAGGAGGAACAAGCAAAGTGATTGACAAGGACTAGATTAAGTTTAAAGAGGAGAATTAAGTGGTGAAAAAAAGTTAGTTCTTCCTTTCCCTTTCTTTTGTCATACCTTCCACTAATTTCATTTTCCTTATTTTTATCCCATTTGTTTTTAAAGTAACACTATGAAGAGTGACTGCCATTCTAGTAATCACTGTCTCATTTAATATGGCTTCTTTTTAAAACCTCTCTTTAAACATCTCTCTGGCATGTGTTAATAAAAATTTTTTTAAAAAGTCTTTCACAATTATTTATCCAGATCTTGGCATGGCTTTAAAGGTAGTTAGTTTAGTTGTGATAATTGTGATTAATTTTGCAAATGGAAGAGACTTGGAATTGGAAAACAATCTGTAGAAGGATAAATTTAAGATGGTACTATTACATACCTTTGAAAATGATTGAAGGGGATAATAGTTGACATTTATGAAGGAGAATTGTTCTATTTTTAGTAGAAAAAATAAGCAATCTACCAAAAATATGAACTGATCACATATTTTTGAATTGCTGTTAAAAATTTCTAAAGCTTCATTAAGCTGGAAAACACTGTCTTTAAAATAGTAGAGAAACCCATTCCTATAATTTCGCATTTTTATCTATGACTTGTTGTTGTTGTTGTTGTTTTCTTGGAGGCTAATTTTACAGAGATTGAAACTAATTTTGGAAAAAAATATTCTGATTTGCGCATTATTCTTCCAAACACACAAGGGAACATCTGACAAACTTTAGTAAAATCTTGCTATTTGAGAGCTAAATACATCCCACATATTAATGAAGCTCTGTAATGGTAATGTAACTCTGGAAATCTGGTTATTAGGAATAATAATGTCTCAGGGGAATTAAGAAGCCCTTGGCTATGTTTTGAAAGTTAGAATATGTCAAGGCCATAATGTTGCCTGGCTACTGAAATGGTAATATACTCATTCTAAAATACTCTTTCTTAAAGAAATGTGAACTATATTTAAATTTTTATTCAAATTTTATTTGAAAACGGAATATCAGCATGTTCCTTTAACTACAGATTCCAATGATTTCTAAAAAAGTTAGTTCTAGTTTTTCTATTATTATAAATTTAATTTTGATATTATTTATGTTAGACATTTTCATAGATCACTTCACAAACTAATTATGTTATACATGCATATATAATGAATATGTATGTAATGTAAGTTTGTTGAGGTCCATATTTGCAATTCTCATGTGTGCTGCTGCCTGGGTATATGGGTATGCTGTAAATGTCTAGGTTTGTAAATAAAAACTTTTAAAGTCTCACTTTCTGTCTCATTCTTAGCTTTATGAATTATATAAATTGCCTTATTCTTGGAGATCACATTTTCTTATCTACAGAGTAGAAGTAAAAGTACTCTGCATATTCAGAACAGCTATTATAAAGTAAAATTTGATATTTAAGGCACTGCTGAAATTATATGATTAGTATTATAAAAATATATTAATATATATTTAATTAGAATGAAGGTCTAGAATATAATAAATTTCTGAATAGCTCCAAGACAAAATTATTAAATAACTATTGAATATTCATCATTTATTATGTGTTAGGCACTACATCAGATATTGAGGATTCAGTGGAAAAAACTGTCTGATATCCAAAATTTGTGTTCTACTGACATGGGACAGTAGTGAGCAATACACAATACAATGGAAGATGATAAATTATGTGAAAAAACTTTTAAAAAAAGATTTTATTTATTTGACAGAGAGAGAAAGAGAGATCACAAGCAGGCAGAGAGGCAGGCAGAGAAAGAGGAGGAATCAGACTCCCTGCCAAGCAGAGAGCCCGATGTGGGTCTCAATCTCAGGACCCTGATATCATGACCCGAGCTGAAGGCAGAGGCTTTAACCCACTGAGCCACCCAGGCGCCCTGGAGGGTTATAATTTTAAGTAAGATGGCCTTCATCACTGGGAAGATCTCATTTGAGTAATAACGTAAAAACACGAAAAAGAAAAATGTAAGAGTATTTGGAGGAATAACATTCCACAAAAAGGAAACCTCAATGCAAGAGTTTGAGATCAAAATGGAAGCCCAAAAGAATTTTTCTTTTAAATATTTTAAGTGGAACAAAAAAGAAGAAGATGTGATTCATATATACAAGGGAATATTACTCAGCCATCAGAAAGGATGAGTGCCTACCATTTGCATCAATATGGATGGAACTGGAGGGGATTATGTTAAGTGAAATAAGTAAAACAGAGAAAGACAATTGTCATATGGTTTCACTCGTAAGTGGAACATAAGGAATAGTGCAGAGGACCACAGGGGAAGGGAGGGAAAACTGAATGGGCTGAAATCAGAGAAAGAGACAAACCATGGGAAACTCTGGATTCTGGGACACAAACTGAGGGTTAGGGAGGGGGATCAGGGGATGGGATAACCAGATGATGGATATTAAGGAGAGCACATGTTGTGATGAGCACATGGTATTATACATAACACTGAACACTACATCAAAAACTAATGATGTGCTTACTATATGTTGGCTAATTGAACATAAAAAATGAAAATACAACAATAAAAATTTTGAAGATACAGCTAAAGTAGCATTAGGAGAGAAATGTATAGCACTGAATGCTTACATTTAAAAAGAGGCCTTAAATCAGTACTCTAAGCTTCTATTTTAAGAAACTATAGAACAATAGAATACAAAAAAAGAATGAAAAATATTTTAGATAAAAGAAGAAATCTGGAAACAGATAATAAAGGGAACTCCCACCCCCAATGCTACTATGCAATGGAGAGAGATAATACTGAAGGTCTGTCAGTGGATTTTTTTCTGTCTGTGGGCATAGAAAAAAAAAAAAGCTGCTGTTTAAAAGACCAACTCAAGGGTCATCTGGATGGCTCAGTCGTTAAGCATCTGCCTTCGGCTCAGGTCATGATCTCGGAGTCCCAGGATCTAGCCCCACTTTGGGCTCCCTGCTCAGTGAGAAGCCTGCTTCTCCCTCTATCACTCCCCTTGCTTGTGTTCCTTCTCTAGCTGTGTTTCTGCCAAATAAATAGTCTTTTTAAAAAGTAAAAATAAAAGTCCAAATACAAATACAAATGCAAAGCAATGAACCCTAGGATCCTGCCAAACAGCAGCAAGAGAGCTGTTAGAATTCTCTTTGGGTCAGAGGGGCTGGTGAATTCTGTAGCTTCCCTCTTCACCTTGATAGTGTGGATGGGAGCAGGGTCCTGGTGTTCTGTCCAGCCTACTTTTTTTGTGAATCCCAGCCCTAGCCATCCCACCAAGGCTGCTTTCTGCACAGTACACGCTGGGATAACCCTGGTCAGTGCTCACTACAGCCCTAGCCATCATGCAAAGGTTATACAGATGCAAAGCACCCCCAAACACTCCAGGTCCACATAACTGCAGCTTCAGATGGCTTGCTAGAGTACCCTCAGCATGAATGCTCTGGGACCTCCTGGATCACACCTGCTTTGGCTCCAGCCACTCTACGAGGGCACCCTCTGTGTGGAGCTCCCTTGGAACCGTCTGGCTTGTACCCACAGGTGAAATTTACCAAACACATAAAGAAGAATAAGTACCTATCCTTCTCAAACTACTCCAAAAAATAGAAGGGGAAGGAAAACATCCAAATACATTCTATGATGCTAACAGTATCCTGTTAACAAAATCAGACAAAGACACTACAAACACAAAACAGTACAGGCCAATATCCCTGATGAATACAGATACAAAAATCCTCAATAAAATATTAGCAAACTGCATGTGACAAACATTAAAAGGATCATTCACCACAACCAAATGGAATTTGTTCTGGGAATGCTAGAATGCTTGAATATTTGCAAATTAATCAACACGACACACATTAAAAAATAAAGAGTAACTATTGTCAACTCCATGCAGAGAAAGTATTTGACAAAATTCAACATCCATTCAAGAGAAAAACTCTCTACAAAGTGGATTGAGAGGGAACATACCTCAATATAATAAAGGCCATATATGAAAACCAATAACTAATATCATACCCGATTGTAAAAAACAATACTTTTCCTCTAGGGTCAGGAACTGACAGGGCTCTCACCACTGTTATTCAGCAATCAGACAATAAAGAGAAATAAAAAAAAATCCAATTTGGTAAAGAACTTAATCTATCACTATTTGCAAATGACATATTATTGTACATAGAAGAACCTAAAGATGCCAACAAAAACAAAAACAAAAAACACTTAGAACTAATAAATGGGGGATATCAGCCTGAGATGAAAGATTATACACTTCTTTATCTCTGTGAGGGCAGAGGATCCTTAGTTGAGAGGTACAAAGGATGGAGTTGGGATTGTGTCAACAGATTTTGGAGGATAAACAGAAATGGAAGGAAGGCACCAGAAGTGAGCCATTGGAAAGTAATACCCTAGTGCAAAAGTGCCCTGTGTTTAGGGACCAGTGATGGTTTGGAGACTGGTGGCAGTAAGATGGGAAGGAACTGATAACAGCCCTCAAACAGGACAAAGAGGCTTGAGGGACAATTGATAGGACCAGGAAGCTGCAGGTGCAGACCTAAACCTATCATCCTGGGCCTTGCTGCAGCCACTGTCCAATTGTGCTTGAGAAGACCTGGTCTGGACTCCAGTCAGCAGTCCCAGGAACAGCAGCTGCTAGGACCAGGCTCACTCAGCTCAGTATCACTGGTGGTTTTGGTGGCATGGGAGTACAGAGTCAAGTGGGGGCCTCAGATGACCACTGAGATGGTCACTGAGGGCATGCACTGCCTGTGGGAGGCTGCAGTATTCAATGGCCCTTGCAGAGGTGGAGTCTGTGTATCCTGGACCATTCAGAAAGGAGCAAACTGTGGCTTCTCTCTGAGGTAGACGTTGAGGTGTAGACTGTTTACTTTGACCCTCCAAAAAGGCACAAAAAGCCACCAGAGAACAAAAACCTTCAGGGAGCAAAAGCTCAAAAAATCTGTTTCCATGGAGCCCAGCCCCTTGATAGGGGGCAGGACAGCTCCACCCAAGCAAGATTGACTGAAAAACAAGGCTACAGGCACCTCCCCCAGAAGATAAGCTGAAAGAACAAGAGGACAACAAAAACAAACACAGGCTTCCCCCAACACCAGGGAAAAGCAGTATATTAAGCTCCTGGTATTGACTTACAACTTGTATATTTCTTAGATATAAGTTTTCTCTTTCTCTCTTTTTTAAATTTACTTTCTCAAGGTTCTTGTTCTTTTATCTTTTTACCTCCTTACCATTTCAATTAGATGTTTAATACAACATATTCCATATTAACATTTTAACTTGAACATTTCCACACATATACTTTTTTCTTTTTTATATATAGACATATGCTTCAATGTAGTCCTTTTTTCCCCTATTCACTGCTAATATATATATATATATATATATATATACACACACACATACCAGTTTTAATTTCCCTCTATCTCTGGAAAGCTGAATTCTCTAACCAAGATAACAAGATACACTCAGGAAAAACTGAAATACCCTTCCTCACCCACATTGAGGGATTATAACCACCTTCCCATCACCCTCTGCATTTTAATTAATTAATTAATTAATGTTTCTTTTGTCAGTATTTTTATTTTTGTACTTTATAAATCTTACTCCTAGGGCTCATTCTGTCTGTTTGCTATTTTGTTATTTTGTTTCCTTTTTTCTTTTTTTGGTCTTCTTCTTTGATTTATTTTTGTACTTTATAAATCGTACCCTTGGGGTTCATTTTGGCTAGTGTTATTTTTTTTTTCCTCTTGTCAGTGACTTCTGATTGCTCTAAATCGTCCCAGGGTGCACCTTGCCTGAATAGTGGTTGATATTTTCAGCTGTACATCCTCTCAACCACAACTCAACAGAATGACAAGGAGGAGGAATTTCCAAAGACAAGACCCAGAGACAGTGGACTCTCCAGCAGATCTAAAGAGTATGGATCTAAGCAAGATGTCAGAAATAGACTTCAGGGTAGCAGTTAGGAAGACAATAGTCAGACTGGAGAAAACTATTAATAGCAACAGATTCATTAAGGGCAGAAGTGAGAGCAGATCTGGCAGAACTTTAAAATGCTATCAAAGAGATCCAATCTAATCTAGATACTCTAACAGGGTAAATGAGACAGAAGAATGAATTAGTGATCTTGGAGACAAACTGATAGAAAAAAAAGAGAAAGGAGGAGGCATGGAAAAAAACAAATTAAAATCCATGAAAACAGAATTAGAGAAATAAACTATCCCATGAAACGTTCCAAGGTCAGAATTATTGGGATCCCTGAGGGGGTGGACAGAGAGAGGACTAGAAGATATATTTGACAAAAATCAGATCTGACAATTTCCCTAATGTGGGGAATGAAGCAAGTAATCATGCCCTACAGGTATAGAAGATATCCCCCAAGATCAATGAGAGCAGATCAACCCCCAGCCATTTGATGGAAAACTCACAAATCTTAGAAACAAAGAAAGCATTTTAAGGGCAGTTAGGGGAAAGAGATTCCTTACATAGAGAGGGAGGAACATCAAAATAATGTCAAGCCTGTCCACAGAGACTTGGCAAGCCACAAACTGCTGGCAAGACATATTCAGGGTACTAATTGAGAAGAATATGCACCCAAGAATTCTTCATCTGGCATCTGTCATTCAGAATAGATGAAGAGATAAGACACTTCTGGGACTGACAAAGACTGAAAGAATATGTGACCACTAAACCAGTCTTGGAAGAAATATTGAGGGAGGGGCTCTATAAAAGGAGAAAGACCCCAAGAGTGATACAGAACAGAAAATTACAGAGAAAATCCATAGAAACAAGGACTTTCCACGCAACATGATGACAATAAAATATTATCTGTCAATAATCACTCTCAACGTGAACAGCCTAAATGCTTCCATAAAATGGCACAGGGTTGCAGATTGGATAAAAAGACAGGATCCATCCATATGCTGTCTAAAGAGACTCATTTGGAACATAAAAATACATCCAGACCAAAAGTGAATGGATGGAGAACTATCTTTCATGCCAACAGACCTCAAAAGGAAGCTGGGTAGCAATATTCATATCAGACAAATTAGATTTTAAGCTAAAGACTGAGATACAGAAGGACACTATATCATTCTTAAAGATACAAATTAGATTTTAAGTTAAAGACTGAGATACAGAAGGACACTATATCATTCTTAAAAGGTCTATCCAAAAAGAAGATCTAGCACTCTAAATATCCGTGCCTGAAGCATGGGAGCAGCCAAGCACATAAACCAACTGTTAACCAAAATAAAGAGACATATTGAAAATAATATGTTAACCATAGGAGACCTTAACACTCCACTTTCAGCAATAGATAGATCAATTAAGCAGAAAATCAGCAGCAAAAAAAGAGCATTGAGTAACACACTGGACCAGATGAACCTCATTGATATATACAGATATTCCACTCTAAAACAACAGAATACTCATTCTCCTCAAGTGGACATGGAACTTTCTCCAGAATAGACCACATACTGTGTCACAAATCAACTGATACCAAAAGATTGAGATTATTCCCTGCATATTCTCACATGAAAATGCTGTGAAACTGCAACTCAACCACATGAAAAAGTTGGGAAGAAGTTCAAACACTTGGAAGCTAAAGAATATCCTGCTCAAGAATGTTTGGATTAATCAGGAATTCAAAGAAGAACTTAAACATTTCATGTAAACCAAGGAGAATGAAGATAAATCAATCCAAAACCTATGGAATACAGCAAAGGCGGTCCTAAGGGGGAAATACATAGCCATCCAAGCTTCACTCAAAAAAAATAGAAAAATTGTGAATATACAAACTATCTTTACACCTTAAAAATCTGGAGAATTAACAACAAATTAAGCCTAACCCATGCATGAGAAGGGAAATAAGATTGGAAGAGAGGTCAATGAATTTAAAACCAGAAATATCTAGAACACATTAATGAAACGTGAAGCTGGTTCTTTGAACAATTAATAAGATCAGTAAACCACTAGCCATACTTATCCAAAAGAAAAAAGAAAGGACCCAGATTAATAAAATTATGAATGAAAATGGAGGAGATCATGACTAAACACCAAGGCAATAGAAACAATCATAAGAAAACATTATCAACAACTATATGTCCATAAGTTAAGCAACCTAGAAGAAATGGGTGGATTCCTAGAAATGTATAAACTTCCCAGACTGAAACAGGAGGAAACTGACAAACTGAATAGACCAATAGCCAGTAATGAGATTGAAGCAGTAATCAAAAACCTCCCAAAACACAAGAGTCCAGGGCCTGATGGATTCCCTAGTGAATTCTACCATTCAAAGACGAAATAATACCTATCTTCCTGAAGCTGTTTCAAAAAAATAAAAAGAAAAAAAAAAAAAAAGAAAGAAAAGAAAAAAAAAGAAACAGAAGGAAAACTTCCAGACTCTGTGAGGCCAGCATTACCTTGATTCTAAAATCAGGTAAAGACCCCATCAAAAAAGGGGAACTTCAGACCAATATCCCTGATGAATGTGGATGCCAAAATTCTCAACAAGATCCTAGCTAATGAGGTCCAACAGTGCATTTATAAGGATTATCCATTACGTCCAGGTGGGATTTGTCCCTGGGATGCAAAGGCATTTCAACATTCGCAAAATGATCAGTGTGATAGAACACATAAATAAGAGAGGAGACAAGAACCATATGGTCCTCTACATTGATGCAGAAAAAAGCATTTGACAAAATACAGCATCCTTTTCTGATTAAAAATATTCATAGGATAGGGATAGAGGGAACATTCCTCAACTTCATAAAATCCATTTATGAAAAACCCAGAGCAAATATTATTCTCAATGGGGAAAAGCTGAGAGCCTTCTCATTGAGATCAGAAACTGGCAAGGATGCCCACTCTCACCACTCTTGTTCAGCATAGTACTAGAGGTCCTAGCAACAGTAATCAGACAACAGAAAGAAATAAAAAGTGTTCAGATAGGCAAAGAAGAAGTCAAACTTGCTCTCTTCACAGATGGCATCATACTTTATGTGGAAAACCCCAAAGTATCCACCCCCAAACTACTAGAACTCATACAGCAATTCAGTGGCAGGATATAAAATCAATGCACAGAAATCAGTGCTTTTTTATACACTAATAATGAAAGTGCAGAATGAGAAATTAGAGAATCAATTTCATTTACAATAGCACCAAAAACCATAAGATACCTTGGAATAAACTTAACCAAAGAGATAAAGGATCTGTACTCTAAGAACTACATAACACTCGTGATAGAAATTGAAGAAGACACAAAAAGATGGGAAAATATTTCATGTTCATGGATAGGAAGAATAAACATCATTAAAATGACGATGCTGCCCAGGGCAATCTATACCTTCAATACCATCATTCAAAATACCAATGGCATTTTTCAAAATGCTAGAAGAAACAATACTAAATTTGTGTGTGTTCAGAAAAGACCCTGAATCACCAAGGAAATGTTGAAAAACAAAAAGCTGAGGGCATCACATTGCCTGATTTCAAGCTATGTTACAAAGCAGTGATCACTAAGACAGTATGATACTGGCACAAAAACAGACACCTAGACCAATGGAACAGAATGAGAGCCCAGATGTGGTCAACTAATCCTGGCCAAAGCAGGAAAAATATCCAGTTGAAGAAAGACAGTCTCTTCAATAAATGGTGCTGGGAAAATTGGACAGCTATATAAAGAAGAATGAAACTGGACCATTCACTTACACCATAGAAAAATACAAACTCTAAATGGATGAAAAACCTCAATGTGAGACAGGAATCCATTAAAATATTAGAACAGAACATAGGCAGTAACCTCTTCAACACTGGCCACAGCAACTTCTTTCAAGACACATCTCCAAAGGCAAGGGACACAAAAGTGAAAATGAAGTTTTGGGACTTTGACAAGAAAAAAGCTTCTGCACAGCAAAAGAAACACTCAAGAAAACAAAGAAGCAACCCACAGAATGGGAGAAGATATTTGCAAATGACACTACAGACAAAGGGCTGATATCCACCCACAAAACTGATAAGTCAAAAAATGGGCAGAATACATGAGCAGACCCTTCTCCAAAGAAGACATACAAATGGCTAACAGACACATCATCATTAGCTACCAGGGAAATTCAACTCAAAACCACATTGAGTTATGATCCTATAGCCATTATAATGGTAAAAATTGACAAGGCAAGGAAGAACAAATGTTGGAGAAGCTGTGGAGAAAGGGGACCCCTTTTATACTGTTGGTGGGAATGCAAATTGGTGCAGCTGCTTTGGAAAACAGTATGGAAGTTCCTCAAAATTAAACATAGATCTACCCTATGACCCTGCAACTGCACTAGTGGATATTTATTCCAAAGATACAGATGTAGTGAAAAGAAGGGCCATATGCACCCCAATGTTCATAGCAGCAATGTCCACAATAGACAAAATATGGAAAGAGTCAAGATGCCTTTCAACAGATGAATGGATAAAGAAGATTTGGTCCATGTACACAATGGAATATTACTTAGCTATCAGAAAGGATGAATACCCAACTTTTGCATAAACATGGATGGGGCTGGAGGAGATTATGCTAATAAGTCAAACAGGGAAAGTCAATTATCATGTGATTTCACTTATTTGTGGAACAGAAGAAATATCATGGAAGACATTAGGAGAAGGGAAAAATGAAGGGGGAAATTGGAGGGGGAGACATACCATAGACTCCAGGTAACAAAGGGAGATTTTTAGAGGGGAGGAAGGTGGGGGGATGGGTTAGCCTGGTGATGGGTATTAAGGATTGCATAGCATACTGGGTGTTATATACAAACAATGAAGTATGGAAGACTACATCAAAAACTAATGTTGCACTGTATGGTGACTAATGTAACACAATAAAAAAACTAATTCTTCACACAGTTCTCACACTTTCACAGAATATGTCTAAAACTGAACACTAAATGTTAGTGAAGCTTAAGAATTTTAAAAAGAAACAAAAACCAAAAAACTAGGAAATGGGACTCAGTAAAGTTGTAGAATTTGTAGGATACCAAATTAATACATAGAAATCTATTGTGTTTCTATCAATAATGAAGTAGCAGAAAGAGAATTAAGAAAAAAAAATTCACTTGTAATTGTACCCTCCTAAAGAAAACAGAAACAAACCAAAAAATAGGAATAAACCTAAACAAAGAAGTGAAAGACTTG
This sequence comes from Spilogale gracilis, assembly GCA_004023965.1. Classification (NCBI taxonomy): domain Eukaryota; kingdom Metazoa; phylum Chordata; class Mammalia; order Carnivora; family Mephitidae; genus Spilogale; species Spilogale gracilis. The sequence continues at coordinate 20,701 of PITA01001558.1, read as the reverse complement.
TACTCTGAAGCTATAAGACATTGGTAAAGGAAACTGAAGACAATACAAACATATGGAAAAATATTCCATGCTCATGGTTGGAAAAACTACTATTGTTAAAATAGTCATCCTATACAAAGCAACCCATGTATTCAATCCCTACTAAGATACCAACAGAATTTTTCACAGAACTAGAATAATACTAAAGTTTTTATAGAACCACAAAAGATCCTCAGTGGTTAGGTCAAAGCAATCTTGATAAAAAAGAAAAAAGCTGGAGGTATCACAATCCCAGATTTCAAAATATACTACATAACTTTAGTAATCAAAACAAGATGATGCTGGCACAAAGATAGACACATGAAACCATGCTCAACATCGTTAGTCATTGGGAAAATGCAAATCAAGACCACAATGAGATATCACCTTACACCTGTCAGAAGGAAAAGATAAGAAACAAGTATTGGCATGGATGTGGAGAAAAAGGAATTCTGTTGCACTGTTGGTAGGGATATAAATAGGTGTAACCACTGAAGAAAACAGTTTGGAGGTTCCTTAAAAAATTAAAAATAGAAATACCATGTGATCCAGTAATATATTACTAGGTATTTACTACCCCCCTCCCCTAAAAGCCCCAGAACATTAATTCAAAAAGACATATGTACCTCTATGTGTTTATTGAGGATCATTTACAATATTCAAGATATGGAAGTAGCCCACGTGTCCATCAATAGATGAATGGATAAAGAAGTGGTGGGTATATATATATATATATATATATATATATATATATATATATATACAATGGAATGTTACTCAGCCATAAAGAGAGATCTTGTCATTTTGAACAACATCGATGAACCAAAAGATTACTATGCTAAGTGAAATAAGACAGGAAAAGACAAAAACAGTATGATTGTACTTATATGTAGAATTGAAAAATTAGTAAAAGGCAGAAACAGATCCATAAATACAGAGAACAAACATATGGTTGCCAGAGGTGAGAGGATGGAAAAAATGTGTAGAAGAGTGTGGGAGGTAACAGTTTCTAGTTATGGAGTGAATAATTTAGGGGTAAAAGGTTCAGCAAGGGAATATAGTCATTGATATTGTAATAGTCTTGTACTGGGACAGATAGTAGCTACACTTGTGGTGAGCATAGCATAATGGATAGATTTTTTGATCACTATCTTGTATACTCGAGAATAATGTAACATTGTGTATTAACTACAATAAAAATGAGAGAAGTTACAAATTTATAATATCAGAAGTGAATTAGGGACTATCATGATTGACCCTACAAATGTTCTAAGGACAAAAATGAAAACCAAAAACTCTGTGCCCATAGATTTGGAACATTAGATGAAGAAATTCTCTGAAAGACACAAACTATAAAACTCACTCAGGAAGAAATAGATTCCCTGAATATCCATATGTCTATTAAAAAACTTAATTTGTCATTCAGAATTTTCGGTCAAAAATTTTTTTTAAAATTAAGTGCAGATGGTTTCTTTGCTGAAATCACCAAATATTTAAAAAAGAAATACACTAATTCTCCAGTCCAGTTTGCAAAATAGAGAAGAGGAAACACTTCCAAAACCATTTATGAGTGCCAAATACTAAGACTACACATTGACATCATAAAAGCATATTAAAGAGTTTTCATGAGAATATTCATGACGACCCTCAACAGATTAACAAATCAAATTTAGTACATAGATTGAAAAAGTACATGCAAAATAAAAAGGAATAAGTAAAATGACCTCTATTCACAGATTAGTCGAGTCTAAAGAGTCCACAAAATTCCAAAGAATCTATAAAAACTGCCTGGAACTAGAAGGTTCAGTAAGGTCCCAAGGTAAAGGTCAAACTACAGAAGTCAGTTGCATTCCCACAAAATACCAATGAACAACTGCAATTCAAAATAAAAGAAAAACCTTTAAAAGTAACACATACAAATAAAAATACTTAGGTATAAATCTAGCAATTGATCAATATATAAAGATGTCTCTCTATATTGTATACTAAAAAAACTAAACTAAAAAAAGAGAAAAACTTGAATAAAATAAAATTTAAAATACCTAAGTAAAAAGAGAAACATATAATGTTCATATATCTGAAGACACAAGGTTGTTAAGATGTAAATTTTCCCCAATATTATCTACCATTTCTATACAATCCCAACAAAAGTCCCAGAAAGTTTTTTTTTTTTGAGGGGGGGGTAAATATCAGCAAGCTGATACTAAATTTATATTTAAAAGCAGGCAAACAGAAATAGTCAAATATAAAAAGAGGAAGTTAGGGGACTCACACTTTATTTCAAGACAATTTGAAAGCATAGTAATGGAAGTAGAATAGTATTGGTGAACAGATTGGAACAGATAAACAAAATATGACATAAAATGCAGCAATGGACACATGTATTGTAATCAACTGATTTCTTCAAATAGGACAAAGATGATCAAATGGAGAAATGGTGGCATTTTTAACAAATAATCCTGTTATAACTGGAAGTAAACTTCAACAAATACCTCACAAGTTAAGCAAAAATGAACTCAAAATAGCTCTTAGACTTAAATTTAAATATAAAACTCTAAAACTTCTAGAAGAACCTGTACTTGAAAATCTGTGTGACCATGATTTAGGCAGAGTTTTTAGATATGGTAACAAAACACAATCCATTTGAGAAAAAAATGATCCACTGGAATTTTTAGAAATAAAAATCTTTTGCTCTTCAAATGACAATATTCAAATCACAATTCTGAAAAGGATTTATATCCAAAACACATGAAGAATTTTCAAGTATAACATTTAGAAAAACGTCTTATTGACTATGTGACAGAAAATCACTCAAGAAGCAATGGCTTTAAAAGACACATTAGATTAGATGGACAGGACAGATATTTATAAAACATTCCATCTGGAATCAGCAGAAAACATTTTTTTCAAGTGAACATGGAATATTTTCCAGGAGATTATATATTAGGTCACAAAACAAGTCTTAATAAATTTAAGAAGATAGAGATCATGTCAAGCATCATTTCCAACCACAATGGTATGAAACCAGAAGCCAGGTACAAAAAGAAAATTGGGCATTGACATATGTGGAGACAAAACAATGTATTACTGAACAACTAATGAGTCAAAGAAATAAAGAGAAATAAAAAATGTCTTGAAACAAGCATGGAGATACAATATTCCAAAAATTATGGGATCCAGCAAAGGCAGTTCTACAGTAAATTTATAATGATAAATAGCTACACTTAAAAATAAAAAAGGAGGGGTGCCTGGGTGGCTCAGAGGGTTAAAGCCTCTGCCTTCGGCTCAAGTCATGATATCAGGGTCCTGGGATCTAGGCTTGCATCGGGCTCTCTACTCAGCAGGGAGTCTACTTCCTCCTCTCTCTCTGCCTGCCTCTCTGCCTACTTGTGATCTCTCTCTCTGTGTCAAATAAATAAATAAAATCTTTAAAAAAATAAAGAAAGGAAAAGGAAAAGGAAAAGGAAGAGCTCAAATAAGGAATCTTACTTTATACCTCAAAGAACTGGAAAAATGAACAAAGTAAATCTTAGTACAAAGAAGGAAACAGGTCAGATTGAAAATAAATGAAATAGACACCAAAGAACAATGGAAAAGATTAATGAAACTAAGAGCTTATTCAAACAAAACAGGTAAGCCATTAGCTAGATTTACTAAGAAAAAAGAATATATATCAAAATATATAAAATGAGAAATGAAGGAGACATTATTGTGTATCATTTGATACACAAAATAATCAAATGATCATAAGAGACTGTTACGTACACTTACATGCCAACTGGACAATCTATAAGAAATGGACAAATTCCTAGAAACATGAAAACTATCCAGACTAAATCCTAAAGAAATAGAAAATCTGAACAGATGGATTGCTAGAAAGGAAATTGAATCTGTAATAGAAAAACTCTCAACAAAGACAAATCCAAGACCAGAGGCCTCTCTGGGAAATTCTATCATACTTTTATAAAATAATTAACACCAACTCTTCTAAAACTCTTCCCCCCAAAATAGAAGAGGAGCCCACTATGACACTGGAGCCCCAGCCCAGGGAAAACTCTACACTGGTAGCTGGCTGGTGGAAACCACCTGCCAACCTCCCAGTGGTGACACTGCTCTCTGATGAGGGAGGACTGTGGAGCTGAGGCCCTGTTTTCTATGGGGGGCAGCAGCAGCAGGAGACTTGGTCCTGCTGGCAAACATGCCCTTGGCAAGAAGGTCTATACCAACACCTGGGTGAGCATTCCAGAGGGCCCAGCTGTAACTGACAGCCTGGCACACAAGCATGGCTTCCTCATCCTGGGCCAGATCTCAGCAACTATTACCACAACAGGGAAAGGTGACAAAGCAGTCCCTGTTGCCTCACAACCTGCAGCACAGTGGCTTGTAGAGGGAACCTCAAGTACAGTGGCTGGAGCAGTAGGTGGTAAAGCATTAGACCAAAAGGGATGTGTACCAGGAAACCAGGGACACTGTTTCCCCAGCAGTGTTACCTGTCTGGCATCATCAAGTGGGACCTGAACATGAAGAAGGCCTGGGCTCAGGACTATAGGAGTATGGCATTGTGTCCTTCATTCTGGATGATGGCAGTGAGAAGAATCACCCAGACTTGCCATGCAATTTTGACCCTGGGGCCAGCTTCAAGGTCAATGACCAAGGCCCTGACTCCCAATCTTGGTACACAAAGATGAATGATAACTGGCATGGCACAGGGTGTGCAGGCCAGGAGGCTGAGTGACTAACAACACTGTATGTAGCATAGGCATAGTCTACAATGCCTGCATTGGAGGGGTGAATATACTAGACAGTGAGGTGACAGATGTCTAGAAACATGCTCCCTAAGCCTGAGCCCCAATCACATCCACATCTACAGTGCCAGCTGGGGTCCTCAGGATGACAGCATGACCATGGATAGGACTGTGTGCCTTGCCAAGGAGACCTTTCTCCTGGTGGGGGGAGGATTAGCCAGGGCCAGAGAGGATGGGCTCCATCTTTGGGCCTCAGGAAATGGGGGCTAGGAGCATGGCAGCTTGAACCATGACAGCTATACCAACAGCATCTACATGCTGTCCATCAGCAGCAACCACAAAGCTTGGCAATGCATCGTGGTGCAACAAGTCCTGCTTGTCCACACCAGCCACTACAGCAGTGGCAACCAGAGAAAGAAGCAGATAGTGACTAGGGATTTGCAGCAGAAGCGTATAGAGTCTCACATGGGCACCTAGGACTTTGTCCTGTTGCCAGCTGGCACCACCGCTGTCACCTCAAAACCAAAAAGAACTTCGCCTGGTGACACCTCAAAGCCAGACTTCCTCATTGCTAATGACTGGGTCACTAGTGGTTTAGGCCCAAAAGTGAGACATTCGTATGGCTAAAGGTTATTGGACACAGGTGCTATAGTGATCCTGGCCTAGAACTGGATGACACTGTCTCCCAGAGTAGGTGCATCAGGGATACATCAGGAAGCAGTCGGGAGGTGCAAAAGATTGTGACTGCCTGCTTGGGGGAGCTCAGTCATATCGCACAACTGGAACATGGACAGTCCCACCTCATCCTGTCCTATAATCACCATAGCAACTTGGCCATCCACTGATCAGTCCCATGAGCACCTGCTCCATCTTGCTGGCTGCCAGGTCATACAATTATTCTACAGATGGATTTAATATCTAGGCCTTCATGATAAGTCATTCCTAGAATGAGGACCCCTCTGGGCAGTGGCTCCTGGAGATTGAAAACACCACAAAACCAGTAACTGTGAGACACTGACTACATTCACCCTTGTGCTGTGAGACATAGCCCTGAGGGCCTGCACATACCTCCTGAGAGCAGCGACAAGACCCCCACTTCCAGCTAGGCCTGCATGGTGTGCAGGAAGTCTTCTCCCTGTACCGGAAGAGCTGTGTCCAGCACTGCTTCAATCCTAAGTCACTGATACATACTATAGCACTGAGAATGACATGGAGATCATCTCGGCCAGCGTCTGTGCCTCCTGCCACATCTTGTATGCCACATGCCAGGGCTGCCCCCACAGACTGCCTCAATTGCCCCACCATGCCTCCCTAAACCCTGTGGAGCAGATGTGCTCCCAGTAGAACTAAAGCAGCCTTGAGTCCCTTAGCAGCAGCATCCCCCAAAGGCAGAGGTGGAGTCCCAGCTAAGGGCAAACAACCGGATGCAGTGCCTGGCCTTAACTATGCCTTCATCATGATGGTTTTCATCACTGTGTTCCTAGTCCTACAGCTGTACTTCAGTTTCAGCTTCGGGGGGGCAAAGGTATACACTGTGGACTGTAGCCTCATCTCCTCCAAGGGGTTTCCCTCATCTGAAGCCCAACAGGAAGAGCCCATCTGACTCAGAAAAGGATGAGGGCCAAGGGGAGAGAACCATTTTTTCTCATAGACAATGAGCACCTACTGCCTGCCCCTTCAACCTCATCCGACTCCTTGAGCATTTTTTAATTTATCAAAGTATATATATCTATATCTATCTATCATCTATCTATCTATCTATCTATCTATCTATCTATCTATCATCTATCATCTATCTATCTATCTATCATCTATCTATATATCTATCATCTATCATCTATCTATCTTGGGATGTTATTTGGACCCCTGCTGGGAGGCAAAGGGGTGAAAGGGACAGCCCTTCTCTTTCAGGATTCCTGACTTGGGCTGCAGTTCTTGCCCCTTCTCTGTCTCCCTAAAGCAGTAATATCGCCACCCCCTCCGCCAGCCAGGCAGGAGGGAGGATGGCCTAGGAGGATTTTGAAGGAGAAGGCTACATCTCTGAGGTCTTCAGTATCCCCAATCTTGTACCACATGTCTGTGAGCCTCAGGAGGAAGCAGGAATGAAAGGAAAGACAAGGCAAAGCAGGTGGTTCCAGGGTACACATATGTGCATGTGAGCATTTGTCCCTTTGCCCATCTGCCTGCCTGCTGAACTTGGCTGTCCCAATCAAGCCCCATGCTGGTGTCCTGACCAACCTTTCTGCTCAGGCCCTCTCCCCTCCTGCCAGGGCCCAAGTCCCTGTTTTCTGAGCCCAGGACTGCCTGGGCTGTTTTCCACTGTCCCAGAGCTTCTGGGTGCGTGGCAAGGAGGGACAATGTGAGGATTCACAGGAGATATTGGGTTGGTGCCCAGTGATTTTTATTATTATTATTTTGTACTTTAAATGGGCCCAGCATTGTTGGTTTTATTTAATGGACATGGGATAATATTAGAGGTTTTAAAGTGATTGAAATGTACAGACTTTGCAAACCAAAAACAAAAAAAAAAAAAAAAGGGAAGGAAGTACTTTATGAAGCCAATATTACCCTGATACCAAAACCAGATACCACCACCATGAAAAAGAAAATTGTAAGCCAATATCCTTGATGATCATAGACCTAAAAATCCTCAACAAAACAGCAAACCAAATTCAGAGATCAAAACTCTCAATAAATACAGTATAGAAGGAACAAACTTCAACATAATAAAAGCCATATATGAAAAGCCCCCAGCAAACATCATAAGAATAAAAAGCTAAAACTTTTTCCCTAAGACTAGTCGACATAATACTGGAAGTCCCAGCCAGAGCAATTAGGCAAGAAAAATCAGGCCGAGGCATCAGGCTTTCTGAGTTCAAACTATATCACAAAGTCATGGTAATCAAGATAGTATGGTGCTGGCATAAAAACAGACATATAGATCAATGGATAAGAATAAAACAAACTCATATATGTGGTCATTTAATTTATGATATAATACCCAAGAATATACAATGATTAAAGAAGAGCCTTCTCAATAAATGGTGTTGGGAAAACCGGACAGCCTTATGCAAAGGAATAAAACTGGGTATCTATCTTACACCACATACAAAAATCAAGTCAAAAAAGAATTAGCTCCTTGACATCAGCCTTGGTAATTATTTTTTAAAGATTTGACACTAAAAGCAAAAATAAACTGGTGAGACTACCTTAAACTAAAGAAAAAAAATCTGCATAGCAAAATGAAAAGGCAACTTAGAATGGGAGAAAATATCTGCAAATCCTATATCTGATAAGGGATTGGTATTCAAAATATAAATAACTCATAAACTCAATAGGAGAAAAAGAAGAAAAGGAGGAAGAAGAAAAAGGGGAGGAGGAAAAAGAAACCTGTTTTAAAAATGGGCAGAGACACTGAATAGACATTTTTCAATGAAGTCATGCAAGTGGCCACTGGTACATAAAAAGATGTTCATTACTAATCATCCAGGACAAGGAAATCAAAGCAATAATGCAATGTTACCTCACATCTGGTAGAATGGCTGTCATCCAAAAGATGAGATGGAAAATACTGGGTAGGATATGGAAAAAGGGAATCCTATTCACTGTTGGTGGAAATGTAAATTACTGTAGCCACTATGGAAAACCATATAGAGGTTCTTCAAAAAATTAAAGCAGAACTCCATATGAAATAACAATCTCAATTTGGGATATATGCCTGAAGGAAATGAAAACAGTATCTAGAAAATATATCTGCACCTTCATGTTCATTATAGCATTATTTAAAATAGCCAAGACATGGAAACAACCTAAGTGTGTATTGATGGATGAATGGATAAAGGAAATGTGTTTTTTTTTTACAATGAAATTAATTTTTGACCAAAAAACTTGTTAAAAAGCACACACACAAAATGAAATACAAATCTTAGAAAGTGGTTTAGTTATTGTCTTAATGCTAATGTTGTAAACATGGCAAATTACTTGGCAGCATGTAGAAGACAATTGGGCTGCATAGACTGAAGATGTGTGGTTGATCATAGGTGAGTAGAGAACAGATCTTAGCCTCTGAATTCAAAGTTTTAAGTCTATAAGATCAATAACATATGTTGGGACTTCACAAAGAGAATCCTGCTTTACCAGGAAGATCTTCATTGTCTACCAGATCATAAATAGGTAATAAGTTCACCAATCCTAGAAAAGACTTTTGATGGTTTCAGTAAATAGGACCCCCTGGAGTAGATTTGGAATGGGTTACTCTAATATCATCTCTTCTACATTCCAGATTGCGTTATAACTCAGTTATAAGTGCATTAATAAACACTTCATTTTGTAGTACCATTGCACCTGCTGCTCTTGATGCCACTTTTGTAACCAAAACAACATATCAAACTTTTTATGCCCACTGATCTGTATTACTTACACACACACATACACACACACATGGAATATATTCCAACATTAAAAAAACAACAACGAATTTTCTATTTGCAACGAAATAGATGAACCTTGATGGCATTATCTTAAGTAAATAAGTCTGGCCACAAAAGACAAATAATGCATGATCTTACTTATATGTGGAATCTAAAATCACCAGACTTATAATAATGGAGACTAGATGGTTCATTGCCATATTTAGGGAGGTGGGAGCAATGCTAAAACATAGCCCAAACTGCTGTGGCTGCCAGTCCAATTTAACCAGAAGGGCTGGTGTGAACACCTGGTTGTGTTGCCTAGTGGCACTTGTGCCAAGAGAAGGGCAGGTAAACCAATAGTTTGCAGAACAAAGCAATGAATCTATTTGGCCAGGAAATTTAGAGCATGGGTCAGCTTGAGTTAAGAAAACAAAGAGCTTTAATGGCTTTAGAACTGCTGCTCACTCTCTGGGCAGGAGAACTAATTCAGACCCCTACTCATTGCTGAATATAGCCTCTAGCCTTCCAGAACAGGGAAACTAACTGGAGTAAAAGGGATGCTGTGTAGCCCATGCAACAGCTCTGCCTATATTGCCAACATTGTCTACACTTGAACAGAATACACAGTTCATGGCTTTCCTTATCTATAGAACAAAACTAATGGCCTCATGTGACCAGGGAATTCAGTGCACAGTCTTATATGATATAGGTCTCCAAGCAATGCATTTAGACCCCGAGTCCTTGTCAGGATAGGAAAGCTAATTCATATCTCCATCCACTACTGAATATAGTACATAGTGCCAACTCCTATTAAGTTTGACCAGAAAATCCACACAACCTGATATACCATCCTACAACCTCACTTGAGTAGATAACCAAGACACATCCAACTGTTTTCAACCAGTGACACACCCACCCATCCTTGACCTCAATCTTAAACAGTTGCCTCCTCCCAAAATAGACAGTAATAACAGTCTCCATCTCTCCACAGATATTACTGGCTGACATGAACTGACTGGGGAAGATCTATCTCTGTCTTTTCAGCAAACCTAAAATATGTGGAGGAGAAACCTAATGACTCAAATGAGCAGATACAAATGCAAGGTATAAAACAAAAGCCAGGTAAATATGATACAATCAAAGGAAACTAATAAAGTTATAAAATTGATCTAAAAGAAATGACAATCAGGGCACCTGCATTGCTCATTTGTTAAGTGTCTGCTTTCAGCTCAGGTCATGATCCTGGAGTCCCAGGATCAAGCCCTGCATCAGGCTACCTGCTCAGTGTTCCCCTACTTGTGCTCTCTCTCTAGCTGTGTTTCTCTCTGTCAAATAAATAAATAAAATCTTTAAAAAAGAGAAGAAAAAGAAATGAAGATCTATCAATTGTTTGAATTCAGAATAATCCTCTTAAAGAAGCTTAGTGAACTACATGGAAATACAGACAACTAAATGAAATTAGAAAACAACATGAATGATATGAGAAGTTCAACAAAGCAGTAGAAGCCATGAACACACACACACACACACATGCACACACACACACACACAGAGAAATCCTAAAGATGAAAAATATAGTAATTAAGCTCAATAATTCAATAGAGTTTCAAAAGCAGACTTGACCATGCATTAAAAACAACAACAACAACAACAAAAACAACAACAAGAAAAAAATGCCAGTGACCTGGAGGATAGAAATTTAAAATTATCTACCCCATGGGGCACCTGGGTAGCTCAGTTGGTTAGGCGACTGCCTTAGGCTCAGGTCATGATCCTGGAGACCCGGGATCGAGTCCCACATCGGGCTCCCTGCTCAGTGGGAAGTCTGCTTCTCCCTCTCTCACTCCCCCTTTTTGTGTTCCCTCTCTGGCTGTGTTTCTCTCTGTAAAATAAATAAAATCTTTAAAAAAAATATCTACTCCAAGGAGCAAAAAGAAAAAAAATAAGAATAAAGGAAAAAAGAAAGAGTAGAGAAAGCCTATGAGAATTATAGGACACAATGTAAAGAAATATTCACATTATAGGAATTCCAGAAGGAAAGAGAAGATAGGAGAGACATTAAGAAATTATATTTAAACTGTCAATGGCTAAAAACCTCTAAAACCTGGGTAGAGAAATGGACATGTAGAACTATGAGGCCCAAAATCCCCACATAAATTGAACCTAAATTGGGCTACACTAGGATACAGTGTAATTACATTATCAAAAAACAAACAAATTTAAAAATAGCAGGAGAAAACAAAAGTTATATATGTGGGAACACCCATAAATTATTGGCAGATTTCTTAATAGAAACAATTCAGGGCAGGAAAGAATGGGATGCTATAATAAAAATATTGAAATAAAATCTGTCAACCAAGAATACTATATCCAGAGAAGCTGTTCTTTAGAAATGAAGGAGAGATAAAGAAATAAACAAAATCAGAGGGAAGTCATTACCACTACACCTACCTTACAAGATAAGCTAAAGAAAATTCTTTGAACTGAAGAAAAAGGATAATTAGCCTCTTAAAAACATAAAAGACATAGCATAAAACTCACTGGTAATGGTAAATACAGAAATATATCATACAAGAGTATGTAATTTGATAATGGTGATACACTCTTCACTGACAACTATAGTTTAACAAATAATGTTATAAAAATAATGATAATTGTAATAATCTGTTATTAGTTACACAATATAAATATGTAAATTATAAAAACGATAATCTAAAATATGAGGGAGAAGTAAAAGTATAAAATTTAGCAATTCTCTAAAAGTTATCATCTAAAAATAGGGAATCATACTTTTAAGATATTTTATGTAAGCCTCATAGTATAAGCACAAGGGAAAAAAATCTGTAACTATTAAAGAATATGATGAAGTCAAAGAATATTGGTACCAGAGATATCAATACATGAAAAAGACAGTAGGATGAGAAACAAGGAAAAGTAGATCTATAAAACAAAGAGAAAACAATTGACATAATGGCAATGGTAAGTCCTTACTATCAATCTCTTTTTTAAATGTAAACCAATTAAATTCTCCAATGAAATATATAGAATGGCTGAATGGATTAAAAAAAAAAAACAAAACACTGGGGCGCCTGGGTGGCTCAGTGGGTTAAAGCCTCTGCCTTCTGCTCAGGTCATGATCCCAGGGTCCTGGGATCGAGTCCCGCATCGGGCTCTCTGCTCAGCAGGTGCCTGCTTCTTCCTCTCTCTCTGCCTACATGTGATCTCTCTCTCTGTCAAATAAATAAATAAAATCTTAAAAAAAAAACAACCAACCAAACAAAACAAAACACTGTTTAATAGTACATTACCTACCAGTAACATACTAGCCTTAACAACAGACTTAGAAGGGGAGTGAAGGGATTCAAATATCATTTCAAGCAAATGGTAATTCTCCTTACCCCAAAATACAGGGGTAGTTAGACAAAATAGATTCTAATATTGGGTAAAAAAAGAAAACACAAAGGTCATGACATAATGATAAAGAGATCAATCCATTAGGAATATATAACCATAAATATTTATGTGCTCCATATCATAATACCTAAATATATAAATAAAAAACAGAGCTAAAAGGAAGAATAAATTATACAATAATAGTTGGGGGCTTTAATATCACACTTACAACAACAGATAGATCATCCAGACAGCAAATAAATAAGAAAACAGTGAATTTGAAAAACACTATCGATCTGATAGACTTAACAGACATATACAGAATGTTTCATCCAACAACAGCAGAACTCATTCTTCTCAAGTGCACGTAGAACATTTCCTAGAATATATCACTTGTTAGGCCACAAAACAAGTGTATGAAAAGTCAAGAGGACTGAAATCGTACCAAGTATCTCCTCTGACCACAATGTCATGAAACCAGAAATCAGTAAGAGGAAAATTCACAAACACATGGCAATTCAATAACACTTATGAAATAAATTAAAGGAGAAATAAGTTTCCTGAGATGAACAAAAATGGAAACATAACATACAAGCAATTATGGCATGCAACAAAAAGAGTTTTAAGAGGGTAGTTCATAGCAGTAAATGCCTGGATTAGGGAGAGAAACAAGAGCCCAGGAACAAAATGGCGGCATAGGAAGAACTTGAACTCACCCACTACCAGAAACACACTGAATCTTCACCTACATAAAGCAATTATTCCTGAAGAAAAATTGAGGGCAGATTGAACACCTGCCTAACAATGGATAGAGAGACAATACAGAAACCATCAGAAGAGATGGAGACATGGTAACAAACAATAAGAACACCACACTTCACACTGTGAACTACAATAGGGAGGGAGAGTACAGAGGTACTATAAGCAAATTTACCTGCCCTGGAGCACAGGAAAAAAAAAAATGTTTAAAGGTGGAAGCAGACTTAAAGTGAAGGAAAGCCATTCACTGATTCTTGAGCTTCTGCCAAACTGTGGAATAACTGCTAGACTCAATAAACTCAGAGGAGTTTATTGAGTATCATTGTTTATAGTCCCCCTCCACCGGGATAGTGTGGATGAGAGCAGGGTCCGGGTGCTTTAGATAGGCTCTTGCCTCAGTAAACCCCTAGCCCACAGGTCTAACCATCTACCCAAAGTAGCTCCACACCTGCACCTGCCTAAGCTCCAGCCATCCTACCAGGATTCCCCTTACATGGTGTTCCCAGGATCCCCAGCCAACACCCAGGTTGGAACCAGCTGTTCTCCTAGGGTTCCCCCAATGCAGAGCACCCTGGGAAACCCTGGCTTGTGCCAGATTCAGCTCCAAGTATCCCACAAGGGTGGCCCTGGTGAGGAATGCCCTGGAACTACCCCATCCCATCCTGGTTCAGCTCTAATTGTACCACCAGAGTGTGGTGATGAGTGCCTGGAGATGTCCAAACCATGTTCAATAGGGTTCTAGGCAGCAACCAAGACCACCAAGACATGTGGTCTACACAAGGGACATATCTACATGATGCCACTTCTTCAGACTAGGAGAAGTAGCTGTTTCACCCAGCTCCTAGAAACAGACACATAAAGTCATACAAAACAAAAAGAAGAAGAATATGCTCCAAATGAAAAGAAGAGACAAAACTTCAGGAAATAAGAACTAAAGAGAGATAAATAATCTACCTGAAAAAGAGTTCAAAGTAATGGTCTTAATGATTCTCACTAGAACTGAAAGAAGAGCAGATGAACTCAGAACTTCCACAGGGAAAAAGAATATATATAAAAAAGAATCAGAGTTTAAGAATACAATAAGATGAAAAATATGCTAGTGGGAATCAATAAAAGATAAGAAAATACATAAAAATCAGTGATCTGAAGGATAGGGTAATGGAAACTGCCCAAGCGAATAGGAAAAGTAAATTAAAAATTAAATTAAAAAAATGAGGATAGGTTAAAGGATTGCTGAGACAACATCAAGCATGATAACACTGGCAACGTAGAGACCTCAGAATAAGGAGAGGGAAAGAAAAGGGCAACAACAACAACAAAAATGTTTTTGAAGAACAGAAGCTCAAAACTTTCCTAATCTGAGGAAGGAAACAAACATTCAGGTCCAGGAAGCACAGTGAGCTCAAAAAAAGAAGTCCGCAGCAAGACACATAATTAAAATGTCAAAGATTAAGGATAAAGAGAGAATCTTATAAGCAGCAAAAGTGACTAGTTATATAAGAGGGAAACCCACAAAACTATCAGCTATCAGCAGATTTTTCATTAGAATCTTGGCAGGCCAGAAGGATGAGGAACCATATTTTGAAAGTGATGAATGGGAAAAAAAATAACCAAGAATACTTTACCTGACAAGGGTATCATATAGAATTGAAAGAGATAAAGTTTTTCAGGTAAACAAAAGTTAAAGGAGCTCATTACCACTAAACCAGCCTTACAAGAAATGTTAAAATGATTTAATTGTTTGGACAAGGCCATAAGTAGAAGAAAATTGTGAAAAGAAAAAATTTTGCAGATAAAAGCAACATAAGTAAATAAAGTATATCAGTCACTTATAAAGCAAATGTAATGGTTACAAAAGAAGTAAAATCAATTGTATATAAAATCCGAAGAGATTTACAAAAGAAAGAAGATATAAGCTATGACATCATATACACAAAATGGAGAGGGAGGAGTAAGAATGTAGTGTGTTTAGAATGTGTTTGAACTTAAGCAACCTTCAACTTAATACACACTCCAATATACTTTGGGATGTTATTATGAATCTCACATTAACTACAATCCCAAATTCTTTCATAGATAAACAAAGCATATAGAGAAAGGAATTCAAGCACAATACTAAAAACAACATCAATCACTAGGATAGAAAGAAACAACAGAAAAAGAACTACAAAAACAACCAGAAAACAATTAGAAAAAGGGCAATAAACACACACTTATCAATATTACTTTAAATCTAAGTGGTCAAAAAAATAAATTTAAGTGGTCTACATGTTCCAATAAAAACCAGGGTAACTGAATGGATTGAAAAAAAAAAAAAAAGACCCATTCACATACTGCCTGCAAGAGACTTGCATCATACGTAAAGACACACTAAAAGTGAAGCTATGGAAAACAAGTAGTCCATGCAAATGAAAGTAAAATAAAAATTTAAAAAAGTTTAGGTAGCAATGTTTATATCAGCCAAAAGAGAATAAAACAGTCTATAACAAGAGACAAAGGAGGACATTAAATAATGATAAAGAGATCCATCCAACAGAACAGAGCTATAAATATTTAAACACCTAACATAGGAACAACTAAAATATAATAAAATATTAACAGATACAAAGGGAAAATTGGAAGTAATACAGTAGTAATAGGGGATTTTAACACCCTAATTTTATCAATGGATAGATCATCCACAGAAAAATCAATAAGGAAACAGTGGTTTTGAGTGACATATTAGACCAGAAGGGCTTATATACAAACATTCCATCAAAAAACATCAGAATACATTCTTTTCAAGGGCACATGGGACATGTTAGGCCACAAAACAATTCTCAATAAATTTAAGAAGGCTGAACTCATACCAATATTTTTCTGATCATAATGGTGTGAAACGTGAAATCATTTACAAGAAAAAAGTGAAAAAATAAAAAAAAAAAAAAACATGAGGATAAACGAAAGGGCAAACAATGTGGTTCAAAATCTTTGGGATACAGCAACAGCAGTTGTAAGAGCGAAATTTATAGCAAACAGGCATCCCTGAAAAAACAAGAAAGAATTTCAAATAAACAATCTAACCTTACATATAAAGGGAATTTTTTAAAAAAGACAAATAATGCCTAAAGTTAGAAGAAAGGAAATAATAAAGATCAAAGAAGAAATAAGAGAAATAAAGACCAAAAATACCCCAGGAGAAAATATCAATAAAACTAAGAGCTGTTTCTTTAAAAAGATAAATAAAATTGATACACCTTTATCCAGAGTCATGAAGGAAAAAAAGGGAACACAAAAAGGAAAATAAAAAATGAAAGAGAAGAAGCAACTGACACCACAGAAATACCAATACTCTTGTAGGAGAAAACTATGAAAATTATACAGTAACAAATCAGACCACGTAGAATAAATGGATAAATTTTTAGAAACATACAATGCCTATCAAAATACCAACAGCATTTTTTTTTTGCAAAAATTGAACAAACAATACTACATTTTGTATGAAACCACAGAAGACCCTGAAGAGCAAAAGCAATCCTGAGAACGAAAAAAGATGGAGGTATCATAACCCCACATATTAAGATGCATTACAAAGCTGTAGTAATCAAAACAGTCTGGTACTGGCACAAAAAATAGACACATAAATCAATGCAACAGGACAAAAACCTTAGAAATGAACCCAAATATATAAGGTGAATTTACAACAAAGGAAGCAAGAATATACAATGGGGAAAAGGCAGTCTTTTCAATAAATGATACTAGGAAAACTGGATAGCTAGATGCAAAAGAAGCAAAGCTATATGAAAGCCCAAAAGGTACATGAAAAGATGCTCAATATCACTAGAAATTAGGGAAATGCAAATTAAAACCACAATGAGATACTACCTCACACCTGTTAGAATGGCCATCATCCAAAGACAAAAGATGACAAATGCTGGCATGAAGGCAGGAAAAGAAAATCTGGTGTATCGATGGGGGAGGGGGGGAGATTGTAAATTGGTACAGCCGCCATGGAAAGCAATATGGAGGAACCTCAAAAAATTAAAAAAATAAAGACTATTATATGAATCAGCATACAAGGCATTATGCTAAATGATATGTTAAAGAAGGATACATACTGTATAATCTCACTTATGTGTGGAAGCTTAAAACAAACCAAAAAACCCTATCAACTCAAAGGTCAAATTTATGGTTATCAGAGGTGGAGAGTGGGAGACGGGGCAATTAGAAGAAGGTGATCTAAAGGCACAAACACCCAGTCATAAATAAATAAATTTTAGGGATATAATGTACAGCATCATAACTATAGTTAACACTGCTGTATGATATATAGGAAGTTAAGGTTAAATCCTAAGAGTTCTCATCAAAAGAAAAAAAAATGTGTCTGTTTTCTTTTTATTGAATCTACATGGGGTGATGTTAGCTGAAGCTATTGTGGTAATTCTTTCACAATATATATAAATGAAACCATCATGATATGCTTTAAACTTATACAGTGGCATGTGTCAATTGTTCCCCAATAAAACTGGAAAAAAGTTAATAAAAATATTTTTTGAAGAGAAAACTTAAATAGATGCTTTACATTAGACATGTTAGAACCACAATTTATATTATTTATTGGTCAGATGGCAAGGAGAAGCATTTGGCTTCTAAGATCTGAAAGTGGTCTCTATCAAGGACCTGAAACTTTCAGGGCGCCTGGGTGGCTCAAACGAAAACAGCCCCGCAGACCCCTGGGTTAAAGCCTCTGCTTTCGGCTAGGGTCATGATCTCAGGGTCCTGGGGTCGAGGCCCACATCGGGCTCTCTGCTCAGCGGGGAGCCTGCTTCCTCCTCTCTCTCTGCCTCCTTGTAATCTCTCTCTCTCTGTCAAATAAATAAATAAATAAAATCTTTAAAAAAAATAAAAAAAGGACCTGAAACTTTCAATTCACAGCCACAAGGAAATGATCTCTCCTCTCCTGGAGGAATTCATAAGCAGATATTTCTAATTTGAGTCTCCATTGTGACTGTAGCTCTGCCTGGCTCACAGCCCACTGAGACTATGAAACAGAGGGATCAGCTAGATCCTGTGCCAGGACTTCTGACCTACAGAGACTGTGAAACAATAAATGTGTTTTTAAGTCACTAAAATTGTGGTGATTTGTTATGAATAAGTAGAAAACTAATATGATCTTTGTTTTCAGTTTCTTCAAAAGTAATGTAGAAATGATAGTTCACAGTACAGTTTTGAAAATTAAATATATATTCGTTTATATTGTACTATATTTGAAAATCATTATTCTTTTATTTTTCCATGTCTGCATTTAATTTCTTTTATGACTCCTCATTCCTTTGGGTGTCAGGAATGTAAATTCAGGTAATTCTTTTTTTATTTTTTTAAAGATTTTATTTATTTGACAGAGAGAAACACAGCCAGAGAGGGAACACAAGCAGGGGGAGTGAGAGAGGGAGAAGCAGGCTTCCTGCCGAGGAGGCAGCCCGATGTGGGACTCAATCCCAGGTCTCCAGAACCATGACCTGAGCCGAAGGCAGTCACTTAACCAACTGAGCCATCCAGGCACCCCAATTCAGGTAATTCTTAATTTTCTCTCTAATATATATATATATTTTCTCAATCTGATTTCTAGGGGAGTAATTAGAGAGTTGCAACAACCTTGGGTTGGCAGGAGGTTATCTGGGTTAAAACCAGTACAGGAGATGTGTACTTTCTCATTGGATAAAATTGGTATTTTCAATAGCATCTTTTGAAAAATGGATTTGGAAATTAGCTTTCTGAAGAAGTGTAGGCTGGTACAGTCTTCTGAAAGTGTTAGCAAAATGTAATTTTGTCAGTTTTTGCTTATAAGTGCAATTCTGAATGATGCCAGTGTAGTTTTTGAGTCTACTCTAATAGAGATAAATATAAAAAGAAATTATCCCAGAAGGCACTGTTTTATGCTTTCTCAGGAAAAAAAATTCAAATGGTTTACCGGAAAGTTCATTGTGTTTTGTTAAAAAATTACACGAAGTGTTGATCTTTTATTTCACTATTAGAGAAAGTTTATTATTCATTACACTAGAGAGAGCCAATCCAATAAAATCTGTTTATCAGATATACACATATCTTTTTCCTCTGCTTTTTAAAAAACATAACTCTCTCACTTTAAGTTACCTTAGCAAATACTGATTCACACTATGCATTCTTATTGTGTCTTTTTTTTCTTTTAATTTGGGAAGTCCTTCTTACTTTTAGTTACAGTGTATGTCATACTAATAGTTAACAGTTTTAATGATTTACTTTTATAAATTGGCCATGCAATGGAACAATAGTTAAAAAATGCAATTTGTCTTACATTTAAAATGTGTGAAATATAGGTAAACAAAATTATATTTAATAGATTTTTTTTCTCTCAGAAACTATTGGTCAGTACACTACCTATGTTCTTTGGACCAATATTGAAGAGAGCTACTCATGGGGAAGATGGTAAAACATTTACTTGTGCTCCTTGGTCCTTGAAACATGATTTGAACATGTAGCAGGTTACAATATTAAGATGTTAATTTTTGTTTCCTTACATATGTAAAAGGTAAAAATGAAAAAAAAATGTAATACTCCTTCCCCCATTTCTCACCCACTGAAACCATTCTAATCAAGCCTAGGTATTCCAAGCAACAGGCTTTTCTTATTTCCAGAACTGTCTTTGAATTTCCAAAGCCTATTTAAAGAAGATCTGAGAAGAGAGAGAGTTTGACTTCTTCTTTGCCTATTTGAATACCTTTTAATTCTTTTTGTTGTCTGATTCTGTTGCTGATATCTAAGATCTATAAAGAAATCCTCACACTCAACACCCCAAAAAATGATGATCACATAAAAAAATGGGCAAAAGATATGAACAGACACTTCTCCAAAGAAGACATACAAATGGTTAACAGACACATCAAAAAATGTTCATAATTACTAGCCATCAGGGAAATTCAAATCAAAACCACATTAGGATACCACCTTATACCAGTTAGAATGGCCAAAATTAACAGGACGGGAAGCAGCCAATGTTGGAGAAAGGGGAACTCTCTTACACTATTGGTAGGAATGCGAGTTGGAGCCACTTTGGAAAACAGTGTGGAGATCCCTTAAAAAATTAAAAATAGGGGCACCTGGGTGGCTCAGTTGGTTAAGCAACTGCCTTCGGCTCAGGTCATGATCCTGGAGACCCAGGATCGAGTCCCACATCGGGCTCCCTGCTCAGCGGGAAGCCTGCTTCTCCCTCTCTCACTCCCCCTGCTTGTGTTCCCTCTCTGTCAAATAAATTAAAAATCTTAAAAAAAAATTAAAAATAGAGTTACCTTATGACCCTGCAATTTCACTACTGGGTATATACCCGAAAGATACAGATGTAGTGAAAAGAAGGGCCAT